>JBBBDQ010000324.1:6675000-6760000 GCA_037127315.1 Ascarosepion bandense | reverse complement strand
ACACAGTAAGAGAAACCTGCAGATATTGGAGGCCATGTACATCAAATCGAAACAACAAAGACTCAATGAAATCAACTTTAAAACAGGAAATAACATATTACATTCCATTTGACTATATGGTTTTGTTGTCATTTCACGCTATCCCGCGGTGTGACGTCATAAAACCGTAATATTTTCTGTTCTTTATCAGTTTTAATAATTTTGAGGTCCAAATGAGTGCGAACTCCATCGGACAATCATTTTAATAAGCCATAATATAAAAATGATCGTCAGAATACTGATGAATGGAGCGAGAAGAAGTACCAGGCCTAAGTTAGGACAAGAACAGTGCGGGTTGTCCAAAGACACTGGAACACGGAACACCATATTAATGATTAGGATGCTTTCTGAAAAGGCAATACAAATGAAGAAGGACGTGTACCTATGTCTTATCGATTATGAAAAGGCGTTCGACATAATACGCCACAAGGAATTGATGGAGATGCTCAGCAGCCTCGACATATCTCGGAAAGACATAAGAGTAATCAAGAATCTCTACTGACAGCAAACTGCCTACACACGGACAGGTAACAAATTCAGCACATATACAAATATAGAAAGGGGCGTAATATAAGGATGTGTCTTTTCACCAGATCTATTCAACTTGTACAGAGAGACTATACTGTTATGCCAGGATTTCTCATCGGAAGCCACAATTTGAATAAATAAGGTGCACAGATGATACAATGCTGATAGCAGACATAGAAAGGAAACTACAAGACCTCCGAGAGAAGGTGACAGAGAAGGACAACAGAGGACTATAAATAAACCGCAAGAAAACCAAAGCAGGTAAAAAATTCTAAGTACTTGGGAGTGTTCTAACAGAAGACGGAGAGTGCTGTACAGAAATCCGAAGGCGAATTGGCATGGCGACAAACGCATTCCAAGATCTGAGATTAAGAGACAGGAAAATTTTATTGGAAACAAAGAAGGGAGTAATGGATTGCTATATGATGTCAGTTATTCAATATGGCAGTGAATGGTGGACAATATCATCAAAGATGAAGGGATAACTTGAAGCAACTGAAATGTGGTTATACAGAAGGATGCTGCGGATAGCATGGACTGAGTATGTGAGCAATGATGAGGTTTTGGAAGGGATGTAAACAAAAAGGAAATAAGTACTGAGCATCAGGTAGAGACAACTTAAGTTCATGGGGTATGCATTGAGAAATGAGGGCTTGACGAACTTAAAACTAATAGGCCAGATATAGGGAAAAAAGACGGGGCAAATTATATGTGCCACATATAAAATCAATTCTCTCCAGGATACCTCGACATGGTGCAGTTGTTAGTAAATGTGTCTTGCTTGAATCATTACAATAATGATATTATCTTCACTGGGGACCCCATACTTTCGTTCACATCAAAGCTAGGCTTAGAAAATCACTATTCTAAAGCTTTTCTGATTATTCTGCTCTGTCTCTCCACTCACCTGACGTACGTTCAAACAGTGAATTAATTATGAATATAGATGAGGTTTTTAATACAAGCTATGTTTTACTTCTATTGATAAAGGCAATGATCTGTGATAAAGACAACATAATGAAGGAATCTAATTCAGTTAATCAATATAAATGAATACACATGACTCACGAGAAATCACTTATAAGAATGACACATTCTATCGTATCACAATTTACCAATATAAAACGAAACTATTAGCTATAAAACAACATGCATTATAAGTGGCCGTTAATTGACATAATACAAATTCATCTGGTTTCCATCTCTTATATATAATCCGTTTTCCAGAAACAAGTCAACGAAGCCACTAATATGCTAGCTTGTATGGAACATAAAGAACATTAGTTAGAAGCAAGAACATTAGTTAGAAGAAGAACGATGATATTACATTGAAATATTTTTTAAAAAAACATGTTGTGTCTGGGGAAGAATATACACCAGAGTTCGTTCTAAAATGTAACAGTTCAAGGGAAGAGTTGATCTGAATAGAACTCCTTCACGAATTGGTCTCAGTTGGTCCATAAATGATATCTAGTTTGCTATCGAACTTTTGCCAGAAAAAATTGCAATAGATTAATGGTAAGTGAGCCATCGCTTGTCTGGGGAAAAACAAAATTTGCAAGCTGGAAAATATTTATACATCCACAAGGCCACTTTAATCCTTTTGAAGTTTGTTGCATCTACAAAATTATGATTTACGTATATCTGGCCCAGAAAAGAAAGAAATAATTCATTTGTGGAGTAGTTTTCTTCTATGATCCGTGTCCTTTCAGAACTTGGCCGATCAAGGGTCTACACATCTCCTTATCTCATGTAGATTATAACAACTCCACTTCTGTAATCCTGCTCATACGCAGCTCCACCATCTACTCCCTTCTTCTCTATTTCCGTCCCGAGAGCATCAAATTCTCCAAGCCCTCCTTTCTCATTACATACACCAAAAACTTCAGCAGTCTTTTCTTGAGGTTAAGTATCAGTTTCCTTTTTGAGTTCATACTTTGCAAAATCTCGTCGTTGCACACATATTCAGTCGATGGTATCCTTAGAAACTTTAGGTAGAACCATATTCTTGTTGATTCAAATCTTTTCTTCATTTTTGATGTGAATGTCTAGCATTTGCTGCTATATTAAAGGGCAGACATCATATAGAAGTCCGTATTCTCTTCTTTGTTTTTTCAGCGAAATCTTCCTGTCTCCCAATATTCCATTCGCTGCCATGTTATATTAAAATATATATTCTGCTCTTATCTGCAAGTCTTCCCAGTGTTACAATTAGAATAATAGAATGCAGCATCTTGTATCGGTGATGAAAGCAAGGAACATGAATTGAATGAATCTATAGATATTATAACACGGATGTCTCTGAAATTTAGATATAAGAAAACGCCAATCACCAAATTATGTCTTCCTTGACACTTTTTCTTTCATTGTAAATTCTTCCTTAACCTTTACTGAATCTGTTTTACACTTCCACTAACCCTTTACGTACTAATGGTATTACCAACTTGGGGATAAAATAATTAAAAATATAATAACCTATGGAAAAATAAAAAAAATAAAAACAATAACAGTCTATAGCTACTCTAAAATAATACCCATGTCTATTGAACAGGTTAAGAGGCTCATCCCTTGTTCCCTGTTTAGGATGTGGTTTCCGGTTTTCTCTTTTCCAATCTTCTCACTTTGTTTTTGTTTTTTTGTCAATTGGAGTAGATCGATCTATCTATCGCCCGGTTCACACTCCACCCATGTCTATTGAACAGGTTAAGAGGCGCATTCCTTGTTCCCTGTTTAGGATGTGGTTTCTGGCTTTCTCTTTTCTAATCTTCTCACTTCGTTTTTTTTTTGTCAATTGGAGTAGATCGATCTATCTATCGCCCGGTTCACACTCCACCCATGTCTATTGAACAGGTTAAGTGGTGCATCCCTTGTTCCCTGTTTAGGATGTGGTTTCCGGCTTTCTCTTTTCCAATCTTCTCACTTTGTTTTTTTTTTTTGTCAATTGGAGTAGATCGATCTATCTATCGCCCGGTTCACACTCCACCCATGTCTATTGAACAGGTTAAGAGGTGCATCCCTTGTTCCCTGTTTAGGATGTGGTTTCCGGCTTTCTCTTTTCCAATCTTCTCACTTTGTTTTTTTTTGTTTTTTTTGTCAATTGGAGTAGATAGATCTATCTATCGCCCGGTTCACACTCCACGGGGTGATACGATTAAAAAAAATATGAATTCTAATTTGCTCCTAATTCAGCCTACAACAATCTGTCTGGTTTCCTTTGAGGAAACAACTGCTGTTATGTAACTCCAGTGATTTTCCCTCTCAGGATATTTCGAGAACTCTCTTAATTCCTTTAACTGCAAGCCAGAATAAAGTCATGTTTTGTTGACAGACAAACTTTAATTATATTTCCTGTTTCTCTGCTTGAAACAGAGTTGTTTTCAGGATAAGAACTAATTTTGATCTCCTCCTGTTTTGCCTGAGTTCACTGCATCTTTTTACAGGCTGAATACAGCTGCAAACACACTGAGTAACGCCAATAAAATTATGAAATCCCAAAGAAAAATAAATTGAAAATGTTACCACAATCAAAACAAAAGACGAAACAGTGGCTGGTGCATTCTCTGCTGTTGTCACTGCCCCAAAAAGAAGAATTCGAGGAAGTGTACCTAGTGTTGGAATATTATCACCTTTATACTGTAAATAAAAGTATATATGGTTAAAGATGTCAGATAAAAACAACGAAATTAATATATACATAATGTCAGAATAAATAGTCAACCGATATTTATGATAATTTTGGTGCAAAATACGTAGCAGTCCTAAAATTTCCACGAAGAGATACTAATGCATATGAGAATAAAGAATAAATTGGGTAAGGTATTAAGAAACAGGAAGATTTAGCTAGAAACTAGGAATAGAGTTCCGGATGCGTCCTTCAATATGTTAGTGAATTCTGGACAATACCATTGAAAATGAAGGAAAAACTTGAAGCAACAGAAATGTGGTTCTACAGAAGGATGCTGAGAATATCATGGATCGAGCATGTGAGCAATAATGAGGTCTTGGAAATGATGGAAACAAAAGGGACATTAATACTGAGCATCAGAAAGAGATAGCTGAAGTTCCTGGGACACGCAATGAGGTAGGAGGTCTTGGAGATTCTGATACTAACAGGCCAGATACAGGGAAAGAGAGACAGGGGAAAGCAACGGATAAAATATTTGAAGGACCTAATCAGGTGGATGATGGAACGAGGATTGCATGGTGTAACGGGAGAAGGCGTGCTCAGAGCCACCAGGGATAGGGATCGCTTACGTCTTGAAGGGACAGGGAACATAGAAGCAGAAGAAGTTGGAAAAGGAACAGGAATTAAACTACAATTGCTTTTTAACAAACTTCAAACAAGGCCCGAAAGCCACGGAAGTTAGATGGTTTCTGAATAAGTTGTGTGATATCAACGCAATAACAGTATCAACAATTGAAGATCAAGGTTAAGGAATATAGATTACGACTTAAGTCGTTTTAAATTTATTTTCATGAAAGCACCCAAATGAGATGTTATCTCTAAGCAGCTCTATTTTCGAAGAAAACATCCTACTTATCAATGATATGTGAAGGATATAAAGATTATTCAGTCATATGGGGGTAGCAAAACAGATTTTGACAGGTGGTAGTAAGCAACTGAGGTTTTCTGAACATTTACCATGGAACTATCGATGAGGTAAGGATAAACATTTGATATTGTACTACTGGATAAAAGACTGTAGAAAAAAAGAAAAGGTCATTCTTCATTAGATGGTGTAAAAGATTTTTATCTAATTAGAAAATGAAACTCCTTACAAGAGGGTCTAGACGATTTTCCACTAATCAGAAGATATTATTCCTATCAAGATGTTGTAAACGTTTCTTCACTAATAAAAAATATGTTTCCTCACGCGATAATGTAAACGATTTTTGCACTAATTAGAATACGTCATTCCTCAAAAGATGGTAAAAATAGTTTAACTCTAGTCAGAAAAGATTATTCCTTACAAAAGGTGTAAACGATTTAGCACTAATTAGAAATCAATCAGAACACTCAAAAACAAAGAGTTATTTTGAAAAAGCTGTATAATTTAACTAAACGAGATAAAGAAAAATGTCACCCTGGAATTTTTCAAAAGATGAAATTACATTAAAATAACTTATACAGAAAATCTCTATTAAAATACAAAAAAAAAATTGCTTTTAAGAGCATTTTCGATTTTCTTTTCTTAAGCCAGTAATGATATGGACAAAAGAAAAAATGAAAAATTCTGTGTCAAAATTTTTTAAAAAATTAAGAATTTAGATGAAAATTAATAGCGCTCGAAACAGAAGTGGCGAAGTCACTAACCTAAAGAAAAAAAAAAAGAAAATGAACTAAAAAGTTTCTAGGATTCTTATTTACATGCGTACTGTTGTTCTCATTCGGTTGTTGTCCCCCTCAGGCTTTATCATGAAGGCTAGAGCAAACAAAAAGCCGGAACATAGATGAGGTAATGAATAAATATGTAAGCAATATAAATAATCGTGCCTCATCATACAAAAAAATCTGTTATAACATATCGCGTATTCTGTCAATTCTGCAAGCAAATGATTCGAAAATTACAAAAGACAGTGAGCACGGACGAATATTCGCAATACTAATAATTATTTAAACCTCTCAGAATACCAAGAAACATAAAGATAAAGGTAAAAGAAAAGGAATAGCGGAAAATAATTTAAAGATAAAAAGCCATGTCAATAATTATAGATAAAAAAGAATCGCTTTAAATATTGGCCGAAAAAATGATATTGAAAAGGCACATTTCTGAAAAAATCGAAAAGCACAAAATGATCAAATGGAATCAATGAATGAGTCTGTGAAACAAATATTTAGTGAATAAATCGTATTGTTTTAATCGATCCCGACCTGGCAGAAAAGATTAGGAAAATAGTCCGTATATAAATGGTGTAAAGAATATTTCTTCATATTTTATTCAAAACAAATCAGTTCTCCTTACCTAGACTTAATGATCCGTTACAATTTCTGAGGTCGGGGATACTAGAATCAAGCACGTACAACGAGCCGGATGTGCGTCGTGGTACAGTGGCTATCGGCTCGGAACGAGAAACCGGGAAGCCGAGTTCGAATTCCAGTTGAATCCATTGTATTCACTTACGCGCAAAAATCCTTGGGAAAGGTATTAATTCGTCTCTTCCTTCCAGTTATGGGTTAAACAACAGGACAGATTGGGTTCTATAGCCTTGGTCGGCAACCAGTCTACAGCAGAAAGAAATGGCAACATACTGCGGGATAATCTTCTGCCCAGTCAGTCATGTCTCTTTCGGAACATGATCGCCCAAGCGTATGGCACTTAACTGACTGACTGACAACACTTTAATTCAATAGTCGCTCTCTCACCGGCGTGATGCGACTTCCCTGTGTCTCTTTTACAAATACTTTAACGTCTTGTGCTCTAATGAACTTAGCTCTCTGATGCCCGCTATGTATGAATTTACACGAGCTACGAGACTGGCAACTAGGCCCCAATCATTTACAGTGAAACCGATAAAACGTAACCGCAATTTTTACTCTAACGGCTTTTTTTCTCGCACTTTCCACCTGTGTGATTCCCTTCCGCATACTTACTTCCCCGACAGCTAAATCTTCAAGAATTGAAATGTAAGGTCAATAGTCATCTGCTATCTCACTGAGCATGCATGCAACGATGAGGTGTTGGAAAGAATGGCAACGAAAAGGAAATTAATATTGAGCATCAGGAAGAGACCCTTGAAGTTCCATGGCTATGCAATAAGGAAGAAGAGCTTGGAGAACCTGATACTGACAGGCCAGATAGAAGGAAAAATACAGAAAAAGTGGGTAGATAACATATTTGCATGGCCTGATCAGGTGGATGACGGAACGGGGGTTGCGAGATGTAACAGGAGCAAACATACTAAGAGCCACCAGGGATAGGGAGACGTGGAGAGCCATGATCACCTACGTCCTCATGGGACAGGGCAAATAAAAGAAAAAGAATGTTCGGTGGAACAACATCAAAAAACTATAACAACAATCCTCATATATACATCTGTGTGCCGTGTTATTTCACGACGTAAACGATCATGACCCTCCACATTTCCATGTCCTTCATAGCTCTTAACACTCCTACTGTTATAAGACTAAAACCCTCTCAGCCATACTACTGCTCAAGTTCATCTGTTATGTCACACGTTGCTTTTCCTTGTCTCAGTTTCCCTCTGTGCGTCTCGTGAGCATCATATTTTCTAAGCCGTCTTTTATCACTGCTTGTTCCAGATATTAAGTATCAGTTTCTTTTTCGTGTACATCCACTCCAAACCTTTGTCGTTGCTTACATGTTTTGTCCATGATATTCTTAACTTCCTTCTGTAGAACCACAATTTGGTTGCTTCAAGTCTTTCCTTCATCTTTGATGAGGTTGTTGAGCAATCGCTGCCATATTGACAGACCGGCGTCACATCCTAGGATTAGTGGAAAATTTCCTTGACAGACCAACCACAATTCTGAGACATTGGAAACACTTGGTTGAAATCAGCCTCCATGGCGTAGGACCACCCGAGTTGGGACTGTCACTATTAAAAGGATTTGCTACATGACAGCAAGAGAGTCTGTCTAGCCCAACCGCGTCGAGCATCTGCATTATTATGTATCTCCTACTAACTGTACTTCATGGAGTAAGTTGGACCTACACAGCCTGCACCGACACCGCCATCAGAAAGCAGAAATGACTATGGATAAAATGACGATCCGGATACACGAATGTGAGTGGGTTCCGACGCACAGTTAACGAAATATAAAAATATATTCTATATATCATTACATTATATTGTCACGCATTAAATGACGCACTTTATAGGAAATTAATAAAACGCTTCGGAAATGGTAATAACTAATTTAATTAGTTGAAGTAGGCACCATGTCGAGGAATGACTGTTCTTTAATGTACTTCTAAATTCTTGATTCTATATTTAAGAAAATTCTCATTCTTTGATGGGATAAACAGTTCAAATGCTTCGATTACTTCGTCCATGTTTGAGAATATTTTATTGCGTATGAAAAGCGCGTATAATTGAATATGTGATAATCAGTAGGAGAGATATCAGGTGAATATAGAGGATGAGGCAAAATTTCATCCTCCGCGCGATGCAGCATTTGGACAGTTGATAGAAAAACGTGCGGCTGTTCGTTGTAGTGTAGCCGCACTCCGTCAACTTAAGGATTATACATCTTCAATTTTTCGAGCATACAATTTTATTTTTTACAGTACAAGGTTGCTGATATTATTTTCTCTTGGGGTACAAATGAATAACGACTAACCTCTTTGAAAACCACTATATAGAAACTTTATAGGGTGCATTAGAAGTTTGGGGTATTTTTTTATTCATTCACTTGCATCAGTAGAAATTCTACAAGAGGGAACAGAAAAGGACAAGGCCATGGTCGGATGCTAACGGAACCTCAGTTTCCCTCCTCATTTTATAGGTATCAAACAGCTTGAGAGTTGAGAAGGGGGGGAAGAATAAATTTGAACTCCATTACTATGAATGAAAAGTTATTCCGTTTATATGTAATATACTTAAGCTGAAATTAATTCCTACGATATTTATACGATAGTCGTGTATTATGAAAATAAAAACACTGCTTAAGTTTGCCCTCCTTCTCCTGAGAAAAATCTACGCCCCTATTTTCAGTGTTCTCTAACCGGCACTGACTCGTATCTAATGATTTGCGTACACTATAACTGTTATCATATTGTATCTTTTTCCCATCGCATGTAATAATTGATGCTACAATAATTTTTTCTTCAGTCGGGAAAGCAACAGATAGCACAGCGCAAAGAGACGGTTTTTAGTATCATTCAGTTTATGCTGATCAAGTCTATACAGTTTCTTTTACTTTTCCAGTTGCTATCAACTGCCGATAAAGAGTGGCGTAAGAGTTTCTCGTTATGATGCAAGTTTTTGGGCTGTAGTTCTCGGGTTTTGATCAACCAAACCATTCAATTCATCATTTTTGATAATCGGTAATTTATTTTCAAGACAATAAAAACTCGAACAAAACAGTAATGTTCTGATTTCAACAATACCAGTGCCAAATATCGCAATTATATTCCCAAATTCTTCAGAGACAGTATACCACGCATTGTACACATGCAGAAAGATTACTAGACATTATTTTTTGTAATCAGTTTTATCATGCTTATGTGTAATAATATATTGAAAGACTTATCTGGAAGAAAAATAATTAGTAGTAAGTAAAGATTTGTTTGTCTACTAAGAAGGTTACGGCGTTTGACCAGCGTAGCAGCAGCCAAGCAAAACATGCGTCATTTCAAGTGTTACAACCTAATATTTAGTATATATTCTCCTCGGGATTCTTGACAAAATACAACGGAGAGTCTGTAATGAGATCAATACCGACTTGGCAGACCGACTGCAGTCACTCTCTCACTGGTGTAACGTGGCTTCCTTGTGTCTCTTCTATAAATATTTTCACGGCTTCTGCTCCGATGAACTTAGATCACTGGTGCCCCCCTAGGTTCGAATTTATACGAGATACTAGATTAACAACTAGGTCCCACCCTTTTACAGTGAAAACGATAAAATGTAAGCGCAATTTTTCCTCCAACATCTTTTTTACTCGCACTTCCCGACTGTGGAATTCCCTTCCACATGAGTGCTTCCACCACAGCTACAATCTCCAGGAGTTTAAATGTAAGGTTAACAGACACCTCCTAACACACTAACTCGCATCCATTCTCTCAAACACTCTTCCCATCTACCCAACCCTCAGCCTCACTCTCCTAAACCGGTCTGTCACCCTCCTTCTGACATTTCCTATATCTAACCACTCTTTCTCTTTACCTTCCCCTATATAACCCCTTGCGCAATAGTGTCAGTGGAATGCCTTGCTTGGGGTGAAATGATTAAAAATACTTTATATATTCTAATTAGGCAATATTGAACCATCTTTATTCACAAATTTTGAATGACTCTTTTTAAATGTGTCGTGCATACACTCAATTTCACTACAATATGGTGTTGCGGTTATTGTTTTCCCTTGAAGAAAGAATGAATAATCAGAAAACCCTTTGAAATACAACTATACTATTAAGCTACACTGAAGGTTTTGGTATTGTTTTGGTGATTCACGTGAATCTAACCACTGACCTACTATGTTACTGTTCCCAAAGTGTACATATTTCTATTCGCATGGAATGATTCCATGCAAAAATGGTAATTTTTTTCCCAATCTGTATTCATACAGTAAGATTTCTCGGCATTGTTTCATTATAAATATTTTCATGGGGCTTATGAGTAACAATACATTAAGAGAAAATAAGTAAATATTTACTAAGGAGGTTACTTCATTATATAAACGGGTCAATAATCCAAGCAAAAAAATCCGACATATAATGTGTGAAGATTTAATACATCCGTTTGCATATAGAACACACAGTACGAGGAAGGTTTTATTAATTTTGCACGTCTTGTATTCGCTATAAACCTTTGTGTTAATCAGTTAAAACAAAACGAATAATTTTTTCTTAAGATCTTTTCTTTCACACTTTCCTTGATAAGTCATCTCTTAGTGTTGATTTTTCTCTTCAGACCGTATTTTTATGTATATTTTGGATTGATGGATCCAGCTTGTTTCTTCGCTGAGATTAAATGACTGACTGTAGAAATGCTGACACCAACAATATCCGCGATCCCTATGCAAGGCGTGACAGTGTGTTTGTGATACGTTTCAATTTTCGTATGTTTCCTTAGATTAACGTCCACCGTAGACAATGGCCGTAGGACAACTAATCGAAATATTGTCGAGACAAAAGTGTCTTGGCGTGATAAAAATCTGATATAACCAGGGATGGCACAATATTTTTCAAGGCAAAGTCAATTTTATTATACAATCTAAAAATAGATTCATGTTAGTGCACACCACTGCAAATGACCTAATATGAAGAAAAATAGTAATCGATTATATTCTGTGACTTCAGTTGATCAGACCTGATTGGACATTGGATTCTATTTCCATATCGAGAGAAAACAGGGAGAAAAGTAGACCAAGACCTGACCAGCAACCTGAAGAATATTTTCGTAAAGTTTGGTGAGAATCGGATAAAAATTATGGATTTTGTATAAAGGACATACAGACAGATAGACACACACATTCACACACACAAACATCTTGCCTTTTATATATATAGATTTGTTTTATTTAGAACTTTTTTCGATATGATTAAGCTGTTAAGCTATATCACATGTTGACGTATTTAAAAAACATCACACGGGATATTTATTAATTCCTTTTCCGACAGATTCCTTTAATTTATCTTTTTAGAAAACCCATTTGAATTATCGTTAGGATTAAATAAATGGGCAAATATCCGAAAGTTCATTAATATTAAAGACCGTTCAATAAGAAAATCTTTATGGATCAAAGTAGTCACATTTCGATGCTAAATGCAGAAGAGACATCTTTATTTATATTCAAACAAAAACATTAACGACATCAGCTACAAAATTAAATCAAACAATGTGATTCTGATGAAAGAAAAACAAATATACCGAAGTAACCATATTTGAATTCTTACAACGGGATTTATTTATACCTGTTCCTCAGTTGGAACTGATGAATTTTGGATCTCAGTTGTTTGATAGCCAACATTTCTGTACCGAGCAAAAATAGCCAGTAATAAATCTATCGAGCGAGAAAAAAAATATCATAAAAAGAAAACAATCCGGATGTATTTATGTCAAATGATGTTTTACGTGCTTGCTGACATCTGATGATTAAAACAAATGTTATTTAGTAATCTACATAGGAATTACAATTTTAAAAATAATTGAAAAAAGAAGTAGATTTCCAAATTTACTTAATTTAGAGATGATTATATTAAATCAACAATGCTCGCTAATATCCCTCATTTTCGCCTTTTGACATCAAGAATTTTATCTTTCTGTACTTTATCAAGTGACTGGAAATTTCTTTTTGATAACGGAACTTACCTTTTGCGAGATAATTTATTCATAGAGTCAATCAATAATAATGATCAGTTTGATACGGTCAAATTGCCAACTGATCTAAAATCAAATCTAATATCATACACTCTGTTGTTACCTGGAGCAAAGAATATCATGTTAATTTTTGGGACTGGAAACGACTATTAATCATCTGAGAGAAACATCTCTGCCTAACATCAGTATGGCAAATTCTTACCTCAGTTGTGCCTTATGTAAGTTAATGTATTCAGCTAACATGAAGTATAATGATTATATCGAATTAATTGCTAAGTCTGCTGGTAGGAACTTTGTTTCACAGTGTCGTGTTTTTTTGAACATTTTTAAGTCTGCTCTTTTTCCGTGTTTATATTTTTGCTACCACTTATTGTCTAGAGTTTCTACTATATATTTAAATATATTTGATAAAATAAAATGTAGAATCTGCAATGACACTGATAATGAAATAATATCTTGGTTTCCCATTTTCCCACTTCCAAGAGTCTTATCTAAAACTATTTTCATGACAATTGTCCTAATGTACATTCTACTGTCGTAACTAAACTCTAGGAATAATCAGTGTAGTATTAGATTAGTGATGCTATATTAGTGTACAGTTGAAAATGATTAATATCATGGTATCTGTAACACCAATGAATGATCGATAAGCTATTGTTCAAAGGAAAAACTTATTGACATATTTTGTCTTCGCAGTTTAAGAGGAAAATATTAAGTCGAACAAAATTTGAAATGATTTGTTTGAACATTATTTTTTATCAATACTCGTATTTAAGTAGATATTCTGTTTTTAATTAAACAGTATTATATATTTATAATTATTTACGATAACTTTATATTACGAAAATGCGTCATTCGGCAGGATTCGAAACTGCGACCCCTATCCACATAGAGGAAGCTAACATGTGATCTGGCACGTCTTAGACCTCTTGACCACGAATTACCATTAATCTAAAAGAGGTTTTAATCAAGCCTATATAATGCAGTTTTCGGTTTATCGCAATAACCATATCTGCTCTGAAATGTATCGTAATGTCAGCAAATGTAAACATGTTACGGAAATTAACGACGATTAACAAAACTTGGTTATAAACACCCGAAAATCTGAAATGATGTAGTTGAACATTATTTTTTATCGATACTCGTATTAGTAGATATTCTATTTTTCATTCATTAAATTTTTCGTAATATTTATATCTACTGGCTTGATTATTTCCAATAAAATATCAAAATACACATAGATTGATTAACCAAGTGTACATTAGATGTAACACATTGACAAAACTCACTACTCAGTTGTAATTTCTCTAGCAGGACAAGCTTGTTAACCATTACATCATTTCTAACTGTCTCACATACACATATGATCATAGGTAGACTTTAAGAAATAGAGAGATATACATTACAATCTGTGATAACACGCTATCTAGTTAGTGATAGAGATATCTGCACACGCACTCATATGCATGTGCTTATTTGTGTGTGCGTCTGAGAGTATATGTATTTAATTAGATAGGAAGGAAAGAGCAAAAGGATTGAAGCATCTGTAATAGATCAGTCAGTTAAGTGCCATGCGCAATACACGCTTGGGCGATCATGTCTCGAAAGAGACATGACTGACTGGGCAGAAGATTATCCCGCAGTAGGTTGCCATTGCTTTCTGCTGTAGAGTGGTTGCCGACCAAGGCTATAGAACCCAATCTGTCCTATTATTTAACCCATAACTGGAGGGGAGAGACGGATTAATACCTTTCCCAAGGGTATTTGCGCGTAAGTGAATGCAAGGAATTCAACTGGAATTCGAACTCGGTTCCCCGATTTCTCGTTCCGAGCCGATATCCACTGCGCCACAACGCGCGTCTGAGAGTAGATGTACATAATTAGATAGGAAGGAAAGAGCAAAAGGATTGAAGCATCTGTAATAGATAGATATCTAAAAAAAAACACGTGCGGACACGCATGGCTGATGCTAGCCTCCCATAGAAAAATCAACTGCGCCTCTTCGTCTCACTTTTTCAAACAACCAAAAGTGGAACTACTACAGTGAATCAATAGCTGCAGGTACTGCTAGGAAGGTTGTGTCAGTGATAGGCCTAAAGTATGTTTTTTAATCATTTCACCCCAAGCAAGGCATTCCATTGCCACTATTGCGCATGGGGCTACATAGGGGAAGGTAAAGAGGAAGAGTGGTTAGGTGTAGGAGATATCAGAAGGAAGGTGATAGATAGGTAAGGATACAGAGGATGAAGGATGGGCAGATGGGAAGAGTGTTTGAAAGAATGGTAACGAGTTAGTGTGTTAGGAGGTGTCTATTGACCTTACATTTAAACTCCTGGGGCTTGTAGCCGTCGGGGAAGCAATCATGTGGAAGGGAATTCCACAGTCGGGAAGTGCAAGAAAAGAAAGTTGGAGTAGAAGTTGCGATTGCATTTTATCGGTTTCACTGTAAAAGGGTGGGATCTAGTTGCTAATCTAGTTTCTCATGCAAATTCGTATCTAGGGTGCAGCACTGATCCAAGTTCATTGGAGCAGAAGCCGTGAAAGTTTTTATAGAAGAGACACAGGGAAGCCACGTCGCGCCGGTGAGAGAGTGACTGCAGACGGTCTGCCAATTTGGTATCGATCACATTACAGACCCTCCGCTGTACCTTGTCGAGAAACCCGAGGAGAATAGCAGGAGCACCCGATCAGATATGGTAGCAGTATTCAATGCACGGGCGGATGGTAGATTTATAAGTGTGCAAGATAGATTCAGACAGAAAAAACTTCCGGGCCCTGCACAGAGAACCGACTTTCATAGCAGCGGATTTAGCAATGGATTCGATATAGTCATTACATTTGAGGTCCGCTGTAACTGTGAGACCAAGGAGGCGTCGTGTTTCATTCTCTGGGAGGCAACCTGGTCCATGCTAATGGGAGGTAGGTGCGTTTGTCTATGATGGTTAATTGATAGTAGCTTTGTTTTAGAAGCATTAAAGGTTACGAGCCATATCCTACCATAGTCCACTACGTTGTCGCCTACACCAGATTTTTGGTCGAGGCGAGACGAAACTGTGGTGTCATCGGTGTACATAACTACTTGGGATATTGTAGAATCAGGGAGATCATTAATGTATATCAGAAAGAGCGTAGGACCTAGGATAGAGCCTTGAGGGACACCTGCGTTCGTATGATAGTTCTGGGAGGCATGTCCGTTTAATACAACCTTCATTGTGCGGTTAGAGAGGAATGACTGGATTAGTTCAAACAAATGTCCAGTTATTCCATAGCTCCACAGAAGGCCAGCATGCCAAACTCTGTCAAACGCTTTAGAGATATCCAAGGCAACGGTTCGGGCTTCACCATTCCTGTTGACTGCCTGATATATGTACTCGGTGATGGTCGTTAGCATATCAGCAGTAGACCTGGTGAAGCGGAAACCATACTGCTTGTCCGAGAGGAGCCTGTGTGCTGTGAGATGCTGAAACACCTCGGCGTTGAAAATGGCTTCGAACACTTTGACAAAGATCGAAAGAAGGCTGATAGGTTGGTAATTTGCTGGGTCCGAGGGTTCTCCAGTGTTTTTAAATCCAGAGGAAGATTTCCAGCAGGCAGGAAAGCAGGAAGCAGATTGGCAGAAGTTGTAGCGCTTAAAAAGGACAGAGGAAAGTTCGGGGTCACATTTCTTTAAAACTATGATTGGGATTCCGTCCCCTCCGTTCGCTTTGTGAGGATCAAGTTTTGAGATTATCTTAGAGACAAGCGAGGGTGTAATATGGACGTCATTCAGTTGAGTATCAGTTCTAGGTGGGAAGTCGGGTGTAGAAACTCCAGACGAGTTCAGTCTCGAATTGTTCGAGAATCTGCGGGCGAAGCATTCAGCGTTGTCCGCTGGAGAGGTGAGGACCTCAAATTTGTTTATTAGTTGGGATATTGTGGACTTGCTCTTGTTGAGTACTTTTTACAGAGTCGCCAGTTGTCTTTGGTGCCGAACTTAGACGATGCTATGCGTTGCTTCATTCTGGCAGCAAATAACATCTTAGCTTCGTTAAGTGCCTTTTTACACTTATTACGAGCTGAAGCGAAAAGGCGTTTGTTTTGGTCCTATACGTAGCTACGATAGAGTCGGAAGAAATGATTCCGGTGGGCAATGGCGGCCGAGCAAGCTGGCGAGAACCATGGAGGCGAATGAGATTTAAGCTGAAATTTCCTGGCTGGGATGAAAGCATCGATGACATCCTTAACCGTGGAGGAGTCCTCGGATGCACATTCTTCAATGGAAGGACTAAAACGTTGTTCCATGGGACGTCACAGAGGAAGTCTCGGAACGAATCCCAGTCTGCTCTTTGGTAGCAGTAGGATATTCTACTTGTCTGGGTTTCTTCAGTTGGGTGGGAGTGGAATGAAATGTTGACGGAAACTACAATGTGATCAGAGTTACCAAGTGGGCAGAGTTGTCTGGTAGTGCAAGAGTCTGGGATGGAAGTGAAGCAGAGGTCTAGCAGTGAGTCCCTTCTGTTAGGTTTGTCGGAGAAACGCGTGGGAAAGTTCACCACTTGCGTAAAAGATTGGGTGATTGAAAAATTCATGATGTGGACATCAGCTGGGTCGGTGACAGAGTTCTCCAGCCACTTGGTGTGGTGGGCGTTAAAGTCACCAAACACGAATATATGGGCAGAGGGATGGGAAGAAATGGCTTTGTCAATATTGTCAGAGATACTGTCAAATAACGAACAGTCAGGGGAGGAAGGGGTGCGGTAGAGAAAGAAGAGATAGCTAATCGAGCTTAGAAGTGAGAGGCGGAAGCACATGAAAGAATGATCCGGGGATTCAAGGGATGTTGCCCTATCTAGGGGAAGGTGTTCGCTGACATACACACCAAGCCCATGCATATAAAAATTGGAGTCCTTCCTGAAAAGGAGAAGGTAGCCAGGAACGTCAAACTCAGAAGAGGGGATAGAAGGGTTAAGGTTAGTTTCACATAGGGCCAAGATATCAGGTGAGTTAGTGTGAAGGAATGAATCAACGCTGAGGAAGTTAGTGCGGATACCACGTATGTTAGTGTAAGAGATGCAGTTTCTCCTTGAAAGTGTTTTCCCACACATATATAAAACTACTTTTCGCCGATGCATTAAATCCTGTTGATATATTTGATCTGGTATTCATACTTTTTTATCTGGAGGTTCTTTACAAAACCCGAAGAATCATCTTCATTCTGACCTAGACCTCAAATTTACTCATTTCTCACGGACGTACCTGATATCGACTTTCCATAAATATTTTCAAGACAACTGTTGGCAGTGAATGCTGGACAATAACATCGAAGATGGGGGAAAAATCTTGAAGCAGAGGAAATGTGGTTTCACTGAAGTATGCTGGGGATATCATGAACCGAACAAGTGAACAATGATGAGGTTTTGGAAAGAATGTCATTGAAACGAAAACAAATAGTGAGCATCAGGATGAGACAACTGAAGTTCCTTGGACATACAACCAGGAAGGAGGGCTTGGAGAACGTGATACTGACAATCCAGATTGAAAGAAAAAGAAACAAAGGAAGGCAGAGGATTGCATATTTGAAGGAACTGATTAACTAGATGACGGAACGGGTTTGCGTGAAGTAACAGAAGAAAACATATTAAGAGCCACCCGAAATAGAGAAACGTAGAAAGACATGATCACCTATGTTCTGCAATGATAGGGCACATAGAAGAAAAAGTTCTGATGATTTTTTTCTCTTGTGTCCCGACCATATGAATGTAAGCGCTCTATTATATTGGCATGTGGATATCACACTTTTACCGTTGAAACATTTAATTATAACAACTATTATTGCGTTTTTTTTCATTTTTTTTTTCATGCATTTCCCGCCGGTAGAAAACAGAAAGATAGAGGATAAACAAAATGAGATAGATAGATAGATAGATAGATAGATAGATAGATAGATAGATAGAAACAGACTGACATAGATAGATAGATAGATAGATAGATAGATAGATATATAGATAGATAGATAGATGTTCATATAAATTAAACAACTACTTTATTTTTACTTTCAACATATGTTTATTTTTTGATCCATTGTAGTGACGATGTGTAATTGATTTCTATTTTTCCCCATATTAGGCCATTTGCATTGGTGTACAGCAATATGAATCTATTTTTAGAGTGTATTATGAAATTTTTTGGCTTTAAAAATATTGCTTCTTTCTTGATTGCATCAAATTTTTATCATGCCCAGACAATACAGTCTCAATTGTAAATTAGTTGTTTCAATGGCACTGTCTCTCAATAGTCGTTACTACCAGAAAACGTACAAAAATTATAACGCTGCACAAACAGATTGTCAAGCTGTCAAGTGAGATCATGGATACTGTTGGTGTCAGCATTTCAACTGCCATTGGTGTCAACAAGGCGAATAAACCATCTGGATTCATCAGTTTGGTAAAGGCAGTCTAAATTAAAAACAACGACAAGAGACGTGATCAAGGAAGGTGTGAAATACCCTAAGAAGAGATTATTCGTTTTGTTTCACTTAATCTGCAAACGGTTGCAGTTAGATAGATAGATAGATAGATAGATAGATAGATAGATAGATAGATAGATAGATAGATAGATAGATAAGTAATATACGGATTCAGATAGGTGAATAATTAATGAAGGGATTAGGATCTATATAATGGATATTTCAACACTAATTGTATTATTATTGATTTTACTTGGTCATGTTATACCTAGTTCGCATTATTTCCTATGTCTTCCTAGATTCACCTATTTATTTCGCCGTTGAGAAAGGCGTTCTTTTCAATATATTCATTTTATCAGTCAGATGTATATACGATTTTCAGGTGACAAACATTCACCATCAGAAAATCAAGTTTGTATGTTTGATTCTGTCGTTGCCTCCTTTTGTTTGTCAACTTTACTCAAAATTTACGCAAAACAGCGTTTGATGTCGCGCTAATGTTGAATTTTCCTGTTTACCGAAAGAAAGAAAAAAAAGCTATATTGCTATAGAATTCATTTCCAATTACGCAAAAAAATATTTTGATCTCCTAAGATTGAAAGCAACTCTATTTGCATTATTTTAACTGCTAATCATATAAATTGACACCTGCTGAGAAAGTTAATTAGATGCTAACAAGACATCACGCACAAATACAGGCCCTTATCTCTCACAGTCTGCTCATATTTATCTATCTACACTAATGCACAAACACACACACATATATACACACACACACGCACACACACACACACATACATATATATATATATATATATATATATACATATGCTTCTATCGAGAAAGAAAGAGAGAGCGATGTGCGTGTTTCTCTTTATGTATAATTTTTATATAAGCTTTCATATGTTCTAAGTGTATGTTATTTGCTGAAATGTATTGCATTTATTAATATCTATTTATACACTCACTTATGTTTACCACATAAACTATGTACATTATTTAATCTGTCTGTAAATATATTAAATAAATATTGATTCAGTATCTCATATTATTACCTACCTACATTTTCTTTCATAAATCTCAGAAAAAATGTTAAAAGAATTCAAGGAAATATTTGCACTATCAATGTGAAAGTTATAATTCATAATTATAGAAGACTACAGTTCATTGTTATAATACACCAACAATTTTTACAATTTACTTGAACTTTCAGACACTCACATTATTTGCTAGATTAACGATTTTTCACGAATTATTATAATGTTAAAGACTATTTTATAAAATATGCTCGAATGTTCCAAAACCATCAACTATAAAGGAAAACCAAAAACATCTAACGACGTTAATATGAAAGATATCCGTCATGTTCAGAACCTATCTTCACAAATCTTTCGTGCTCTCAATTTGGAAATTGTTATATTTTTATGAAACAACATCCAGGATAACAAGATAAAAATTGTTTATAATCGCTATAATAGACTGGAGTCGAAATCTCATCAATCTACAGTTGTTCTATAACCGTATATTAAACAGTTTCTTTCCTCCCACTTTCTTTTATGCTCTATTTTATGCTTTATGCTTTCTTCATGCTCTCCAGCCTATTTCAATCAGCAAAACTTTAAATACAATGTCAATCACTATTTATTGTTCTCCTGGTTATTATTTCTTCTTACCACTCATTATTATTGTTTTTTCTTATCATTCTTTTACACCCTGTAATCCCTTGAAGTTTTTAAACTGATTATTTTAGTACATTTCTTACCTCCGACGTAATCATTTATACACGTATATCCAGAAGATTCCCTCTTGCCAATGCCAGGAACATTATCTTTGAAATCCATTACCTTCAGGTTTATAGTAGTTCTATTTGCTGAAAGATATTCTATTGTAATTTATAAAATAATGCTTTCACTGAAACTTTTCCACTCTTCTTGAAATATAGCATTACTTGTGCCTTCAGTATCAAGCTATAATCGCGCTCCCGTTTTTATAAAATTTAGACACCGCTTTTTTCCACCACTTTAATACCTACAATCCTACCAATTTATTATACCACACTATATCCTTGCTGTTGACTTCTCAACATATCAAAGTGATTACCTCCAGTAGAAACACTGTTCTTGTGCCATTCATTTCCCAATAGTGATTAGGAGTAAAAGAATGATTGAAAATGTTTTCAGATAGAAGAAATGCTTTAACTTTCTATATTGAGTGGCGCTTGGGCATTGTTTCAAATATTATAAATAATGTTGCTTATTACATTCGTTTTTCTGTAGGAATGTATTTTAAATGAGGCTAGTTTGTATCTAAAATTGTTTACTATTTGATTTCTGGATAGACATCTTCTGTTTCCAATAAATCATTGTTGCTAAAAAACGTAAATCATTTGTAGCTAGACAAAGCCGATCTTTCATATGATATAAAATACCGATGTTATCTTCAGTAGTCTTACATTGTAGTTGCTGCTTGTTTTCAAATAATTCTTTCACATTTCTTCAAAATCTGTCAAACCTTTTTGCAATTTTACGCTATTTTCACTTGCGATATCTGAGTTTACTAAATAATTGTTTTCCTCTAAACATCTATTTCAATCAATTTCCAAGTTTCAAATTCATAATGTGAATATTGTTTTACATTACGAATTTAGGGAGTTTTCAAACAAATGGCTGCTTTCCGAATATATCTGCGCGAGAATTTACATTCATTTCCTTATAACTGTGCATATGTTTTCATTATTAATGAAACTAACGTTCAGGTTTCTGTAATAATTTATTTCATATATCAATAAAACATGTTATACTTCAGGGAGGGATTCACTGTACTAATAATGAATAATTACAAAAAATAAAAAGAAAAGAATAAAATATAGGTATACCTAGAGATGCATTTATTCATGACTGTTATTGACATGACTGCACACTACTGATCTAAGAAAATTACATAACGTCATAACACGCTTTTTAGCGGTCATAATATTAAGTCTTGCTTGGGATACTCACTGTGATGTTTGTTATTCATTTCCTCTACAACCTCCACCTTTTCTGATTTCGTTATATATATAAACATTTTATTTTATTTATTAGAACTCTCCTCTGTCTCTTTTTAATGAATTAGACATCGTAATGCACTTTTAATTTTTATCCTTTGAGTTAATATCTAGTAGTTCCGTATGTCTCCTTTTTCTGATACTGGGGTGTTGGTAAGTCAAAAGTATCATACATTACTTGCATAGGTTTTTCCGTTCTTTTATTTTTTATTTTCCATCTTTACAAAACTGCCTGTGAGTAATAAAACCCTGTTCAAAATGTTAGAACGCTTTTATCTTTTATTTTAGACATTATCAAAAATGATTTTAAAAAAAATAACTGAGTATGTGTTTTTTCGATCATTTGTCTAACCTTATAGAAATGCGTAGTTTTTCAAACACGGTCTGATTATTGTACCTGTTTTCATAGTTAATATTATTGAGTGTTTGTTTTTCTTGTTTGTTATTATAGCTTCAATTATTTTTAATTTTTTTTATACGTTTGCAAAGATTAATATATTTCTATTTTCTACTAGTAGAGTTTGGTTAGATTTTAGTAAATTTTCGTGTCTTTAAATGAATTCGAACAGAGCTATGATTGGGCAGGTGTAACGTGAATCGTCTAGATACGAACATAGTTTTATGACAAATAGAATTATGTAAGAGTTCGGTTTGTTTAGGAACACAGTTACTTAGGGGGCATTTCAACTTGTAAATAATATTAGTTCTCTGTAGTTTTGATTTTGTGCGTGTGTTGTTAATTTTATGAAAAGTTTAGCTGTTTTAAATTTTTTGTTATAGATAATTTAATTTTCTTTTTCGGATCAACTATTGTCGTGTATTTCTTTATGATATTTCTAAGAGAAAATTCCTCTTCCTTATAGTGAAATTCTATTGTGATTTTGTAAATGTTAATGCTATTGTTTTTATCAATGTCTTTAGAATTGTTGTTAATTAATTTAGAAAGAAATAGTCTAATGATGGTGTTCGATGAGGTAGTTAGGAAAACCATTGTGAACTAGCGTTTGTTTTAAGTTATAATACATTCTCGAGCGTTCACTTTAGGAACGTTTTTATAAATACTATTTCATACTATTTTATACTGTTGGGAGAATTCGAAATAGAGATAAATAAAAAAAACATAAAATAAAATATGAATGATGTATATAAAAATGAAAAGTGACAGGCCAGGCCTCGTCCTAACTTGAATTTTTCCTAATTTTTTACCGTTTCAATCCAAAACAAGTCCTGAATAATGATATTATAAAAATAATTACGTTAAAAATTGACCTCAGAAATAAAAACGAATGAAAGAACGGGAGACTAATCTATATATATATAAAAGGCAATCTGTGAGTCTGTGTGTGACTGTTCCCTATTCACGCCAACATTTTCAAACTTTATCGGGACACATAACTACAGGAAAGCCAGGACGACACATACTTTTTGAGCTTAAGTTAAGCACTTGTTACCTTTCGCACATTTTGGCCAACGTAGCCGATTATTCATATTTGCTACATAAAACATCTAAGATGGTTGCTAGATTACGTTACAAAAATCAAATCACACGTGTCAAATGTGACTAAAATATTTTTTTATTAAAAAAAAATGAATCTTTATATTTAATTTTTATTCCGACCTTTTAAAAATAAATGAATTTTTAAAAGGTCGGAATAAAAATTAAACAAAAAATGTGAATATATTCCCCCGTAATTTTGAAACAAGAGAAATATTAAAAAATATAGGCGTGCATAGGGAACTGTCACAGACTCACTGATTGCCGGTTCTATATATAGATTATATTTTAAGTGTCTGCAGCGAATTTAAACGTATTTGTTTCATCTGCTGAAGAAATTAAAATGATCTGAGTTGCCAGGGCAACGTCGGGTTATGATGCTAGTCTGAATATAAGTACATTATGTGTTTAAAGAAGAAAGAAACAAAGATAAGGAATATTGTGGGTAATTTCTCTTTCTTTTTCTCTTTCTTTTTCTCTTTCTTTTTCCTTCTTCCTTCTCATTTTGTTTTTGCTACGTTTTGTCTGTTTTACATACTCAGACAAATGATTGTATTTTACTATGATGTTTATGAAAGCCCATGTTGTGGATGTTGCTTTCACTCGTTAAAATGTCCATGCAATCTTGGAAAACTTGCATTATTTTACATGTAATAAATTTGGGCTCCACAAAAATTAATAATTGTAATTAAATTGAGAACTCTGGTAGATCAGTTTTAATATTAACTTTAATGGTTAACATTAAAATGATCACTTTGGGATTTTAACTTCAAGCCGCTTTCTTTTGAGTTTATATATATATATATATATATATATATATATATATATATATATATATATATATGTGTATGTGTGTGTGTGCTTGAGTGCATGCGTGTGTGTCTAACCACACTGATGAGCTGTGATACAGCGAAACAGGCTTGTATGTGGATGACTTAGATAGATAGATAGATAGATAGATAGATAGATACGCAGTGAGAGAGATTGGCCTGAAAATTGCTTTCAAGCAGGAAACAGGCTGTCATTTATCCTTGTTTTCTTTAGTGCCCACTTTGAACACGGTTTATTCACGACACTGTGCATTTTACCCAGAAATATACCATACCCACTCTCTCTTTTTTCTCTCTCTGTCGCTTTCTCTTTTCTCTATCTCTGTCTCTCAGTCATTCTCTCTCTCTCTCTCTCTCTCATATATATATACATATAAATAGAGACAGGCAAATAACAAAACGAAGAAATGGCATCAGTCTGCGTATACATGAATTTATATTTCTGTTCTATTTCAAATTTACGAAATAATTTAAAAGAATATATAAGTAGTAATTCATGATGAAAAATAAATAAGTATATGATATGATGAATTAATACACACTTGGCTTTTGGCAATATTTCTATACTAACAAAATACATGAAAATTCTACGTTCAACAGAGAGAAAATAAGAATTGTCTGCGTAAGTTTCGCTATAACTTTAATTCTTGTAACATTTTCACCCGCCCCACCTGCTAAGTTCCCGTCTCCATTAATTTCTTGTTTTTCACTTGCTTAATGCGTTCATAGTGTGCGATCAATGATGTCCTGATAGCAACTTTAAAGTTCACCATTTGTTATTGCCTCGATTCTGTTAAAAACAGATTACGATCGACTTGGCTTTAATTGGAATTCTGGTTTTGTTTGGGGCTTTTTCCTTTTCTTTCTTAAACTTTGTTGAATAAATGTGCATGATTGATAATATCAATAATGTAAAGAGTTTTAAGATAACTACATTTATGGTCGTATTTTCATCGTTATTATATAAATTTAAACCTTGATGGTCAAGTGTCATTAAGTATGTTTAATGCTTTACCGTATTCTTGCAGATTTCGAAATCGTAATTATCTGTCGTCTTTATGTGATTCCGTAGAATTTTCTTTTAATACATTTTGCGAAGTGGATTCGGTTATGTTTCTGGAGGCTCAGTTGTCATTTTCGGAATCTGAATTTTTTAAAACTTTCTTTCAACCTGTCATTTTATCTCTGCACTAACATTATAGTCCGGCGTTGCTCGGGTGTAATGAAAGCTTCGAAACTAATCCCTGTTCCTGGAGCTCAGACACTTTGGACGCTGACGCGAAAGACTAAAAAGCAATAGTTGTTTTCAATTAAAGAAAAACCGTAGACTGAAAGAAAAATGAATGGATATAAGTTAAATTTTGATTTCCTGGTATCGATATCAAAGAAGTTTTTCGTCCAAAACTGAATCTTGAAGGCTAAATAAGTCCTCTGAGTAAATGGTGTCATGGATGAGTCTAAGAACTACAATTATACCTACTTAGAAACAAACTTGAAGCAAAAACTAAAATAAATAAAAGGGCTGAAACAATACAGACATACTGGCAGATAAACAAACACACAAACATCTTGCCTTATACATATATATATATATATATATATATATATATATATATATATATATATATATATTATCGATTTTCTGCATTATTGTAAAATCTTCAACCTTGAAACTTCTGAATATCGTTTCTTATGTCTTTGTCTATGAGTGTATCAAATTTGATTAAAATCGGACCACTCCTTCTATAACCCGATTTTTTCGATTATCGGTTTTTTATATTTATCGGAGGTACCTCGACACAAAACCTAGCTAAGAACATTCGCAGACGCTTATAGTAAAACTGTGTAAATTTTCAAGAAAATCGGTTCAGCCGTTTTGGAATCTATAGGTAACTGACACACACACAGACACACACACACACAGAAAAAGTTCCATTTATAAATAAGTTTATATACTCCTATGAATATCTGATATCAAATTCCTCAGGTATATTTCCTGTATATTCAAATAGCCCTACTGATCCTGATGGCAGGTGCAGCTGTTTAGGAACTATTTTATCCGACCTATTTTTCATTGTTTTTCTATACTTCTGTAGTAAGGTAGTATTTACATTATTATTTACATTGTTCGGACTGTTGTGCTCATCTTCTGTTGTGGATTCTTGTTGATAAACCACACAAAATAGTAAATAATAAAAACAGATATGGAGATAGAAAATGTACATTATATTGAACAAAAATATACAAACTGGAACACGGGTTAGTCAATTCAGGAATACTAGGAATACTGTTAGTAGGAATGAATATATACAATCTTGTAGTAAAGAAGTAATGAGTCTATATCATTAATGATCAACTAGCGTTGGTACAACTACTCAACTCAACGGTATTTACCAACCTTCCCAGGAAAGGCTAGATGTGACACAATGTATATTTATTGTGGGTCTTCCCGGCCATATAGCCAGGCCAAAAATATCGGTTTATCTTTCCCCAGTCGTGATTCTACCATTAAACACTCTCAGCTACTGGTGCGTGTTTACATTGTGTATAACAAGCCAAAGTCTGCCTTCCTCTACCGAGCGCCAATTGCTCAGAGGTGGGATCGCCGACTGATGGCAGGTTTTAATCCTGGTTAGAAACAATCAGATATCTAACCAAAAAAGTTCAGCGAAACAGATCTGTCTGCTGATGATATATGGTTCAGCCAAGACACACACACACACACACACATATATATATATATATATATAAAGACAAACTTAAACACAAACTTATAACTATACTCGTGTCAAAAAATTCTCCGCGAATCTACGTGGAAGGAAAAATGGTTTTAAAAAAAGAAAGCGCTTAGCACATGAACATCAGTCAAAAGGATTTGGAAAGAGTCAGCACGTAGCCAAAGAAAAAAATAACCGAGACGAGTCTTTCCTTGAAGATCTGTTTAGGTGAAACCTTGGTAGGTTTGTTGGCTCACTAAGTATACTTTATTTATACATACATACATACATACATATAGTCATCCGCAGACAGATTTATTTCACTGTATCACAGATCATCAGTACGGTTATACAGCCGATTGCTTTTTACCCAGGATTGAAACCCGACCGAATTGGAATTCTACCTCCCATACAATATATATACATATATATATATATATGTGTGTGTGTGTGTGTGTGTGTGTGAATGTCTGTGTTTACATGTTATATGTATGCGGATGTATATATATACCTGTGGATGACTATATATATATATATATATATATATATATATATATATATATTGTATGGAACCATCGCAATAGGCGGTTATGTAGAAAGTCAGTTTAAGAAGATAGAAGTGAAAGATAACTGTTGAATCTAGACTGGAACAATTCAAGACTGTGGTTATCGGGGAAATATTCTCTTGGGAGTTTGCACTATATGGCTGTTTTTTTTTTTGCGAGAAATAGCTGTCTGAGAGAAACATACTTCTTACCGATAGAATACGGAGCAAGTGTGTGTGTGATTACGACTATGTAAGTGGCATGATGGATTCTAACTGTGAAGCTCAGAGCTGGTGGGAACCACGTGATGCAGTTGGTCTGAGCATTTTCCATGGTAGTGGCTCTATACCAATTAAAAATAATTCATTCATTCTGCCTCACTTTACCTGTAGATTTTGTGATGCATTGTGTATAGAATTCTCATTTCAAGTCAGGTGTAAATCGTAGGTCAGATATCCTTTTAGGGTGTGGAGCCTTCTCGAGGGAATATCCGTTTATCCTGGCTGGTAGTATTTCGGGATCTGATCGGAAGCGATCAAGTTTGATTTTATAGGAATTGAATGTATCCAGTCAGATTTTACCCAATATCAGCTACCAATCTTGGATTGTCAAGGGTTTTAGAGTTTAACCATTAAATTGTCTTATCATCGATATATATATTTATAAATGGTCAGAATATATTCATAGTTAGATCATTTATGTTACGTAGAAAGACGGTAAGTCCGAGAAGTAACCCCTTTAGGTGATGCCATATATATATATATATATATATATATATATATATATATATATACGAGTGAATACCTAACGAAGAAAGAAGTTTTACAACAATGCTCGATATATAATATATTGAGCTGTCAACGGCCCATTCCTCTCCACACCGCCTGATGAGACACTGTAGTTTCAATGTGGAAACAAATGTACTATTTGTAGTGGGTATATAAAAAAAATTCTGTACATGTTCTAAAATATAATTTATAATAAATATTCGCAGCTCTATATATTATAAATCGAGCACTGTTTTAAATTAATGTTTTAGACGTTGTAAAATATTTTTTCTTCGTTCTGTATTCACTCGGATATATATATATATATTTTTTTTTTTTAATCATTTCACCCCGAGCAAGGCGGAAACACCACTGATGTGCAGGGGTTTACATAAATGTAACAAGATGAATTAGAAAAGAGTGAGGAGTACAAACTAGTTAGAAAGGAACAATAGAAAGCTGAGAAAGCAGGTGCGATGACAGATACATAGGTGGAGAAAGGGAAGGTTATACAGGGGAGGGGAGAGAGCTAGAGGCCACTGGTTAATAGATGAGTATTGACTTTGCATTTAAATTTCTGGAGGTTGTAGCCGTCAGGAAAGCAAGAATACGGGAGTGAGTTCCACAGGCGGGAGGTGCGAGAGAGGAAGCTGCAGGAGTAGAATTGTCGTCTGCATTTGGCTAAGTTGACTGTGAATGGGTGGGACCCAGTTGCCAGTCTGGTTGCACGTGTAAACACCTGTTGAGGAGGCATCAGTGACTTAAGCTCATCCGAGCAAAAACCATGAAAGTATTTGTAGAAGAGACAAAGGGAGGCCACATTTCGACGATGGTGAAGTGGCTGCAGTCGAGTGGCCAGATCAGTACCTATCACATTACAGACACTCCTTTGGAGCTTGTCAAGAACACTGAAGAAAACGGCAGGGGCACCTGACCATAAATGGCAGCTGTACTCCATGCACGGACGGATGGTTGACTTGTAAATATGCAGGATGGATTCAGGTGGAAAAAACATCCTGGATCGACATAGTGACCCAATCTTCTTAGCAGTAGATTTTGCTATGGATTCAATATAGTGGTTCCATTTGAGGTCTGAGGACAGGGTACGTCCGAGGAGGCGTAGTGTATTACTCTCAGGGAGAATCACTTGGTCCATGCTTATGGGAGGCAGAAGAGGTTGCCTGTAATGGTTGACAGACAACAGCTTGGTCTTAGATGAATTGAAGTTGACAAGCCACTTCTTGCATCAGTTCACCACAGGGTGTAGATCCCGCTCAAGATCAGCAGCGACATTATGTCTGTCCGCCACGACAGGTTTCTTACTGGAGCGGGAGTATATTGTAGTGTCATCTGCGTAGATGCCTACTTGGGAATTGATCTCATCCGGGAGGTCGTTGATGAAAATAAGGAAGAGCGTCGGGCCCAGGATAGAGCCCTGTGGGACACCAGCATTCGTGCTGTAGGACGAAGAGGCACGCCCATTCAGAACGACCTTCATTTTTCAGTTATTTAAGAAAGATTGGATTAGATCAAGCAGGCGGCCGGTAATACCGTAACCGCGTAGTTTGTATAGGAGGCCAGAGTGCCAAACCCTGTCGAAAGCCTTGGAGATGTCCAAAGCAACCGCACGAGCCTCGTCAGATTCATCAAGGGCCTGTAGCATGTACTCCATTACAGATGTTAACAGGTCAGCCGTGGACCTGTCAAAGCGGAATCCGTATTGCCTGTCGGAGAACAGTTTGTGGGCGGTGAGATGATGAACTATTTCAGCATTGATTATAGCCTCGAATACTTTCCCGAATATCGGTAAAAGACTGATAGGGCGATAGTTGGATGGGTCCGAGGGTTTACCACAATTCTTAAAGACAGGAACGACTGAAGAGAATTTCCAGCATGCAGGAAAGCAGGAAGCAGAAAGGCAGTAGTTAAACTGTTTAGAGAGGACAGGGGAAAGTTCAGGACTTAAGGACTATGACCGGGATTCCATCGTCTCCACACGCCTTATGGGGGTCGAGTTTTGAAATTACTCTGGATACTACTGTCGGGGTAATATATACGTCGTGCAGTTTGGCCTCAGTTCTAATAGGGAAGTCGGGTGGGTGCACACCGGATGAGTCGAATGTGGAGTTGTATGAGAATCTCTGGGCAAAGCACTCAACTTTGTCCGCAGATGACGTGAGAACCTCAAATCCATGGATTAAAGGAGGTATTGAGGATTTCCTGTTGTTGAGCACTCGTTTACAAATCCTCCAATAGTCCTTGGAGCCAAACTTGCGGTCAGCTATGTGCTGTCGCATTCTCTCAGCGAACAATTGTTTGGCGTCATTTAGAGTTCTCTTGCACTCATTGCGAGCAGATGTGAACAGGCGCCTATTGTGATCAGTTGGCTCTCTCCGGAATAGACGGAAGGAATGGTTCCTGTGGGCAATGGCGGCTGAGCAGGCAGGAGAGAACCACGGAGAGGAATGAGGTTTTAAGCAATACTTCCTGGTGGGTATGAAGGCATCAATGCCAGCTTTCACCCATGACGAGACCTCAGAGGCACAGTCATCAACTGATAGGTCAAACACTTTTCCCCAAGGGACGTCGCAGAGGAAATCGCGAAAGGCATCCCAGTCAGCGTTTTGGTAGACGTAGGAGGTTCTATAAGTAGGGGGCTCCTGGGGGGAGTGAGATTGGAAAGAAATACTGAGAGAAACTACAGCGTGGTCAGAGTTGCCGAGAGGGCAAAGCTGTGAAACTTGACAGGCGTCACGCGGAGAGGTGAAACATATATCTAGCAGTGAGGAATGACCTGAAGGAATGCTTGAGAAATATATATATATATATATATATGTGTGTGTGTGTGTGTGTGTGTGTGTGTGTGTGTGTGTGTGTGTGTCTGAATAAAGAAAATCAAATGCCCATATCGTAACACTTTTCTCTTGTTTTAATTTTAGATGAAAATATAATTAATAAATAAATTACGAGTAAATTCAAATGGGTAGCTACTTTTCAAACACACTGCATATGTGCGTGAGTGAGAGAAAAAGAGAAAGAGGGCGAGGGAAAGTAAGAGAGGAAGAGTGAGAGAGAGAAAAAGAGAACGAGTGTTAGGGAGAGAAAGCGAGAGAAAGACAAAGAGAAAGACAGAGTACAAGAGAGAGAGACAGGGTGAGAGTGTGATTCCCAGTGAATAAACAAATGAGGAAGAAAAACGTCTTAGAGCCGCTTTGCGTCAGGAAAAAGAACGTCTTCAGATTAAAGCCGTTTATAGATGGTTTAACTATTGTTTTTACTGACAGGTTAGGCGGGGTCGATAATGACAATAAAAACTGGCTATAGTTTATAAAATAATATTAAAAATTTAGTATTGTTTAATATTTAAATATTTCTTTTTTCTTTAACTTCAGCAAATGATATACATTTTTAGATATTCTTCTTGTCGTGGCGTCTTTCTTAATGCACTCACTGGAGAGTTATTAATTTTTTTACAAACCTCTAATACTTTTTTTTATTTTTTTATAAGCGTTTCACCCCGAGCAAGGCATGTCACTGCCACTACTGCGCAGGGGCTACATAGAGTGGAGAAAGGATGATTAAATATAGGAAATGTCAGAGGGTGGGTGATAGGCGGGTAAGGATACCGAGAATGAGGGTTGGGTAGATGAGAGTGTTCTGAGAAAAATTGGGAGTTATAGTGATAGGAAGTGTCTATTGACCCTACATTTAAACACCTGGAGATTGTAGCTGTCGGGAAAGCAGACTTGTGGAAGGGAGTTCCACAGGCGTGAAGCGCGAGAAAAGAAGCTGTGGAGTAGAATTTACGGTTACATCTTATTTGTTTAACTGTAAAAGGGTGGGACCTAGTTGCTAATCTAGTATCTCGTGTAAATTCGTGCTTAGGCGGCACCAGTGATCTAAGCTCATCTATGTTAATGGATGAAGCCATGTTATTCAGGGTTTAATTAAATTGATCTTTCGGTTAAAACGTTTGTTTTTTTATTTATATGAAATTGTTACGATAAATAATCGATAATCAAGTTACACGAATAAGACGTTAATTAATTGCTAATTAATCGAACAAGAACACCAGTTCTGTTTGATTCAGATAGGTAGCGATATTGATCGCAGTTATAGCTTATACTTAATATATATATATATATATATATATATATATATATATATATAACAATTTTGTCTTTTATATTTCAAAACTTTTACCAGTAAATTTTAGAACTTAATACTCAAATACCTAGCCATTTGTGACGGGTGTATATAACCAATTAAGACAAGTCTAGATATGATGAAACCAGTCCTGACATGCTAAGACAAGATTTATACCCAGGTACATATAGTCAGTGTGGGCTAACATTTGACTAGCGGCCCGAGCGTCCGCGCTGAGATCCCCTACTTTAAAAACCAACCATTTGTTCCATATACACCCCAAAGGGGAGTATGGCAAATTCAATAGTTGACAACTTCAGAATACCAAGTGGTGTAATAATAAAGTTGTATAATTCTTTCTGTTATAATACTGACCATTATATATATATATATATATATATATATATATATATATATATACACACACACACACACACACGTGTGTGTGTCCGTGTGTGTGGGGGGGGGCGTGCATAATGATAATATACACGATAATAATCTGCCTTCTTCTACCGAGCGGCCATAGCCCAGAGGTAGAATCGCCGACTGATGCCAATTCGGTCGGGTTTCAGTCTTGGTTTAAAAGCAATCTGAGTCTAACCGTACTGATGAGCTGTGATACAGCGAAACAGATCTGTCTGCGGATAGGAGAAACGGAACGCGCTGTAAATTTGACAGTTGAATTTATTATTTATTTCTCGATGTTCCCACGTTTTTTTAACCTTCTTCCAGAATTATCCGTAGGGTTGTAAGTTGTTGTAACAAAAAATAAACACAAGATTTTGTTGCTAAAATTAATCTAAAATTATCCTCAATTGATGTATTTTATGTTGTAAGTGGAACTATTTCATCCACTCTACAAAGGCTACAAGAGCAGATTCTATTTGACGCTATTTGCTTTCTATATTGCAAAATCTAGGAGCACCCATCATATACGGCTTATAATTGAATTGTTTGTTTTAATTATTGTTTGTTTACTTTTTAACGTTTACCAGCCTTTTGCCGGATATTTAAAGCCAGAAAATATTTAGGGATCGTAGAATTTTTATAATATTAATGATTTACTGATATCAATCTCTAGTTAACATATAGCTGGGAAGAACACGTGGATTCTTTTATTTTCCACATGTATTTTACGTGAATATCAATATAACGAACACAATTGAAATTTGAACACGAATCTCTGATTTTAGATACCGAGCCGTTATTCATTACACCACTTTTATATCCAACCTTACAGCATATGATATTCTCAAGCGATCACCCATCTAAGTAGTAACCAGGTTCGACGTTGCTTAAATATGAGGACCGTGTGCGAACTGAATTTCCAACATGATATGTTATAATGGATTTTATAAATAAATCTGATACATTACTTCAGCTATTTGCACCGTCCGTAATTTTTGGACAACGGAATAACTTTTCGTCCACAACATATTTTATTTCTCTAACAAGAGCGATTATCTAATAATGGTCTTCAAAAAATGGTTAAAAAATTCTCCTCTTTCAATTCGAATATAAATACCTTTATATTTTATAGGCGGCTTTGGCAGTGTTTGTTAGAACGAAAACCTTTCGAAATTATTTTTTTCAGTTGAAATAAATTCTACATATTTTCATGATTGACGCAGCATATTCTTTATTTTAAGTTATTCCCTTACCAAGACTTATTCTAGAAGAGAAAATTTAAGTACAAATCAAGGTCGTCTAAAATATGTAGATTCGTTCTGTCACAAGAAATCAAAAGCAAAAGCAAAAATAAATTAAACAAAACCGTATAGTTCCAAGAAATAAATGCGAATCTAAGAGAATCTCAATGCTAAATGAATTAAACAGAATGCCAAATGTGTTAGTGCCCAGCACATGTTTCTCTTAGTAGGTTTCTTAGCTTTCTGTTTACAAGCGTTTCCTTCCAGTAACACACGTTCCCTTTACTTCCGCTCAAGGCATTTCCCTGACCTGTGTCCAGTTCCATGTTATCTCTGTCCTAGATATTTTGTACCTTACTTATTTCCTCTCTTTCACAAATTTTGTTCGTTTCATCTATGTTATCATAACTAGGTTTGGACAATGACATTTACATTACCTTTGGATAGAGATAGGGAAATTTCTGACCGTAATTCCGGTAAAAGAAATTTTTCAGAATCGTAGAGAATTCCTTAAAATTCATTTTTCAGAATCGTAAAGAATTTCTTAAAATTCATAATTTCATTTGTGTACGCTTGTGCTACACGTGAAAGAAAATAGATGAACCGAATTCCAGGTTTGGACAATGACATTTGCATTACCTTTGGATAGAGATAGGGAAATTTCTGACCGTAATTCCAGTAAAAGAAATTTTTCAGAATCGTAGAGAATTCCTGAAAATTAATTTTTCAGAATCGTAGAGAATTTCTTAAAATTCATAATTTCATATTGTGTACGCTTGTGCTACACGTGAAAGAAAATAAATGAACCGAATTCCAAACACCTTAGATTCTTTGATTTCCATCAATGTATAATGATGGTAAGAAGAAATGGTCAGATCTGAAGCAGTGAAATTGAAAAATGATATTTTTTGACTCGTGAATTTCTATCAGTTCTCTGTGAACGATTTTGTTACATTTAAAGAAGTTTTATGTCTTCTTATCATCATTATACATTGTTGATAATAATGGAAATCAAAGAATCTAAGGTCTTTGGAATTCGATTCATTTATTTTCTTTCACGTATAGCACAAGTGTACACAATATGAAATTATCAATCATGTTCGAAAATAAATAAGCCATATACTTAAAAATACATAGAAAATAATACTTTTGTGCAATTGTTATTTTCGGCAAAATCTGCTCGCAAAAGCTTTCTCAACCGCAGTTTGAAATTATTCAATATCCGCTAAAAACAGCACACAGCAGACTAACATTTGTCTTTTGCATGTGTAGAGATATCCATCAGATAGACGCATGGGAAATGAACATAATTCTCTTATGTCGCAGTCTCTTACTATTTCAAAAAGTCAATTACAAAAGATTAAAATTATTATCATTAGAATGTTCTTCAGTCTTCGGCATTTATTTCTATTCTTGTTTTCTAAGGAAATCCAGAAATTAATTAAAATGACAAACTCTTGCAAAAAGAATACAAGAAAATGGTGTATAATCTAAAATAGGGGTCAGTTTCTTGCCTACAATCCTTCCTCAACCAAATCATATTTGCATGAAATCTTTGTGAATCTCTCCAGGATTTCTAGCAATTTAATAAGGTTTTATAGATTTCTCATTTTGTTATCTCTTTTAATCACTGTTCTTTCAATCATTTTGACAAGCTACTTTGCTAGATTATTCGCAGATTTTTTCTGTCCTCCATGCATTCAATATGACTTGCCAGTGACGAATTCTCTAAGCCATCTCTTCTTTTTATGCACTCTTGAAATTAAAATCATTTTGGTCTGATTCTAAATATGACATTTTTTACTCTTCTTAATTCCTTCATTCCAAAAAGATCAGTCCATTGAAACCATATTTAGTTGTCTCATGCCTCTTCATGTTTGATGGGATTGTTCAACGTTCACTGGACCGATATTACGTAAAAGGTCAGTATAATTTCTTTTATTTTTAACAAATATTTTACTATTTCTTAATTTGCATAGAGTTTAAGTTGTAAATGATATACTTCCCTTAGTAAATAGACAATGAAAATGAATTCACAGAAGAGGAACTCTTCAGCTTGTTTCTCAGTTTAGCCTGACGCATTGTACAAGGGAGAAACCTACTTGACACTTTTCGATTTCCCATCTCCATTTCTAGCGGTAGCCGCTTTTATTTGCTGTTAAAAGAAAAACATAAATAAACCAATATTATTACTTTATTCACTTCATATCACCGGGATTCCAACAGCAAAAATATTCACTCTGCCGAATGCGACAATGGAAAGAATCTATTTGACACTATTTACATTTTTTTTATTACGAAGTCAAGTGGTAGCCTTCTCATCAAGCTGTTGAACGACAAAATAAATAAAACAAAATATTTCCTAAAATTGCAAGAAAGCGATTATGGCTTTACTCAACTTTATTTAGTTTTATTATTTTGGTAATTTAAGGACGTTTTATTCCTCTAATCTCTTCTTTTTTCAGCAATCAATATTCAGTTAAATTCAAGAAAGTGTTTACTACATAATATATTAAATTAACGCAATAAATATTCCCGTAAACAATCAAGGAAACAGCTTAACATCTTTTCAGCCCATCCTCTTCCCTTCTCTGATCCCATGCACCGATGACTTAGGGAGTAGAGACTCCGACTGACAACAAATCGGTCGAGTTTCGATCCCGGCCAGAAGCAAGTGGATATGTCTAGCCACACTAATGAGCTGTGATACAGCGAAACGGGCTTGTATGTGGATGACTAATATATATATATATATATATATATATATATATATATATATATATATATATTGTTAACTATAAGAGACAATGAATGTCTATTATGCTTCATCATGAGTCGTTAAACAGAAGTTTGGCTTTAATAACTGGCTAAAATATAGACAAAAATTGTCCAACATTTGGATATTGTTTTTTTATGCTAGTTCTAAGCTCTCGGCTCACATGAGCCATTTTCACAGAGTGTTCAGGGACGTTAACATAAAAACATTCACCATAAAATGTGATATTTTTATCTTGACATAAGGTTCTTTTTTTGTGTATATGTGTGAGTATTATTGTGTTATGACCTAAGATCTGTCCAATATTGCATACATGGCTATGTTTTCCCAGGAAGATACACTGTGGCAAGTTTGTAGAGATTAACTTGCTTCTTCGTATTAATAATGCCGTCGAGTTTTTTACTTAATATTTTTTATCAGATAATATATAGGAAAACCGCCGGTTATTTCACAATTATACTTCCACGACAAGAGAGAGTAACTGGCAATATGCAACAATACTGACGGACCAGAAATATTAAAAGAACGAAGTTGAGTCTGCACTGGCTAAACTGAATAGAAACAAATCAGCAGTACCAGAGGGTATTGTAATATAGATGATGAAAAACTTCGACGGTTTGAGCGTAGATAGGATCATAGAAATAATTAAGGAACTATGCAACAGAAACAATACACCGGAAGACCTAAACAGATCAATTTTTATAGCACTGCTTAAGAAGCCAAATGCAATGGAATGGGAACAATCATCTTACTGAGTTACATAACAAAACATATCATCCTGATTTTCATTAACAGAACGCGGAGCAGAATAAGGTCAGAGATAGGAGAATAACAGTACGGTTTTTCAAATACATTGGAAAAAGGAACGTGATAATTAGGCTTAGTATATTATGTGGAGGATGTGCGTTTTGGTGCAGTTGAATGTGCGTTGTGGTGCAATGAATATCGGCTCAGAAGGACAAATCTGGAAGCCGAGTTCAAATTCCAGTTGAATTCTTTTATTCACTTACGCGCAAATACCTTTGGGAAAGGTATTAATCCGTCTCTTCCCTCCAGTTATGGGTTAAATATCAGAACAGCTTGGGTTCTATAGGCTTGGCTGGCAACCAGTCTACCGTAGAAAATAATGGCAACCTACTGCGGGACAATCTTATCCCCAGTCAGTCATGTCTCTTTCGAGTCATGATTGCCAAAGCCTTTAGCACTTGTGGCACTTAACTGAAAGATATTATGGGGACGGGAAATACAATTGCATAAGAATGTGTACCTGTGTTTTATAGACTATTTAAAGGCGTTCAGCAAAGTACTCTGCAAAGAGTTATTATAAATGTTCATCAACATCGACATATTCGGGAAAGACATTAGAATAATCAAGAATATATATTGGCATCAAAACTGACAGGAAAAGATGCCAGTAGATATAAATAATAGTAGGACATGTATGTGTCTTCTCACATGATCTATTCAACCTATAGAACAAGGCAATTCGGAGAAAATAGAAATTTTGCCAGGATGTGTCATTGGCGATCACAATCAAAGCAATAAAGATACGCAGATAAGAGATTGGTGATAACAGGCACCGAGTGGAAATTACAGAACCCATTACAAAATGTAGCGAAGGAAAGCGATAAGAATAGACTAAACATAAACTACATGAAAACAGAATGCATGGTTATCAGCCAAAAGATTTGCCCAAAATGATAAATACAGGTCAAAGATACAAAATCTAACAGGTGTAGAATTCTAAATACCTTGGCTATGTCCTAACTGGGGACAGAAAGTATGACATTAATATACTAAGGTGCAACGGGACGACGGAAGAAGAATTTCAAAAGCTGAGCAGTGTATAGAGAGACAGGAAAATTTCTTTGGGACTGGAGTACTGGAATGTTATGTGATATGTGTCTTTCTATATGATAGCGAATGCTGGACAATCCCATCAAAGAAGAAAGAAAGGTTTGAAGCAACAGCATTGTCTTTCAACAGAAGATTGCTGAGGATACCATGGAAGAAACGTGTGAGTAAAGACAAGAATTTCGAAAGGCTTCAAACAAAAAGGAAACTTGTACATAGCATCAGGAAGAGACTGCTGAAGTTTCCTGGGATACGTAATGAGAAAAGAAGACTTAGAAAATCTGATAGGCACAGGACGGGGAGAGAGAAATAGAAAAAGAAAAGCAACGTGTGAGACAGTATATTGGCTTGAACAAGTGGATGACAGAATAATGTTTGAGCGAAATACCAAAAAATGGATAGAGGGTGCGGAGTGTCACGACCGCTTACGTCCCGAAGAAACACAGGACATAAAATAACAGAAGAATATTTATACACAGTAAGTCATGGGTAAATTTCCGTCATTATATATTCTTCATTTTGCTCATGTGCGTTTTTGTTTTTGAATTTGTCGACTGCATAGTATAGGTGGATCAGTTGCGTATTGTCTGTAATAAAAAATCATGACACACTTTACATCGACATAACATCATACTGTGCTGCTTGTACGAATATCACAATGTGTTTGGATGTCAACCTGAGGAGACGTCAAAGGATTCGAAAAAACGTTAGTTGAGTCTAATGGTAATTCCGAGAGTATTCGGGAAGATCACTAACCATGGCGACGTTACGCTTCCGTTCATCTTCCCTCAGAGCCACAGACAATACACGTATTGATACAATCATCCTATTGCTGTAGTATCTTTTCTTTCTTTAATATGTGCGTTCCGTCCCTGGATTTTATGCATCTTGTTGTCTTTGTCCTGTCAGTTCACATTTTTTCTTTCTTATAGCGAAGCCCTCTATTTGTCATACTCAATTTCTGTACATTTGTTGTTGAGCCACTGTTCTTTAGATTCGCTGCATCTGTTCCTTATTTCCCTGTGTAGTTTCGGGTATTACAAACGTTGGCATTGTATTCTCTCTCCTTTGCATCATGTGATCCTTGCGTTTTCATATCATTTTCTGGTGTCATTAAAGCTTCTATTCGTCAAATTTTGAACTTACGTTTCCAATGTGTCCATTGTCTTTCTTTTCACAATGTCCGTATATTTTCTTTCAATATCGGTTCGTTCAAGAGTCTGTTATATTATAGTCTGGGTGCTGCTTTAGTCTTTTTCATTATATAAAGATTCCTCTTTGTTTTACATATAACCGGGTGTTGTTCACTTGCCCAGTCGGCACTTAAATAGATTTTACACTGAACAATTGCATTCTTGAATCATTGTTGATAGTTATGTTGTGTATTCGGCCTTTTGTTTGTTCAACTTTGCTTTTCTATGTCCACAATCATCTTGGGTGTCTTTGAAAGTAAATGTTGTTTATCACCTAGGCATTCATTGTGCAATATAGGACCTACTTTTCTCCGCGGTCATTGCTTATTCGTAGTTCGAATTTGTCATCTCCTTCGCCTTCCCTCTCTTTGCCTAATTTAGCATTCAGATATTCCTTGATTATTTTAATTTCTTGGAATTTACTGACCCTTGAAGAAGAAAGAGTTGATTTCTACTTCTGTACTTTATGTTGTTGATGCATACACGACTATAATAGTTATGTTGAAGAGCTTTCAGTGTAAGCAGAAGAATTCTTTCAGATAAACTGTCACTACCCCAGAACGTGTTTCTCCATGTCGTGATACAGCATCTATCCGGTTTCTTTTTAATTATTTGTTCCTACTGCATATATAATCTTATGGTTTTCACTGACGAAATCAAATCTCTCTTGCTTGTACATCTATTTAATATATACTTAAAATATTTGTAATTTTTCTAATCATCTGCTTTACATTTTTCAGCTGTCCACAGATATTCAAAAGTCGTTATAATACATGCAAGGTATCAGTTCCCAGGAATTTTATCCTCCTGTATGACGGCCATGTGGTACATGTTGCGGAAGTCGCTCCATATTGGACGAGGATTCAGTTCCTTTCGACTTAACCCGATTCATGATTTTTGGTTTCTTACTTTGTTTATTTATAGCCATGATTATTCTTTGAATTAATAGTGGAGTGATTTCCCTTAGTCTTCTCTACGGTACAATATAGAGACACCGCTTGAGCGTCGACACCTCGAGTGTTCCTCACCCTTTTTGTAGGTCTTATCTTTCGTCATACCGGGTTGCTAACATCTCACATTACTCGTAAAAACATGGAGTAGGGCAACAGGGTTAGTCGCCGACAGTCCGACAGTGAATTTATCTAAATCTAAACTTATTTATAAATAGAACTTTGTCTGTGTCTGTGTGTGTCTGTGTGTGTGTATGTGTGTGCGTGTATGTGTGTGTGTGTATCAGTGTGTGTGTGTGTATCCGTTACCTATAGACTTCAAAACGGCTGATCCAATTTTCTTGAAAGTTTACACAGTTGTAATATAAGCCTCTGCGAGTGTTCTTAGCTAAGTATTGTGTCGACGTACCACCAATAAATATCGAAAATCGATAATCGAAAAAATAGGGTTATAGAAGGACTGGTCCGATTTTAATCAAATTTGATACACTTATAGACAAAGACATAAGAAACGATATTCAGAAATTTCAAGGTTTGCAGTTCTTACAATAGTGCAGAAAATTTGATATCGATACCAGGAAACCAAAATTTGATTTACATCCATTCATTTTTTCTTTCAGTCCATGGTTTCGCTTTAACTGGAAACAACAATTGCTTTTTAGTCTTTCGTGGCAGCGTCCAAAGTGTTTGAGCTCCAGGACCATGGATTAGTTTTAAAGCTTTCATTATACTCGAGCAACGCCGGACTATACTGCTAGTTTACTATATATAATACCTATACGCCCTGACAAAATTTTATACATCCCTGTGTCATTCGGGTTAACAGTGAAGTTAGTCCCACTTTATCTGTTGCGGGTGATGTTTTATAGATGAGGATCATTAGAGCAGTGGGAATGAGAAAAGATAATTATTCATTTATGATTTAGTATTTTTCCAAATGCCCTTCAAAAGGAAGATAAAATAATAAAGTCATACATCAGGAAAGAACAAAACAAACCGAGCTCAAATTGGTAAATCACTCTACCAAGTACACTAAATTAATTGGCAATTCTAGTCGGTGATTTTCTGAGCCGTATGAATGCAAATCATTTTTTCATAAGACAAGCTGTTAAAAATGTGAAGAAAATCCAAGACATTGGCAGGATAGAAAATGACAAGTATATTTAACAAAGATTAAAGTAATATACAAATTGAAAATAAATATTCAATAGATATTTCAAGCAAGAAACGTATAATGACATTAAATACACACATGGGCAAACTTCTATTAGTGATAATAAAGAATATATATTAAAATAAAGGGGAATTACATTACTTTAAGAAAATTTGAATGAGGAGAATAAATAATTTAATTAAAATAAACGAATAATACTTAGACCCAGAATTCCTGTTGACAACATATATGTGTTTAAATATTTCGATAAAACGCACAGTAACTATAGACTTAAAAACTAACACGAATTCAACGAGTTCAATTAATTTCAATTTGTGATTTACGCTTTTGCTGAAACTGCGTAAACTATATACAGGTTTTTGGTTTGTGACTTGCTATATTGACGTCATTTCATTGACTGACATTTATTGATACGAATGAAACAATAAAACTGTGTAAGAATATCGACATTTAGCGCATCGACGTAATAAAATTTGGAATTGAGGAGAAGTAAAGGAAAATGAAATTCGAAATCTGCAGCAGCTGGAGGCCAAATATACTGACATTTTCTGGTTAGAGGAGGAAGCGACATGACATGATACGCGATGATGTAAAATAGAATCAGTAGGGAGAAATCTTACGTAATTTCAAACATAATTATAAAACATAGGAAAAATATTCTTAGATACGGTGTGAATTTCAACTCATTTATATGTATGAATATGAATCTCCTGAACATTTGCAAAAGAGAAAATTATCTAGAATAGTATAACTACCTAACATAGTTTTTTTTCATATTTATATTTAAAGTGAATTCAAGTTTTAGGGTAAAACAATACTAAATTATTTATTTAACGAACATTAGTTATGGCACAAGAGTGAAAGTATGGACCACTTTTTTTTTAATCATTTCACCCGAAGCAAGACATTCCACTGTCACTATTGCGCTTGGAGCTACATAGGGGAAGGTAAATAGAAAGAGTGGTTAGATGTAGGAAATGTCAGAAGTGAGGTGATAAGTAGTTGGGAGGATGGGAAGAGTGTTTGATAGAATGGAAGCGAGTTAGTGTGTTAGGAGGTGTCTATTGACCTTACATTTAAACTCCTGGAGATTGTAGCCGTCGGGGAAGCAGTCATGTGGAAGGGAATTCCACAGTCGGAAATTACGAGAAAAGAAACTGTTGGAGTAGAAGTTGCGGTTGCATTTTATCGGTTTCACTGTAGAAGGGTGGGATCTAGTTGCTAATCTAGTATCTCGTTCAAATTCTAACCTAGCGGGCACCAGTGATCTAAGTTCATCGAAGCAGAAGCCGTGAAAGTATTTATAGAAGAGACACAGGGAAGCCACGTCGCGCCGGTGAGAGAGAGACTGCAGGTGGTCTGCCAAATCAGTATCGATGACATTACAGTCCCTCCGCTGTACCTTGTCGAGAAGCCCAAGGAGAATAGCAGGGGCACCCGACCAGATATGACAGTAGTATTCAATCCGTTACTTAGAAAAGATCTCACTACTCTGTAGTAATTCATATGTTCCAACAAGCTTGCTAAATATTATACCACTTCGTAGTGGTCCTGGGTATGACTGTAAACTGCATCCGGAAGCAAGGACTCTGATTTGGATGTTGTTAGGAGCATGGAAGCACCATTTAATTGCTGTTGTTCTCAGGTCCATCCTGACTCGGAGTTGGAGCACCTATTAGGGTACCAGCTACTCGGAAATATTTTATCCCAAACTGGGGTGAAAACATTATGAAAGTATTAAAATAGACTTTTGTTGAATTATATACTTAAAAATAGATTTTATAGAAAAAATACATTTTTGAAAGAAAAATATTACTAACAATACATTTTTGAAGGATAAAAATTATTACAATAGCAGATTTTTGAAGGAAAAAATTGCCATATCACATTTTTGAAGGAGTAAAATTTATTAGCATCAATACATTTTTGAATTCAAAACAAGAAGACATCTTTAGTTTTCTAAAGTATAAAAGAAAAACTCTTTCCTCAAAATCTGACTAAATCAACCTTGTCATTATAATTAACCATTAAAAACAATACCTTAAAATCCCACCATTTTGGCATTAAAAAACACAGTTTGATATGTTGTTAAACAAACTCAAACTTCGTAGTGCTTTAAATGATTTCCTAAGCTCATTACTCAATAGTAAGTGATATAGTGAGGCCAATTTTAAACTATTGTACTTTGTCGAAGTGCCATAAAATTTCAAAGATTCATTTTATTTGAGAAAAGTACACCTAGTGATTTACTAAATGGAACCGAACGTATGAAGCAACCGGTAAGAATCAAACCCACTATTCTGTAATGGATCTGTTGTGAAAAAACTTTTAATCATTACCGCACTTTGAAGAGCCAAAAAATGATTTTGGATTTTCTGTATATTCTTCATGGCATTATATTTTCAAACTATCTTGTGAGACATTAGAATTCTACAGCAATAATACTAATAGGATTCAAGAGGTTACTGAAAGTGAAAGAAAAGGAGAATACATTAGTGGGTAGATGAGACAATGAAAGAACAAGTTTTAGAAGAAACAGAAGATGACGTTTGATGTATATTTAAATTTGTGAGGTTTGTACCAAACAAGGACTCAAAAATTCGAAAGGGATTTTCACAGGCGAGAAGGGTGAGAAAAGAAAATATTATAGTAGAACCTGCAGTTACATCTAGTCAGTTCAACAGTAGAAAGTTGAGATCTATTTGCCAAGTGCCATGAAAATATTTGTAGAAAAAAAATTGGAAAGCACGTTACGTCGGTGTGAAAATGATGTCTAAATGCCAATATAGTATCGGCTTCTTTAAAGATACTTTGGACTTTAGAAGAACAAGTGATTAGCTGATATCTTCAAACGTCATCAATAAAAAAAATTGGAGACTGTATTAGCTGAAGACTGGATAAAAATTTCAGCTGGAAACAATTAAAACTTTTATATGAGTCGATCCCATGCAGGATTGTAGCTGTAATTATTGCCAAATGCAGTCTTACCCAATATTGATATAAATTTGCTTAAAGTTTTAAGATATTTACATTATTTTCTCCACCTTTTGTCTGTAATCTATTTCATTGTCCTAAATGTTAACAAAAATTTGCCGAGGAACTTGTTGCATGATCGTGGCTTATCCGAATCACTCACGTTATTCTGAATTCTAACAGTAAAGTGTTTCATCATCCCACAAGAGGCATCTAGTGAAAATGAACGTAAATAGAACATTTCTCTTCAGAGAACTTACAAACACACTTACTAAGCTGAGAAGTACCGTAACGAAGAGTGAAAATGAGATTTGAATAATATACGGTCGTCTAATATAGTGCGAGATTAGCCTTATTAAACAAATAATTATATTCAACTGAATTACAAATATCACTAGATAATTTACAGTTTGATCAACGAAATTCAGCCAACAATTCTACACCATCAGATTCTTTTCTCGAAACTTTTGACTGTAGAACTTCCTTCCGTGTACTTACTATACTTGAATATCCTAAAAAATTTTGCAAAGAGAGAAAACAAGGTTAGGTGAATGCTAGAGGTGTAGATAATTAAACAATACAGGAAGTCACACACACACACACACACACACACACACACACACACACAGATATATATATATATATATATATATATATATATATATATATTACCTGTCTCTCTCAGGGAGATAATCTGTGAGGAAGCAGCTAATAATCCTCTGAAATATTTTGCTGCGATATTTTTCAAGTCAATGTACGCTTAACTTTTAACTGGATAGATAGATATATGGGTAGATATGAGTAAACTGAAATAGATAAATATATAGCTATGAATAGACTGAAATAGATAGATAGATAGATAGATAGATAGATAGATAGATAGATATGAATAAATCGAAACAGATAGATGGACAGATAGATATGAAAAGACCGAAACAGATGGGTAGATAGATATATAGGTATGAATAGACTGTGACAGATAGATAGATAGATAGATAGATAGATAGGTAGAAAGAAAGGAAGAAAATGATTGTTGTGAAACGAACAAATTTTTTAAAGTCTAAACATGACAGTAAAACTGAGAGTCCGATAAAATGTGAAAAAAATAATAAAACCCAAGGAACCTGGGAAAAGAGTGAGCCGGAATAAAGGAAGGGTTAATAAAGGGAACGTAAAAATCCTTTGGGATGCTAGTTGGAAGTGCTAAATTTAATCTGTTTCAGGGAAAACCTCGTTTTGGAGGGTAGTTTTTACATTAATATCAAAACCTTTTAACTCTAATGGTATTTTTAGGCATTAAGAAAGCAAAAACTTTACAAATATAACAAACAAACATGAATTTAAACAACTTAAATATGATTGTTTTATAATGAACCAATGTCTAATATTCTTGGAATCTATTTTAGACATCGATTTATTAATGTATTAAAATCTGTAAGGGCCTTATAGAATCTCCTGCGGTTAGAGCTGTTTTCTTTCGAATGGAAAGCCAATAATTAGGATGATATTTTTAAAACTGCTAACTTCTCTTCTGAAAATATTTGTTTAATAAATTTTGTCGAGGGATCTAAACTTAATTTTCTCATTGTAAACAGGTTGTTGACAAATGTTGCTGTCGAAAATTAAATTTATATTTTCCGCTTTGGTAATTCATGGTTGCATTTTTATCTCACGTGTCATTGACTCTTATATAATTTCAAATCTCTTGCTTTAGAATGTATAAAAATAAAAAAATGAAAAAAGGAAGTTCGACACGGCTTTTCTCTTTTAGGATTATATGGGTGAAAATGTATGTACGATTGATTTTGTCATCAAAATAAACTTTTATAGTAAGATATCAGAATTTACTTTGCAGACGATCGTAAATGTCAGACACAACTGGGTTTTGACGTTCGATACACCGTCTCCAGTGAAAAGATGTGTAGTTTTATAGATAGCCAAAATTGAGAGCAGTCTCTTAGATATGACAGACAGATAATGTAAAGGCAACGTTCTGCTGAGTGTCATACGAATCCCCAGAATATCTGAGTGTATGTAACGAAGTATGTAATGTTATGAAATGAATATTCCCTTACCACGTTCTCATTTTGATCTTAAAGACACACATGTCTCTATCTTTACTTTTGCATCCCACCCAAAACCTTGACGTTGCTCACAAATTCGTTCTCTGATATCCTCAGCATCCTTCTGTAGCACTAACCTTCTGTTACTTCGAGTCTCTGATTCATCTTTAAGGAGATTGTCCATCATCCCGGATAAACGATAGCACTTTTTTTCTAAATTGCCATGGATTATTGAGAAAATAATAAATCAAATTCTCCAAGTTTTGGAATTCAGTTAAATCCTACTACTAATCTGTTGACATTCAAAATTAGATAGTCTATACTACCATGATTTTAACATAGTAATCGCAGGAAGGAAATGTGCATTCGTACCTTGACCGGGGTATTATTAAGCTAAGGCGCAAAAAGTTTTAGGGACCATTTTGATACAATATCAGTCAGTTAAGTGCCATACGTGAAATGACTGGGCAGAAGATTATCCTGCAATAGGTTGCCATTGCTTTTTGCGGCAGACTGGTTGCTAGCCAAGGCTATAGAACCCAATCTGTTCTGTTATTTAACCCATAACTGGAAGGAAGAGACGGATTAATACCTTTCCCAAGGGTACTTGCTCGTAAGTGAATGCAAGGAATTCAACTGGAATTCGAACTCGGCTTCCTGATTTCTCGTTCCAAACCGATATCCACTGCACCACAACGCACATCCTACAAGAAAATATACTGCGGTAATAACCGTTATGCTATAAGCTGTAACACCTTCAAGTCATAGGTGATCATATCTCTCCATAGATTAATTTCACCACGTATCGTTCATTCTTTTGAGAAAGATACAAAGCCAATGTTTAAATATAAAACATTATAATCGTCGCCTTATTTCAAAGATATGTATCTTTCGCTCCTTCATTAAGGGCTTATGACCTTGTCTCTCTTCAAATTAATCTTTTTTCTTATTATCTTTGAACTTCCGTCAGAACTATTTGAAAGATTGTGAAATTGTTTGTTTGTTACCTTCTACACAGTTACGAATTCTGAATAATCCCTTTCCTATAATATCTGCCAATCACGGCTAGAAAGCCCAATCTATCAGACTATTTAACTTTTAGGAGGAGAGAGTAGAAATGACTTTCCAAAGAACTACTGGGCGAATGTGAGCCCAACAGATTAGGACTGAATATGAATTTGGCTCGTCGATTCCAATATTCGCGATGATAACTGTTAACACCATCAGCATTTATTTACTATTGACATGATGGATAAAAAAAGTATTATAATTCAAAGAAATCGAATGTTAGTGTCAAGTGGTATATTTCAGATTAACACTTATAATTGTCATACTTCAAGCAGTCTAAGATCCAAAATAATCAAACATGTGTTTGATATTTAGTGCAAATATAAACATTCGGGCGATAAATATTGTGTAGTTGGTTAAGAAGTTAAGAATTCAAATCAATATTCTTCTTCAGTTTTACAAAAATTCACAATGACGTGCGAAATCTTGGTTTTTCCCAAATATAGAAGAGTTGACCATGTGCTTAAAGTAAAAGTCCAAACTGAAATTCGCAAGTAGGTATTAAATTTATTTTGATCAATTGGAGCGACATGCAAGACTTGAAAACTTAGCAATCCAGTGCTTAATACAAAAGGACTATAAATGACCTCCATCAGCGTCAACCGGTCAGTCAGATGGAAGCAGAGAGAAAGACAAGACTAAAATGTAACTTTACCATCTGATCGACCAGGAGATAGGGTCAGGTCGCACCTTGTTCTCTTTCTTCTTATTTCCCCGTGTAATGATACCCTTTACTTCTTCTCCATCCAAAGCATTCTTACTGAATACATACATGCATACATACGTACGTATGCATATACTCTTTCAACAATTACTACTACGAACATTTTCTACAACTCTTGATACCCTTAACTTTATCACAGAACACAAACTTTACTCTTAACTTTTTAATAATGTTTCTAATTGTACATTAAGTTCTATAATTTGTGTTATTATTTCCTTTTAATAAATGTATGTTTTAAAGTGCAAAATGTATACTTTTGTTCTTAAAAATATTCAACACATTCTAACCTTCTCCTGCCAACACAATGGAAACCTTCTTATAATTCTGATGAAGATAATTCTGGATAAAAAGGGGTAAGCTGTAGGAAGTTCGGTTATGTATGACACAAGGCCGAATTATAGAAAACGTAACCTCTCCCCTATGGTTACAATTGAACGTATTACCAATTTATTTAGTAAATGTGTTATGGGGAATAACAATGCCGGATTTAATTTTCAACTTAACAAAGGAGATAAAAAATTTTTTTCCCGAAAAAAAAAAAAGATTGTACCGAGGAGGAAGATTGTTTTGAAAATTAGTCTTGCTGTAAAAAAAAAAAAAAAGTATCACGCCATGGATATTGTAAGAAATGGTCTAATCGTGCTAGCTGATACAAGCGTTACTATTCTAAGGACATTTACCATTGCCGAGGGATAAAAAGAGACCATCATCGATAGAGGTAAATGTATAACAGAAATGCAAGAAAAAAATCGGGAATAATTACAATAAATACAATAAATACAAAATAAATATGTTTAAAAAAATTAAATTAATTATATTCACACTATTTACATTGTCCGGACTATTGTCCTCATCTTTAATGCTATGTTTACGGCCTTTTGTACGCTCCGGCTTTCTTCGGGATTCTCCCAGACACATGGCCCAGTGATTATAAACGTTGGTTAGTTTCAGTGACTTCACTCAATTTGCCGTGAGTTCAATACCAAGATCAGTCATGAACAAATAAATTTGAGAATAAAGTTAAAGCAGTTAACAACACGGCTAGCAGAAGTGACTTCGCCCAAAGAATGAGAATGACATACGCCAGTGATCATAAAATAAGGTTCGGTTCAAAATTCCTAGCACCTGAAAATACGCAGAATGTAGATTGCCCGAAACGCTGTAAACATGGCAGTAAAATGAGAACATTAATCCAAACAATGTAAATGGTGTTAATAATGTCTCTTCTTGGAAGTATTAAAAAAAAAAACTAATTGAATTCGAATATACAAAATTGATTAAAAGAAATAGAGTTTCTTATCTTTAAAAAGATCTCTGAAGAAGCTTTAATAAAAGTGAAATATGTTAGCTTTACACGCGTTTCCTCAGTTATCATTTTATATATATATATATATTAGTCATCCACATACAAGCATGTTTCGCTGTATCACAACTCATCAGTGTGGCTAGACACTTGATTCTAGCCGGGATCAAAACTCGACCGATTTGGTGTCAGTCGGAGTCGCTACTAACCTAAGCCATAATCACATAGATTCAGGGGAGGGAAATTTTAACATGTTGTATAGAAGCAGTGTATACACACGCCAATCACACGAAGAACTCAATTCATTTCTGAAGAGTCACGCATATAGCCGAAGTGGAATATATATATATATATATATATATATATATATATATATATTCTAGCAGTATAGCTCGGCGTTTCTCGGGTGTAATGAAAGCTTTAAAACTAATCCATGGTCTTGGAGCTCAGACTCTTTGGACGTTGGCACAAAAGATTAAAAAGCATTAGTTGTTTCCAGGCAAAGCGAAACCGTAGATTGAAACAAAAATGAATGGATGTAAGTCAAATTATGATATTAAATAAGTTTTCCGTCGCAAAATGAATTTTGAAGTCTAAATAAGTCATCTGAGTAAATGGTATCATGGCCGAGACTAAGAACTACAATTATACTTATCTGGAGCAAAACCCGAAGCAAAAACTAAAATAAAATGGCTGAAAACCTGATTTCGATCCGACCCGATAGAATATCGAAGTATCAATTTCCAATATCGAAGTAAATATGTCATCCAAGGATAAACTAACCAAAGTCCATGAAAACCTATCGTACCCATCGGGAGTAAGACTGGATAAAACTAGCCATATTTATAGCTGAATATCTGTTTTCGATCAGATTCGATAGAATATCGGGAGTATCGATTTCAGATATATGGGAAAATGATTCGTCTGAGAAGATCTACTGATGTTTGAGACTAAAATGATTTTACCAAGTTACAGCAAATTCTGTAGGAAGAACAACGATAAAAGGGCAGAAATCCTGATCTTGATCAGATCTGATCGGATATTGGGGTATCGATTTCCGATTTCGGGAGGCAATCAGAAAAATAAGAAGCTCATGACCTGATCGGTAGCATAAAGAACGTTCGTGTGAAGTTTGGTGAAAATCGAATAAGAATTGTGGATTTGTATAAAGGACATACAGACAGACACACACCAATAAATATCTTGCCTTTTATATATAGAGATGTCGGGCGGAAATCGGCAAAAATGTAGCCCATGACCTGACGGGAAGGCTAAAGAATATTTGTGTGAAGTTTGGTGAGATTTGGATAAAAATTGTGGAATTTTATAAAGGACATGCAGACACACACACACACACACACACACACACACACACACAAAAAAAAATATCTTGCCTTTTATATATATAAATATCGGGAAGAAAGCGGAAAAAATTAGTAGCCATGACCTGACCGGAAGACTAAAGAATATTTATGTAAATTTTGGTGAGAATTGGATAAAGATTGTGGATTTGTATAAAGACATACAGACAGGCACAAGCACACAACATTTTGCCTTTTATATATACTAGCAGTATAGCCCGGCGTTGCTCGGTTGTAATGAAAGCTTTGAAACTAATCCATGGTCCTGGAGCTCAGACTCTTTGGACATTGGCACGAAAGACTAAAAAGCAATAATTGTTTCCAGTTAAAGCGAAACCGTAGACTGAAAGAAAAATAAATGGATGTAAGTCAAATTTTGATTTCCTGGTATCGATATAAAATTTTCTGCACTATTGTAAGAACTGCAACCTTGAAACTTCTGAATATTGTTTATTATGTCTTTGTCTATGAGTGTATCAAATTTGATTAAAATCGGACCACTCCTTCTGTAACCCAATTATTTCGTTTATCGATTTTAAATATCTATCGGTGGTACCTCGACACAAAACCTAGCTAAGAAAACTCGCAGACGCTTATAATACAACTGTGTAAATTTTCAAGAAAATTGGTTCAGCCGTTTCGGAGTCTATAGGTAACGGATACACACACACACAGACACGCACATACACACACACACACACACACACACACACACACACACACACACACAAAGTTCCATTTATAAATAAGTTTAGATATAGATCACACTTGTGTAAACTAAAGTTAAGAAAGATATCAACACTGAGAATATTATCTGGACGCATTGGAGATACAAACAATATCCTCCTCTGGTGACCTAAATGGACTTGAAAGGATCACAGTGTATTTTTTTCATTATGTATTGGATTGTATTTCATGCGAATTATATCTTAATGTAAATTGTTAACATCGAGATAATTTGATATTGGCTCTATCATCTTTGTAAATATATGAAGTCACGCACAATTACGTGACTTGTGACTCGAACTTGTCGCATGGGCAATGTTCCTGTAAATTCCAAGGATCTTTAGTAAATCTCGAATGGAATGTGTTTAATATGACGTTGTTCTTTTTTTACTTCTTAGACTTGTTTCCTGTATAACGTAATCGGTCAAAAGAAACACTTATTCTAATTTTATTTTAAAGTATTGTTAATTATGACTATATTTGATTGCAATTATAATTTAAAAATTATGTATAAACTACTAGGGAAAAGATGAGGAGTTTACAATCTTTAAAAATGGCATGAGCCGCAATTAGATATAATACAACAAAAACGCAAATAAATTTAGTCAATGCCTATGGAGAGGCATTACATTATTTAGGTAAACTAAACTATAAGTGAGTATTAGAACTTCTAAACAACAAAACAGACGTTAGTAACAGGTTCTGTAGTGGCAGGATAGCTGTTGTAAACGAGGATATATTATGAAATACATATGATCTCATTAGGACTTATTGGTAAATTACTAATTTAGAATTAAAAGGAAACGTTCAGGTGACGACTGGTTACGTTTTCAGTGTAGTTGCGTCTCCTGTCAAATCGAAGTTCTGTGGAAAGTAGATTATCAGAAAGCTGACATTTCCGCCTAAGAGCAGGGAATAGTTGCTGCAGAAAACACTGAACGTAAAATGGTTCTCCAATGTTTATTTTATGAAAGAGGCATTGACAAGGAAAGAAATTATTTAAGACTACATTCTGCCAACAATTACAGAAACATTCTACTGCTTAATCAGCCGTACGAAAAACATACATTCAAGGAACTTTACACACACTTTCTTTAGTAAATAATCGAACTTTATATTCGACCTCAACAAAATGCAGGAACCACTGGCCGGCCGTTTCGTCCTATATGCGGGACTCTTCGGCAGTGCGCATCCACTACCAGGAATCGAAACCCGACAGTTAGGTTATTAAGGTGATGTCATACCAACTGTACCACGGGCCCTGGTGACGAAGAGGTAACGAATTAAACTCGATGAAATGCGCCGCTTATCACGAATTCTGTGGTGGAACTAATCCAAGGTTCTTTGCCCATAGGATAGTGCCTCCCCAAGTCATGACTTCTCCAACCAAGCCGCCAAATCCATAGCGTTTTTCGTGGTTGAATCACAGAGATATAATTCAAGTAGTAGGAGGATTTGAACAATTATTATGTAAATCATCGAGCTTTATATTCGAATTCAACAGAACGCAGAAGGCACTGGACGGCCGTTTCGTCCTATATGTGGGACTCTTCAGCAGTGCGCATCCACTATCAGAAATCGAAACCTGACGCACTCCATCGAGTTTAATTCGTTACTTCTTCGTCACCAGGGCCCGTGGTACAGTTGGTATGACATCAGCTTAATAACCTAATTGCCGGGTTTCGATTCCTGGTAGTGGATGCGCACTACTGAAGAGTCCCACATATAGGACGAAACGGCCGGCCAGTGCCTTCTGCATTCTGTGGAGGTCGAATATAAAGCTCCATGATTTACTTAATAATTGTTCAAATCCTCCTACTACTTCAATTTATATATATATATATATATATATATATATATATATATATATATAGAGAGAGAGAGAGAGAGAGAAGCAATTAGCTAACCTAGAGCCAACGGACCTAACTAGGTATCACCTAATGGATCAACAGGGCATGTTGCCAAGGTAGGTCCGTTGGCTCTAGCTTAGCTAATTACTTATTTATTTGCTCTGATATTGTATTGAGCGATTTACGTGTTAGGTTCCTCGTCTCGGGTTTTTTTTTTCTTTCGACTAGTACTTTGACTAATGTTCAAGTGCTTAGTTCGTTTCTTTTTTTGTTTCCATTTTTCCCCTCTGCGTTTATACTCGGTGGGTTTTTCGAGGCGTCTTTAAAGATAAATTTACAGTTATATAGATAGACGAATTAAACATACAAAACTGCTCCGCTGTATCACAGGTGATCAGTGTGGATAGACAGTTATTGAAACTCGACCGATTTAGAGTCAGTCAGAGTCCCTACTCCCTATGCCATAATCGCATGGAATGAATTTTAGCGTGTTATATACATGCTGTGCAGACACACTCCAGCCACTTGCAGAACTTGATTCATTACTGAGGTTTCATTAAAGATGACTGACAAGGTATTATTATTAAGTTGTTATGGAATTTTTCAAGTGTTCGTATAATTTTTTTTCTTTCGGAACTCAAATTATATAAGAATTGTCCAAAGCTTTTGTACCTACGAGCGCATTTGTCTCTAAATTTACCGAACATTTGAGCAATGATGAGGTTTTGGATGTAAACGAAAAGATAATTAATATTAAGCATCAAGAAGAGACAACGAAAACTCCTAGGATATGCAATGAGGAAGGACGACTTAGAGAACCTGATACTAACAGGCCACATAGACAGAGGAAACAAGCGGGTAACTTATTTAAAGAGCGTGAGCAGATGGACGACAGAACGGGGTGTTACAAGAGAAAGCGTGCTAAAAGCTACGAGGGATAGGAGAGGTGGATGGTCACGATCGTCTACGTCCTGAAAGGACAAGGAACCTAGAAGAAGAAGAAGAAGAAGAAGAAGAAATTAAATTAATTAATTATTATAAAAAACAGTCAACATGATAATAATAATTCACTGGTAAAATCTAAACTGCAGAGAACCAGTGTCGTTTACGAATTTACATGTATTTTGAAGAAACTGTGTTTCACAAGTACCCAAATCCGTAAACAATTACAGTGGCTATATCAGCACAACATTGACAAGCAGATTGACCTTACACCTTCCCCACAACGATTTTAGTCGATCTCAAACACACATCGGGATCATTCAGGGCCTATCCGTGATATGCTTTTTGATAATACATACATAATAGCATCATCCACATGCAAAAAAAGAAATGAAAAATAATGGAGGCATTAATGAAGAAATCCTTGAGTGGCACTATATATCAAGCATTTTTCACCTTTCGTCAATCTTACAATCAGGTTAAGTTTCGTATCTTTTGTTGTGAATATTCATATTTAGAGTTACTTTGATAAGAAAATGTGTCGAGTAATATTAGCAGCAGGTCATCAACTGCGACATGTGTAGGAAGGGAACTGGCGCAGACTGCAGCATATTGTGGTTTCTAGGTTACTCACCGGACGTGCTTGCAAAGACACCAATCAATGCACGTCATGGCACTGCCAGTAGCCAGATGTTATGCGTCTGTTGAGAACAGCAGTCACTCTAGACGATATGATAAGCAAGAGGTCAGGCTCATAATTACCAGACAAGCAACAAACAAAAAAACTGCCAACTCGGTACACTCAGTTACCATTGTCCGCAATGATGCCTCACGGAAAACTGGCGAAATCCCCACAGTTAAGGTCTTAGTAGAGGAAAATAAGCAGAAACTACTTCATAACCAGGAAACACTGAATAAGTTTCTATTCCTATTTAATGGAAAGGCGAATTTCATGAACCGGCCAATAGAAGGGCATATCTACTTCAATTATACAAAAAAGAAAGTTCTAAGTTTTAAATTATTCAAAGTTAGGAGACACGTTACTTATTTTTCTAGGAAAAATAAAGCACGTCTGGATACCCGCCCATATATATATATATATATATATATATATATGGTCTGACAGGCCTTTTAGCAATTTGCTATATATATATATAGCAAGCTGCTAAAAGGCCTGTCAACCAACAGTTACGTGGTAGAAATGGTAGGAATATATTAAAGAACAAAAAGTTATTATTTACAAACGAAAAAAAAGTTCTAACCAAATTTACATCCAAGTTTAGAGAGGTTTCCATTAAAATATAGAAAATGAAATAATAGGGAGTGACTAAAGAGTTAAAGTGAGTAGAAAAAACATGAAAATTACTTACATTAAAAAACATAAATACGAGTCAAGTGATTAATGTCTTATTTCAGAAACGAGGAGGAAAAACTTACCCAAGATTGATATACAGGATTGCCAGGAAAGTTAAGTTGGCCCATTCTAAAATTTTTGAAGCATTAATGTAAATTTAAGTCACATATTTTTATTTCATTAAATGTTGTTATATTGAATATTTCGTATTTTAAATAGATGGCCATTTTTATTGATTAAATATTGTGTTTTATGAATAGTGTCTTACGAAAACCACAATATATATTTATATATAGTGGTTTTCTTAGTGTAGTTTAAACTTTTCACAAGGCTGAGAGTAAGAGGCACCCAGTGTTGAAGGTTTTCACTTTTCAGTCATAACCTGATTTGTAGATACAAGCTGGTTAACCATTTTACCACATCGATGTGCAATTAAGCTATATGACTCGCATCCTTTTCCTCATGCTCTTTTCTCCGTCCACTCCACACTCATCAAACCCGTGTTCTCATCCTTCTCTTACCCATTTCCTAACACCCCCTATGAACTGACCCTCTTTCGCATCACTTTCTTATGTAACCCCCTAAACAAAACAACTGTGGTAGTTAAACTTCCTCACTTTGGGTGAAATGATATATATATATATATATATATATATATATATATATATATATATATATTATGATGTTTGTCTATGGACTAGATAAATCAAATTTATTTTCTGCAGTTTTTTACTCTGGAATCTTAAGCATGTCTGCGATTTATATAAAATAGGATTTGCCAAAGTAACGGATTAATAGTCATCTGGAAAACTAGTTCACAAAACTTGGGCAAGTATAGAAAGCATATAATTATATTTTTCAGAGACCACGATCTTGATATTGCTACCATCACTAGCGTTAATATCGTGAAATTCTTAGATGAAGTGAGCAATGACCTATAGAAACCGTACACAAAGACTCACATAACCATAAATACATCAACAGGGAATCCTATCACTCACAGAGAATCATCAACAACCTACAAAAATCCATACAATTTCGGTTATGTACCATCTTTTGCAATAGGGATATTTCTGATAATTCTAAAATTAAATCCATTAATCCTTTAGAAAAAGTGAACTCAACACTTGTTTCGAATATTTCGTTGAAACAAGTTAGGCAGAAATAAGTATAAATTGTGTAAACTGGATATTATTTGATTTAACCCACACTTCCGCCGTAATCTCCAAGCAAACATTGGTAAATCTTTCTTAAACTTAATTTAGTTATCAAATAAATTTTTCGCACAGTAGCTTAGTATCAGTTACCTTATTACTAACAGTAATGACCCTTCAAACATAATTGCAAGTATCGGGTAAAAAAAACCTGCCCATTGAATGGCTAATTTATATTAGAGGTTATTGTGTGTAGACCTCGAATTTATTCGGATGATGATCATGAGGGTGTTACTCTTAGTTGTATCGAACTTTGCGGATGGAAGCAGAGATTTAATAATCATGTTATCTTTAAACAACACTAATTATAGCAAAATCACTGCTTTATTCATTTATTATTTGAAATAAAAAAAACAGTAATAAAAACTCAGATAGTGCCTGTAATATCGTCGCTAAATATAAAAAACATACAAAGGAAATAGAGATATATGTAACGTATGCCTTAAAAATTTATAAAGAACCCTAATCTACTCAACAAGAAAAGCGATATAATGACCACATTCGGTCATAGAAAAATACTTTCTTAAATTCTGGAACGCCGATTGATACAGATCCCTGTAAACGTTCACCTCTTTCTTTCTCTTTTTCTTTTTCATTCTCTCATGTATCCAATTTCTTTCTTTCTTTCTCTCGCAACTAATACTATAAATAATAATCAATTACGCCCTTTTGATTTCATGATCCTGCATTTTAATAATTCTAAAATATTTTTAACTTTAAAATTTAATTAAAATTTTAATTTAAATTATTTATCTACATGTAGTCTTAGTTTATTTTATTTTTATTCTTGTTATTAAAAATCAATAGCCTATATTTGTAAGATTTAAATCCAACGAATATCAATAGAAATTAAATTCAAGTCTATGAAACTGTCAGTTTGAAATATGCACCTGATGATTATATAAAACTGAAACTCCTAGTAATGACATCGGAGGAGGACAATATATATATATATATACATACATACATATATATATATATATATATATATATATATATATATATATATATATAGTAGATACTCCAGGTGATAGTAAGATAGCATCGATACAAAAATATTGCGTTGCAGTAACCTATATTTTTAATATAAAATTATAAGAAAAATATTATCAGATACGATGTTCTAGTAAACATCGAGCATTCTTAATAAAGTAAATAACTACAAATAGGGGATTATCAAACCATTAGTTTGTAATACTTCTAAGATATATATATATATGTATATGTATATATGTACATATATATATATATATATATAGAGAGAGAGAGAGAGAGAGATGATATAATACTATATAATATATATATATCATCTATATATATATAGATAATATAATACTATATAAGATATATAATGTATATATATATATATATATATATAATATGTATATATATAGATGATATAATATTATATAGCAGTATATTATTAGATATGAGACTCTGAGTTGTGCCATCGAAGTAGGATAACATGTATTTATTATTTATATATACATATATATGCTTATGTATATATTTTTTCTAAATATATACTGTTAAATATAAGAGACAATGAATGTCTATTATGTTTAATCATGAACCGTTCTAAACGTCGTATTCTGGTTTTTATTTCAATTCAAAATAAAGACAAAAATTCTCGATAATTTGGATAATTTTTTATTAAGTTGTTTCTAAGCTTTTCGCTCACATGGGCCCTCTTCAGAGAGTTCATTAAGACGGTAACACAATAACATCCACCATCAGCGACTATTTTATCTTGTGTTAACATAAATATCCGCTAGGCAACGGCAATAGTTACCAAAAATAACAAACGCAGTTCGCAAATTTGCAATACGGTTCTATGACGTCACACCACGTGATAGCGCGAAATGACAACAGAACTATTTTTTCAAATACAATGTAATGTGTTATGACCATAACACTTTATATTGAGTTGAAAGCTTAAAACCAACTTAATAAAAAAATATCCAAATGTTGGAGAATTTTTGTCTTTATTTTCAACTGAAATTAAAGCCAAAATACGACGTTTAGAACGGCTCTTGATTAAACATAACCGACATTCATTATGCCTTATATTTAACTGTATATATTTCGAAAATTAATTGCTGCCTCGATACAGTATATATATATATATATATATATATATTAGCACCCCGAGGTGCTAATGTGATAGTACCGAAACACAACGCCTCTTGCGTTGGAGTTAACTATTTTTTTTTATTATAAACTTATATTTAGGTTTTACTATATACAAAATATTTAATCAGTTTTTCTGACGATTGCAAGATCGTGACGCCCAGTGTCACAAACTTACACCTTTCTATAGGAATATGTCAGCTTTATCAGTGATACTGAGCGCTTTCAAATAACAACTGCGCACATATAATATATAAATAATATAATATTTATAACAAATTGCATATATTTCACATAAAGGAAACAACAATGAAGTTGTTAGAGGAAAAAACAGAAAGAATAAAACGGAATGAGTAACAGAGAAATATAAATTTGATTAATGATTGGAATATAAACATATTTTGTTTTATTTTTTGAATTTTGCCGCCATTTTGGAGCAATGGACACATTTCTAAACAAGGGTTAATTTTCGGTTTAAAAATCCTGCAAAAATAAAATATACATCTGTGACACCTTATTTTTTGAAAATTAGCAAATTTTATGCTAAATTAATCAGCTTTACATAAGTAGTACTTATTTATAGTGTGAAAGTTAGAATAAAACTCTTTCTTAATCACAAAGTTGATCTTCCTGTCCTGTCCGCCGTATATCAAACGTATTGACAGGTTGTTGATTAGAGAGAAGCTAAAAGTGTATGGCGTCCACAAGTGACAAAATTATATACAAATTTCTTTTCTGTTATGAGGTGGAAATTCTGACTTTTAAATTTGCACATAGAAATTACAATATAGAAAAAAATTCAAATACAAAATAAACTATTTTAAAAATATGGGGTCCAAACGATTTGTATTAAACTTTTCAGTTAGATAAGCAATATAATTTTCAATTAATAACTTCAAAATCTAGCTGCAACAAATCTTTGAATTATTTAAATATATTTTTGAAATTTTATCAATTATTATAATTAAGAAATGAAAACAATCCTTTTAAAATTTCATTAGTAATCGAATTTTTATTTCTTCAGTTTATAATGTCCATAATTTTTATAATTTATTTAAGTAATTAAAAGCTTAACAAATTAAATAATATCAGAGTTTGATAGCATTTTTTATCTTACTATTGGGAGCAGATATTCGGATACATAGGCTAAATTTTTAAAAAAAAGTAGATGATTTATATTTCCAAATGTTCTGCGTTTAACCAGTAAATCCTTTAACCACAACAAAGAAAACCTTATTAAATTTTCATGGATTTACGTGGAAGGTGGGTAACTGATGTAAAAAAGACTATATTTGTACCACGAGTATTTAAAAATAAAAAGTTTCCAAATAATTTAATTCATTTGTGAATGAGTACTGAAAGTTTCATTAAAATCGGACAATTATTTAATTTTTACGAGAATTTCCAAACTAATGTCTTTGTCATCGGAAAAAATAGTGACTGCTGTAATATTACGTTTTCAGTTGTAAACAGTCGTAAAGTTTTGGTTACCCGCTAGCTCAAATGAAAACTAGAATTTCTGCCAAAATTTCGAACATGTTAGAAGAGAGTAATAATTTTTCTTACATAATTAAAAATTATTTGATTTATCCTCTTTATACTAATGTAAACAATTTGATAGAAAAAGTCCGTTTTTATTAAGTTTGGGGCATTTTTTATTCACACTATCCTGTTTATTTAGCTATTTATTTGAGGTACCTAGAATAGATTATTCCAGTAAATGCTTGGTCAAATGACACATGGGAAATGAATTAAATGACAAGTTACTAGGCGGAAATAGCTATTATAATCAGTTTTAATCTTAGAATGGTACATTCACTTATACAAGGACAAGGACTTTAATAATTGACTTAGAAGGTTTTTTTATATCCACGTTTCCTATTAATACATTTCATTTAAGCGTAGATTGAATAATACAAAAAACTGACCATCAAATCAGAGCCTCTGTGAAGCCAGCGCGATCTAATATTGCCAAACAATTATAAAATTCCGTGAATTTAATTAAGACACTTCTTGAACTACGTATTTCCATCCGCTGTCATTGCAGACTTTATCATCATATTCACTCCTAGGCTTCCTCTTAATCATCTTATTATTCCTCCTTCTCCTCTACCTCCTTTCTTCCTTTTCTCTCCTTCATTTTTCCTTCATTCTTTCTTCTTTCCGTCTTTCTTCTGTCCTTCTTTCGTATTTCCTCTTTCCTTCTTTTCTTCTTTCTTCTTTCCTTCTTTATTCTATCCTTCTTTCGTCTTTCGTCTTTCCTTCTTTTCTTCTTTCTTCTTTCCTTCTTTCCTTCTTTCTTCCTTCCTTCTTTCTTCTATCCTTCTTTCGTCTTTCCTTCTTTTCTTCTTTCTTCTTTCCTTCTTTTCTTCTTTCTTCTTTCTTCTATCCTTCTTTCTCGTCTTTCGTCTTTCCTTCTTTTCTTCTTTCTTCTTTCCTTCTTTCTTCTATCCTTCTTTCGTCTTTCGTCTTTCCTTCTTTTCTTCTTTCTTCTTTCCTTCTTTCTTCTATCCTTCTTTCGTCTTTCGTCTTTCCTTCTTTTCTTCTTTCTTCTTTCCTTCTTTCTTCTATCCTTCTTTCGTCTTTCGTCTTTCCTTCTTTTCTTCTTTCTTCTTTCCTTCTTTTCTTCTTTCTTCTTTCTTCTATCCTTCTTTCGTCTTTCGTCTTTCCTTCTTTTCTTCTTTCTTCTATCCTTCTTTCGTATTTCCTCTTTCCTTCTTTTCTTCTTCCTTCTTTCCTTCTTTTCTTCTTTCCTTCTTTCTTCTATCCTTCTTTCGTCTTTCCACTTTCCTTCTTTCTTCTTTCCTTCTTTCTTCTATCCTTCTTTCGTATTTCCTCTTTCCTTCTTTTCTTCTTTCTTCTTTCCTTCTTACTTCTATCCTTCTTTCGTCTTTCCACTTTCCTTCTTTCTTCTTTCCTTCTTTCTTCTATCCTTCTTTCGTATTTCCTCTTTCCTTCTTTTCTTCTTCCTTCTTTCCTTCTTTTCTTCTTTCCTTCTTTCTTCTATCCTTCTTTCGTCTTTCCACTTTCCTTCTTTCTTCTTTCCTTCTTTCTTCTATCCTTCTTTCGTATTTCCTCTTTCCTTCTTTTCTTCTTTCTTCTTTCCTTCTTACTTCTATCCTTCTTTCGTCTTTCCACTTTCCTTCTTTACTTCTTTCTTCTTTCCTCTTTCCTTCTTTCTTCATTCTTCTTTCCTTCTTTCTTCTTCTTCGTTTTCTTCTTCTTTCCCCTAAATTCACCGAGATGCCTCTAATGAAAGGGAAGCAAATTTAATCTTTGTGGGACTAAATTCGGATTGTGCGTGGGACCAACAAGCATGCATTATTTGAACAAATAATTAACACAACGATTTTTCCTTTTTTATTTTTCTATTTCTTCTTCTTCTTCTTAAAGAAAATCAAAGCAGAATTTAAGGAAAGTAATTAAATATACAGAGTAGAAAGGAAAGAATGATAAAAAGTTGAAGTTTAAACAATTACAACCTATAAATGAATGCATAAAAAAAGGTTAAAGAGAAATTGCTTAAAAGACATTTTGAATAATTTAATCTGAGGGAAAAGAACGAAATTTGCATGAATAGAGAGTACCAGAAGAAAGAAAAAATAAAGAAAAAAATATTTAAAAGATAAACTAGAAAATTATACCGGATAGAAAGATAGATTGATTTTAATTTCTAAAGAACAATGTATTTTCTTTATATTAACGCTCCAGATTTTCATCAAATGCAATGATAGTTTTACTGGATCACACGTACTCAAGTAGACGGTCTCTTTTTTTTTAATTAAACCGTATATTTTATTTATTCTTGTCTACTGGTCTGAGTATGCGAACAAATCTTATTAAAGGCAAAAATTATAACCGGTTATTATTTTTCTGTCATAGGATTCCGAGAATATTCAAGCCGGTTATACTATACTTATACTATTTAATAAATAAAAAAGCCCCTTCTCAAATATGAGTGTCTACTTAAACTAATGTTTCAAGAGATAAAGATAGATAGATAGATGAATAGACTGACAGACAGACAGACAGACAGACAGACAGACAGACAGATAGATAGATAGATAGATAGATAGATAGATAGATAGATAGATAGATAGATGTAAGCAAGAAAGAGGATCGGTTAAATCGATAGGGAATTAAAAAAGCGAAAAAAAGAAAGATTATATACATGAGTAAGAAAAATAAGCAAATTTAAAAGGAGTAATGGAAAGAATATATATATATATATATATATATATATATATATATATGTGTGTGTGTGTGTGTGTGTGTGTGTGTGTGTGATAGGGAATTCAAAAAGCCGAAATAAAGAAAGATTATATACATGAGCAAAAAAGACAAACTAATTTAAATAAAGTAATGAAAAGAATATACTTATCTATATATATATATATATATATATATATATATGTTTATAAACACAAACTTATAAAGTTAGGTGAAACCTTGGTAGGTTTGTTGGCTCACTAGGTTTAATTTACTTACTTATATATAATAAGGAATTTAAAAAAAAAATAAGGAAGACTATAAACATGAGCAAGAAAGAGAAACAAGTTTAAAAGGAGTAATGGAAAGAATATATATATATACATATATATATATATATATATATATATATATATATATATATATATATATATATATATATATAGATATATATATATTTTCATAAAAGCAAATCAAAGAAATAACAAAGAAGATGTTAGAGGAAGAAACAGAATGAATAAAACGGAATGATTAACAGAAAAATATTAAATAAATGAAAAAGAATAATAATTAGGAAAGAGAGAATAAGAAATATGTGTGAAAAAAAAGCAAAGAAAATTGAAGAAAATTTCAAATATAAATGAACGGCATTTAAGAAGGCTTGAGTTATACTGGAAGTGAAGTATTCATCTCTTCCCTTGATAATAACATATGTTTTCTTGTATTTGTTGGTGTTTATTTGTCTGTTTTAGCCACCAATTCTGAAGTGTCTGTACGTGCTCCACATAATGACACTTTTTCCCGGTTAATTGAGACGACATTCTGGCAGTCCACGCTTCTCAACTCTGTAGACCTGATTCAAACATGCGATTTAATTAATTGCCTTCAAACCTGAACATCGCAACACACCGCCAGGGTAGGAATTACTGGCTAATAACTACAAGTTTCACAGTTCAATTATTGCCATCAGTAAATAATAAATGATTTTTATTATATTCTCGAAAGTAATTATGCTAGGTTTTACGAGATAACGAAATATTTCTTTCGACATAGTGTTTATGAATTTATGAATTTTATTTCAATTTAACGCAAAACTTAAATTATTTCACTTAGTAAATATATTGTAATGCGAGATTCATGGAAGGTTGCTATGTAAAGTAACACAGATATTAGTCAGTAGAAACGCCAAAAGAGTGATGTCAGTCAAATATCTTTCTCTGCTACTGTTCATAATTAGCAGCACAATGAAAAATAACAGTGCGCATAATACATTAAGTAATAAGGCGCATTTTCTGATCTATTGAATGTTGCAAACATAATATCACGCTTATACAATTTACTACCACCAAAATATAATAATAATAATAATAATAATAATAATAATAATAATAATACAGTTAGTAGATTCTGTAGAAAAGCAAAACAGAAGCCAAGAACCAACTATTGCGGCAAAAAATATGAAAATGAAAGCCAAAGATAAAGCTCTTGAAAAGATGAAACAGCGCTGGCAAGACAAACCTCTGCATGGCCAATATCCAGTACGTGCCAATAAATCCAATGTTGACAAAGTTAATACTCATCGATGGTTACGTGCATCTGGATTAAAGTCTGAAACTGAAGGATTTATACTTGCAGCACAAGACCAAAGTCTTTTCACGAGAAACTTTCAGGCAAATATTATGCATAATAATATGGATCCAAAATGCAGGTTTTGTGATAAACACCAAGAAACAATAGACCACCTAATCTCAGGCTGTTCTGCGCTTGCCCCAAACGAATATAAAAATCGCCACGATAGAGTTGGGCAATATTTACATTGGACAATGTGCAAACATTATGGAAAAGCTGTAAACAAACACTGGTATGAACATCATCCAGCACCGGTTACAGAAATAGAAGATGTAACCATTCTATGGGATTACACCATCTACACAGACAGAAAAATTGAAGCAAACAGGCCAGACATTATTGTTAAAAACCAGAAGGAGAAAACTTGTCTATTAATTGATATGGCTTGTCCAGCGGATTGTAACATAGCAATCAAGGAATTTGAAAAACTGTCAAAATATAAAGACCTGGAAATTGAAATAGAAAAAATGTGGAAATTGAAAACAAGAGTTGTGCCAGTGATAGTAGGTGCACTTGGAATGATAAAAAATGGAACAAAACAACATATTGAAAGAATCCCTGGAAACCCCAGCTTAAGAGACATACAAAAAATTGTCTTATTAAGTACAGCTCACACACTAAGGAAAAATTTATCTATGTAATGCTGAGGATTATAGGGGAGATAGAAAAACATGAAATGGAGCCATAACAACACGCCACTACCTGCCTTAGTTCTCCCCGCAGACTTGGTTGGTAGTGAGACCAAAGCAGAAATCGAAATATGATGAAAAATGACATGATAATAATAATAATAATATAAATAACAATAAAAACGCTAGGGATGTTAGGGGATATAGAAAAAAATATGAAATGGAGCCATAACAACACACCACGACCTGCCTTACGTCTTCTCACAGACTTGGTAGTTAGTGCAACCATATCAGAAATCGAATTATGATGAAAAATGACAACCTAATAATAATAATAATCAAACTTCCGTTTAGTCAAAAGATACAGTTCAAATAAATTACGATTTTAAACTGAAAAAACAAATAGAAAGTAGTCCTCAGGAACCCATTTAAGTGAGATTTACAGTTTAATTATTCTGCGAACTCTGGGTCCCTCCCTAAAACTTCATTTGTAAAAAAGTCGCTGGTCAAAAATAAGACCAAGCAGTATATGCTGGAAAGAAGTAGTTTTATTAAACACTTAAAAAACACAGTATTTGCATTATTCGGACTATTGTCCCCATCGTTGTTGCCATTTGGACGACGTTTCGACCCTTGTACGCTCCGGCATTATTCAATTGCTAGGAATTTCGAACTGAACCCCTTATTACAATCAGTGGGGCATATGAACTCCATTCCTTGCGTATAGCCTCGGTTGGAAGTCATGAGTTATCTCCCTCTAACAATGTCAGTTACTTGTTCTCCACAACTGTAGCCTGTTATTTAACTCACAACTCTAAGAATCAAGTCCGGGACTAAACAACGCCTATATCCGCTGTGCCATGTGTAATAAAGGGTTCGGTTTAAAATTTCTAGCACCTGAAGAAGGCCGGAGCTTACAACGTTGTACCAATTGCAACAAAGATGAGGACAATATACCGAATAATGTACATACTGTGAATACTACCTCATCTCAGAAATACAGACATATAGAATGATCTATTATTAAACGTCGTACAAATGGCAACAAAGATGAGGACAATACTCCGAATAATGTAAATACTGTAAATACTACCTCATCTCAGAACTATCGACAAATAGTTAAAACACCACTGATCTTTTGTCTATCGTTCCAAGATGAAATTTTGTAAGAATTTACATTATTTTCTTCATTCGGAATGTTGTCTTCATCCAAACTATATCATATGAAGAAGGTTGATATTTATTATTACTGAAACGTTGTGAATATTTTTAATAATCATATCGCCCAAAGCAAGGCAGTTGACAGCCACTCGTGCGCAGGGGATTACATAGGAGGAAAGTTATGAAAAAGAGTGACAGCTTATAGGGTGTGTCAGGAAGTGGGTAAGTGAAGGATGAGAATACTGATGAGAGTGGAGTGGATAGAGAAAGGAGCATGAGAAAGAGGATGCTAGTTAGTGAGATAAGTGATGAATAATGACTTTGCATTTAAATTATTCGAGATTGTAACTGTCAAGGAAGCGAGTAAACGGAAGGGAATTCCACAGGTGGAAGTGCGAGAAAAGAAGCTTTTGGTGTAGAATTTGCGTCTACATTTTATTGGTTTCACAGTAAAAGGGTCGGACCTAATTGCTAATCTTGTGGCTTGAGTAAATTTATATATAGTGGGCACCAGAGATCTAAGTTCATATCGATAAATATGACAACAACAGTCCGAGTGATGTAAATTATTACAATACACCATTTCAAAAATATGTACATATACTAAAGAAAGCCGGAGCATACAACGGCTTTAAAGTCGGGAATATATCAAATTAATATGGGAACAATGATCACAACGTAGTAAACAATGTAAATACTACGTACATTTATTCCTAGATAGAAATCGGTAGAATAACGCTATATTCAAAACATGCAAAATAGGTTTATTTTTTAAGCATAGCTTTAGTGTGGCACATGAACGATGGTATGGAAACAGAGTTACGATCGAACTCACTACTAAGTCATAATTGATCTAGCGAGACCAGATTGCTAAACATTGTACCATGTCAAAGTACCCATAATCATTTTGTAAGCAAGGTTAAAAGAAGAATGCACCTGAGGAGGATTAAAGTTACTCCTCAGTCGTAATTATTCTAGGCAGACAAGCTTGCTAACCATTGCATCATGGAGAGGTAGAATTTGTTTAAATTTTCGTTTGGGGAATGTGTCAGGTAGCTGTGGGCAGATGACATGTTCTCGTGAGTTTTCTGCTTAGAGAAATTTTGGGCTTTGTCATTATTAAAATTGTAATGCGATTTAGAAGGGGATTAATGAAAAAAAAACGAATCTAAGAAGTGCAGGTTTACTATTTGTGGAATGAATTATTAACATTTTCTAAATCCAAAAACAAGCGTTTCAAAATAAACAAACGAAATATCGGCGAAAGCTAAAAACAAATATTAACTGAGTAGTTAACATAAAATTAGTCTTCCTCGACACGAGCATGCAAATCAAGAAATTGGTCCGTCATTTAGCGACATGTTTTAGGTACGATTCCAACCAGAAAAATATCCAGAACTGAAAAAATAATTGAAGGGAAAATTTTAATTAAATTGTTACTAAAATTTGAGTAATATTAATAATCAAATCAAAACAAATAACAAAATAACAATTTCATGATTTCTTCCTCTTCCTGAAATCACACACAAACAGGCAACAAAGCAAACTATGAAAATTCTTTAAAAATCTGTTTGACCAAAAAAATATTCCTACAAGAAATTCTGATTTATGTTGATTTTTACTGTTCTTCTTCTTGTGACTTGTTCCTTCAAGACGTACACGATCAAGGACTTCTACTTGGCTTTGTCTGTTGTAGCTCTCAATAGATATTTTCTTGTTATCTCCTCCGAACCGCGTCTGATCTCCATTTGCTCAAGCCTGTTTCACGCACTGTTTTTTCTCTGTTTCCCACTATGTTTTCTGTGAATATTGGATTAACTAGACTCTCTATGTGCCGCAAAAAAAACAACCTTTGAGAACTCCCTTTTAAATGTGGTCTTGGTAATTTCTATTTTATGTATTTAATGCTCTGTTCTTTTTTTCTCCAGATACTAGAGCATGTGCATTTTCAAGTATTAAAAGAAGAAAAGAATCAAGTTCGAATTAATCAACTGATGTCAATTGGAAGACGTAAAATCGCCCTTTTGCTTTTTTCTTCGAAATAAATTATCAATCATATTTTTCACAAAATATTAATTCTTTCTCAAACCATCCTAAGATTAGGCATATTTTCTATAATTCTGAAAATATATAGCACTGAACCTAAATTTAGTAAGGTGTAGAATAATTTTATTTTTTACATGTTAGGAAAGCGTTATCTGCTTCGGTAATTTCTTTCTCTCCTCTTTCTCTATATATATAGACATCCGCATGTATATATATATATATATATATATATATATATATATATATATATATATCATTCTCATACAAGCCTGATTCGCTCATAAGTGCGGTTAGATTAACCGTTTGCTTCAAACCTAGATAAAATTCTGACTGATATGTCATCAGACAGAGATTTTACTTCTAAGCTATTGGCGCAAGGTAGAGAAAAGCAGATCTCACCTCATGTTATTCAGAGCAAGTAACCGAAAAATGCTGCATTATGCAATAAGTGGCTACTGCTTGATGAAATCCTCCCTCACCTAAAGTGCTTTATCGACTAGTGAGAATCATTTAATTCCAAGCAAGGCTATTAAGCTACTAATGCACAAGTGCTTAATGAGTGTGAAAGAACATGAGAAATTGTTACTAAAGCTAACGATTTATTTTCAAATAAAGCTTTGAACATTAGCTTATATATAGTCATACATATACATGCATATATATATATATATATATATATATATATATATATAAATGTTCTGGAAATTAAATAATTAAATAAATGGATTAACAACCGACATGTGTGTGTGTGTGTGTGTGTGTGTGTGTGTGTGTGTGTGTGTGTGTGTGGTAATATTTTTATTACAAGCCATAATTCTCTGGATATGGTAAAACATATATTGTTTTTAAGCTACTATAAATATCCATTTCTAACAGAAAAAATGTCTGAAAAGCTGTCAATTTTACCGGAACACAACGGCTTATAAAATATTACCATATATAAATATAACAAAAACTCTTAATAAATTAAATGACTACTCTTAATAAAGTTCATCACTTATATATATATATATATATATATATATATATATATATATGTGTGTGTGTGTGTGTGTGTGTGTGTGTGTGTGTGTGTACGTGTGTGTGTGAGAAGAGAGATAGAGAGGGATAGAAAGTTGTCTGTGAAATGCCTGTTGATTTCTGAACTGAAAATGTTTATTTCTAGCTATTGAATGAAACGTCTAATTTACTCCTACAGCAACATAACAGAAACACCACTATTACATTTGAACAACTACAAAGTTTGAAGACAGGTGTGTAAAGCATATTAGAAATCCTTTTAAACAATTTAGCTCACAAACCATTTTGGTTGTACTTAATTACACCTGTTTTAAATGAACACTTGCTGCTTTGATTCCGGAGTCTTAATTAAGAAAAACTTCGTTCAACTTGCAGACGAAAACAACCTTTAAACCAGTCGTGATTTTGTTGAACAAGCTTAGCCACTAAATATAACGTTTGAGGTAATAAAAAATGCTTTCGATTTATAAACACAATCCTTTAACGCATGAAAAAAAAAGATTATACACTAGCGAAGTTTTTGAATCTTATAACATAATGTTTGTGAGATAATATAATCAGATTAATTCGACATGAGAAAAAGACATAAAACTTATTTTCATATTAATAAATATTTTTAAAACTCTTTTCTTCGAACATATCTCGAAATATTTTATCACTTAATGGATCCCCTGAAGAATGGAGGAAGGCAGGACGATCGAAATTTTGGGATAAATAAAACAAATATGGCCGCAATAAATTTAAGAGAGAATATATATATATATATCTTTAAAAAGAACAGACGTCATATTATTTAAACCCGAGGAACCTTTCTGCCAACTCTTATCATGGGTTCTCGTTGCCTTTAATTTTAAGGGAAATAAGGAAAAGTACAAGGCAGAAGAAATTACTTACAATGCTGGGAGATGATGGAACTCGTTTAAAAATAAATTTATTGAAAAAAACACATAAAATGTAAGGGGGGTGGACACTTATAATTCCACAATAGTGTTTAAAAGTGAAAAAATGTTACACTCACAGACTCACCAGCAATTGTGAGGAGCGTAAAAACCGCTCTTTCTGTCTGCACAGGCTCGGCTGATGAATTTTCAAGCAAATTGCTGCCAAAATACGAAGATGATGTGTAGACCAAGCGCTGTGCAAGACAGTAAACCAGCTGTCCTCATATGCCGAGGCACAAACTTGATTGTCCAAAAGATGTGCAATAGCGGAATCCAGAACAGATTGTGTTGTTCTTATAGGTCTGAGAGAGCCACTCTAAGTAATTTAATTTGCCTTGTCCTTTTCCTTGTTTCCCTTAAAATTAAAGCCAACGAGAACCCTTGATGAGTGTTGGCCGAAAGTTTCCTCGGGTGTAAATAATATATATATATATATATATATATATATATATATATATATATATATATATATATTGTAAGTAATTTCTTCTGCCTTGTACTTTTCCTTATTTCCCTTAAAATTAAAGCCAACGAGAACCCTTGACAAGAGTTGGCCGAAAGGTTCCTCGGGTTTAAATAATATGACGTCTGTTCTTTTTAAAGATATATATATATATATATATATATATATATATATATATATATATATATTGTAAGTAATTTATTTTGCCTTGTCCTTTTCTTTATTTCCCTTAAAATTAAAGCCAAAGAGAACCCTTGATAAGAGTTGGCCGAAAGGTTCCTCGGGTTTAAATAATATGACGTCTGTTCTTTTTAAAGATATATATATATATATATATATATATATATATATATATATATATATATTGTAAATAATTTATTTTGCCTTGTCCTTTTCCTTATTTCCCTTAAAATTAAAGCCAAAGAGAACCCTTGACAAGAGTTGGCGGAAAGGTTCCTCGGGTTTAAATAATATGACGTCTGTTCTTTTTAAAGCCATTAGTAATTTCTGTGGGTACAAATCATTATATATATATATATATATATATATATATATATATATATATATACGAAATCTGAAAATAAAATTTTTCATCGCTGTGATTAATTATCATTCGAACCAAAGTACCGGTGATGAAAAAGAAAATGAAGGCTAAATGATTTAGCTAATTTTTAAAGTTTTAATATTGAGGCAAAATGAAAGAATGTTTTGAAAAATTGTCTTGATACTTAGTGAAGTATAAATCCTGATTTCGCGAATAAAATGGAGGCCAATGAACTGCTTTATTTTCTGTTCTCTGAATATTACGTTTCTTAAAGGAAATTTTAATTTTTCAGTAAGTCGCATAACATAACATAACATAACTTAAACAAGGTTCAGAAATTAGAACTTAAACTGGAACCCCTGAAAATGTACACAAATATCTTAATTAATTGCATTATTCGGACTAAGTTCCTCATCTTTAATGCCATTTGTACGACGTTTCGGTAGTTGTACGCTACGGATTTCTTCTTTGCTATGAATTTCGAATCGCACCCTTTATTACAATCAGTGGGGTGAATCATTCTCTTTTCATGTGCAATACAAATTCTGGTAGTTATTTCCCTTTAACTTAAATCACTAAGTTATATGCTCAGCACTGCTCTAGCCTGTTATTGAACTCATAATCCTTTAGGTCAAGTGACTTGAACAAGCCAACGTTTGTGTTCATTGGTCCATATGTTCTTGAGTTTGGTTCGAAATATCTAGCATCTGAAGAAGGCCGTATAGTATAACGACCGAAACGTTGTAACTATGGTCCGAACAATGTAAATAGTGTAAATTCAACATTATCTCAGAAGTATAGACAGATACAATTATGTTCGTTATTGCTCATTCATTCAGCTGAGTGCCATGGGTGATACCTGCTTGGGTAATCAGGTCTCTTTCCATCTATAACGGGATAGGCAGCAGATTCTTTTCCACTGAATGTTGCCATTTGTCCATGTGGTAGATTGTTTGCCAAACAAGATTAAAGAAGCTAATCTTTTCTTATATTTAACTCATTGCTGGATGTAGACGAGATGCATTCATACCTTTCTTAAGGGTTTTTGCGTAAAATTGAATGCAATAAATTCAACTAGAATCCGAATTTGGCTCCCAATCTATTACGATATTACCATTCCGATATCTATTACACTGCAACACTTCGTTTATTGTAATAAATTTTATTTCAAATGATTTCAATCATGATATTTATTTTTAATATCAAACTGGCAAAATAGAAAAATGGTCACTATTCATCCGTTTCAGATCACGAAAACTATTTTAGAATACACAGATTAAACAATAGTTACTAATGTTTTTTTTTTTTTCAGTACGTTTAGGAATAGGTCTGTTTTAAGTGTTTTGTTCATTTACTTATCCTGAGAATCCCTTTTATTAAGGCCGGAGGCATATTTCTCGGGACTTTCTTACGAGTATCTCAGAAAACTTTTATTTCTAATAAATTATCGTGTTGCTGTTCATTGGATTGAAATATGCTTTGGCGTCGCCATCTTTGTTATTCTACCGCGAAAAATTTTCTTTTTTCCCTTCAAGTCATTGTTATATTTCAGCATGAAAAATATTGAGCAAAGAACGAGTTATATAAACAAAGAGTAATCAATGAATTATAAATATCTTATAACTAGAATAACACAGGGACAAACTAGAAACCGTTTGTTCTGTTTTACTCCACAATTCATGATTAACACATCTTGAACCACCAACTTATTAACACTTCGATTATGATCAAAATTTCTTTGTCAACAAAACGTTCGAAATGTTTTAAAAAATATTTAAGATCTGTATATAATTAGAATGAATGTAATTGTATTTTAATAAAGATTCAAAACAACAGATAAAATATCTATCTATCTATCTATCTATCTATCTATCTCTGTTCGTCTCTATCTGTCTGTCTGTCTGTCTGTCTGTCTGTCTCTCTCTCTCTCTATATATATATATATATATAAATAGACAGACAGACAGACAGAAAGATAGATAGATAGATAGATAGATAGATAGATATGTATCTATCCATGAAATTGTAGAATATCTAACATTTACATATATATATATATATATATATATATATATATATATGTATACATATATATATATATGTATGTATACATATATATATATATGTATGTATGTATATATATGTATGTATATATGTATGTATATATATGTATGTATGTATATATATATATATATGTATGTAAAGGTATACATATATATATATATGTATGTATGTATGTATGTATGTATATATATATATATATATATATATATATATATATATATTGACATATCATTATATGTATTATTTAGTGATTACAAATAAACAAATATATGCACAAAATTAAATTGAAAAAATATGTGTGTGTTTGAGTGTGTCTGGAAGAGAATGATACAGTGAGAGAAGCAGAGAGTGAAGACGGAAAATTGTATTGCTCAAGCCATTATATAACTCATCCCAGAAATATGTTTCATTTGGACCCTTTTCAGAACCTTTAACCCCAATATATTACTGAAATATGAGGGAAATTGAATGATCAAAACTAATATTTTGGCCAAAGAAATATATAGTATGTATTTTCTTTAATGCAATGTATATATATAATAAAAATTTAATACTACACTGCCGAAAATCTATACGATTCCACATTAATTGGCATGGATAAAACATTTTAAAAACGGCACATTTGATACATCACAACACTCGTTTGAAGGAGCCGAAATTTAAGAATTAATAAGAATATTCATTTTAAATGAAATTACTGAAATAATTCACACTGAAAACCATGGATTATACAGAGATGGCGAACTAATGATAGCAGCGGACATCAAAAGAGAAAATGACAGAATAAGAAAAAAGCTTTTCAAACTCTTCAAAATTCAAGATTTGAAATAATATTTGAAATAAAAAAAGAAGATTATTCAATATTTAGATGGAGATTTTAACCAACAAACCGCGGTGTCCCTCCATATATTAAAACAAACAGAAATTTAAAGTACGTAAACACAAGTTCTAACCATCCAACATGCATAATCTAACACACGTATAAAGGAATAAAACAGAGGCTATCAAAATATTTTCAACGATCAATATTTGATGAATGACAAAAGATAATGAAAATGTCTTAAAGAAATCTAGCTACAAAACAAATTAGAATACAAACCTCAGTCAAAAAAACAAAGGCAAGATAAGGGTAGCAATAGAAACATTGTTTGGTTTAATCCACCGTTTAACTTAGAAGTAAAATCCAAAAAGTGGCAAATATTTTTTTTAAATTAATTAAAAAAAACTTAACCAATACTTCAGAATTAAACAAAATTTTCAATAGCAATTCAATCAAATTAAGTTAAAGTTGTACTAGTAATTTAGAAAATTACATAAAAAACAAAACAAACGCCATAAATATTAATATTAACGTACAAGATATCGTTACTAACAAGGAATGTAGTTGTAGGAACAAAAATTGTCTAGAGCCTGGTATATAAAATCGGTGATGGTCGTTAGCATATCAGCAGTAGATTTGGTGAAGCGGACGCCATAGTATTTGTCCGAGAGGAGCCTGTGAGCTGTGAGATGCTGAACCACCTCGGCGTTGATAATGGCTTCGAACAATTTGCCAAAGATAGGAAGAAGGCTGATAGGGCGGTAATTTGCGGGGTCCGAGGGTTCTCCAGTGTTCTTAAATATAGGAAGTACAAAGGAAGACTCCAACAGGCAGGAAAGCAGGAAGCTGATAGTCAGTAGAGCTTAGAAAGGACAGAGGAGAGTTCAGAGGCACATTTCTTCAAGACTATGATTAGGATTCTTATTTATTTCTTTTAATTTTTTATATATTTTATTTATTTAGATATTTTTGCGGGCATTAGATCTTATTTTAAGGATTTATTACATCGACTTTTCGGCAGCATTTTTTATCTTTTATAATAATAAAAATATTTATTCAAATTCCCAGTATTTTTTGGGGGTGATTGTAGGGTTAGATCTTACGTGTGCTTACAGTTTATTTTTGTGCATGATATAATTATTCTGAAGTAGTATATTTAATCTTGATTTTGAATATATGAATTTTGATTCTTTTTCAAGTTTGGGAGCCATAAGATTCCAAACGATAATTTATAGAAAAAAGAAGATAAAAAGGAGAAAAGGAAAAGGGGAGGAAAAAAGGAGAAAAAAGAAAAAAAAATTAAAAGAAAAAACCGAGCCTCTAAACTTAAAATTAAGATTAAACATACAACTTTATGCAAAAAACTGATAAAACGCAAATTCGCATTTACTTCCCAAAAAATACAAATTTAGATTTCTTGAAATAACTTCGCCTAAATACAATTATACTCCAAACTTGAATAAAAGGAAGAAGAAAAAAGAGGAAAACAAGGAGAAGAGAAAGAAAAGGAAGCAAGAAAGAGGAGAAGAGGGGTATATATTTCTGTTTTTTTACCGAAAAAATCTAAATTGGAAAGAAAAACACCCCACCCCTATCACGTCTATGAAAACCTAGACACAGGATCAAAGTAAATACATGAATTAGGTCCACTAACAGCAGACATTAACCAATTAAATGATAGCCAACCATAAAAATGACCACTCAACAGCGCACTCTTAGAAATCCTAACCAAAATATATACCCAACCGATAAAAAGATAAAACATACATTCCAACAAATAATACCATTAATCAACAATTTCACACGTACACACCAAATTCCTCAAAAGTCTAACGATCAAAACGAGACATTCACTTAATTACCAATAATCCCAACCAACCCCCACGACAACAACGAACCAAATATAAACAGAAAATGATTCCAAACCATTATTTCCCCTGAAGAAGTGTTTAAATCCAAACACTGAAACAGACATATGATTCTAGGGAAGAGGACATATATAGAAGAAATTATGTACATGTTCTAAAACATAAATTATAATAAATATTCACTGCTCTATACATCATATATCGAGCACTGTTTTAAATTAATGTTTAGGACGGAATATATATATATATATATATATATTAAATTTACACACACACACACATATATCTAGCGTTTTTCAAATATATGTTGATAATATATTGATAAGATTTATTTTGAAATTGCATATACAATTATATTCAGTAATAAACTTTAGCTAAATTTAGTTATAAAATTTAAATAAAATAGCAGAAACGCCATTCTTATAATGAACACCATTGTAAAAATATAAACATTACACAAACTATCTCTCTATTTCTACTTGTTGGTATCAGGTTCTCCAAGCCTTCTTTCCTCATTGCATGTCCTAGGAACTTCAGCTGTCTCTTCCTAATGCTCAGTATTAATTTCCTTTTCGTTTGCAAAGGTTTCCTATTTTTACTTTTTTTTAAATCTATCGTCTTTTCGGATTTTGATCCATGTATTCAAGTGAGTGTATTGAAGTCAACTCTATTTCCATCTCGGTTCTTCGAATTCTCAGTCCAAGCCGCAATCTACCAAGCCCCTACTCTATTTCTCTTTCTCTCTCTCTGTATCTCTCTCTTTCTTTCTCTCTATTTCTCTCTCTTTCTCGCTCTCTCTCTATTTCTCTCTATTACTCTCTCTATATTTCTCTATCTTTCTCTCTCTATATTTCTTCATCTTTCTCTCTATATATACATACATAAGTGTATATATATGCTTATATATACATATATACAAGCATATATGTATATTTTGTTTAGTTTATAGACAGATTAAGAAAGAGAGCGAGAGATGAAGAGAGAGATATCAGCTCGTTTTGTGCATACACTAAAATCTGAATTCTCTCTCTCTCTCTCTCTCTCTCTATATATATATATATATATATATATAAGTGTATATATATGCTTATATATACATATATACAAGCATATATATATATTTATATATATATATATGTATATATATATGTATATTGTTAAGTTTAAACCAAGATAGATAGATAGATAGATAGATAGATAGATAGATAGATAGATAGATAGATAGATAAAGAAAGTGAGAGAAAAAGATGGAGAAGGAAAATGTGTACGTCTGTCAGCTCGTTTCGTGCATACACTGAAACTTGAAATCAAACAAACTTTATTTATTTACTTCAATTCCATTATCAAACAGTACTTAAAAGTTCCCTGGTAAATCGAATGTTTTAACTGCTGCACTCAATGACATCTCTGCATCAAAGTGAATTGGAAATCTTCAAAAATGAGGACAGAAATCATTTGTAACACATAATGTATTTTCTTCATGTTAGAATTTTCCTCCTTTTTAATTGTTTTTAATTCCGAAGAAATCGACTTCGGCAGGGAATTTCGAGCCTACTTAACAAAATAATTACTTCTCTAGATGAACAGGGAAAGACGTGAGATGTTTTATTAGGCAGGTATTAACGGTATAGAATAGGTATGTGACTGATATTTTTTTGCATCTATCTATCTATCTATCTATATATATATATATATATATATATATATATATATATATATCCGAGTGAATACAGAACGAAGAAAGAATTCTTACAACGTCCAAAACATTAATTTAAAAACGATATATAATATATAGAGTTGTGAATATTTTTTAGAATATAAGAACAGAAATTTAAAATTAAAAATTTAATAGAAAAAACGGTTTCTAAACTATGATCTAATTAATAATTAAAAATATAAATTTAATAGAAAAAATATATTCCCTAAATCCAATGTTAATATTAAATTCAAAAATTTACATTAATTATAAATATTCTGCTTAAATAAAAATATCTGGCACCACCCAATACCGGATCTTCTAAGAAATCCAAACGATATAGTCTAGTACCCAGATAATAAAATCTTACATGGTTAAATCTGTCTAGAAATCAAAGACTCTCATTAATCAACCACTTTAAAAAACACCCTCTCCAAAAATTCCAACGGTCAGAGACTCATTCCCCTATCAATAACCCCTACCAACACCTCAAACAAAACTCAACAGTTATAAGGAAAGAGGCTTTCCATTACTTTTCTCACCGCCTGATGAGACACTGAAGTTTCAATGTCGAAACAAACGTACCTTTGTCGTGGATATATATAGAAAAATTATGTACATGTTATAAATATAATTTATAATATATATATATATATATATATATATATATATATATATATATATATATATATAAACGTGATACTGACTAATGAAAGAAAAAAGGTAACATATAGGTAACTTTTATTTCACCTTTTGGTTGGGTTGAAAGAGAAAAATAATTGTCAATAATGACATTTTATTATTTCAGCACAACTAAGTTTGAAGGATAATGATTGCTAATTAAATGAATTGACGAAAATTTGATGTAAGCCTAATTTTCCCTCATTTGTATGCATTTATGAAATAACTTAGCTTAATTTACTACCAACAACTGAAGATGTCGGTTTTCGTTAGATTAGATTGCATAGAAAATCCGACCTTAAACTCACCTGTACCTTTTCATGAGCCAATACAAATGCATATAGTTTTAAACATTCACCAAAAACCATCCCTTCATAAGACAGTAGGTTCAATAAGTTTACAATGTCCTGACGAAGAAAGAATGTATGTTTTCTTCAAAAACCTCACTCAGTTAAATGCCATACGTGATAAACGCTGATCGATCGTATCTCAAAAGAGACGTAACTGACTTGGCAGATAATCTTCCCTCAGGAGGTTGCCATTAATTTCTTCTGTACAAGGGCCAAAATGTCGTAAAACTGGCAACACAGATAAGGGCAATAATCCGAATAGTGTAAATACTACCTCATACAGGTAGATACAGGAGATATCATAGCATAAGAAATCTGGGACAACCAAAAGTGGAACAGTGATGGAAGAGGGAGATAGAGCGACATTTCAGATGTCTGACCTACTCATTCATCTGGAAGGAAGACAGTAACGACCCAAGAAGTTGAAAAACCTGGGACAATCGGTCTGCCTTACGAGCCATGATGTCGCATTTTCTCTGTGACGGACGGGGAAAACCAAGGAGAATGGGGCAACATCTGAAAGAGGCTCGATTCTGCGCTGTCCTGACAGAAGAATCAGAGCTCCCCTCTGACGTAAGGGTGAGAGTAAGAAAACTGAGTGATTTAGTAGATACAGGTGCCTCAGACACGGTTTTTCAGAGCCGAATGTTACCGTCGGAATGGACGAGTGAAGCGTGTTAGCAGGCCTGATGAATTCGTGAATTAGGTGGAACACTCAGGTAACAGGAATGACATAAAATCTTACAAGAATTGCTGGGATGGCGACCAGCCATAAAACATACATTTTGTCCGGCTTGTGTAGTGAACTGATTTTGGGGGAAATCGGTTAAGAACACAGAAGGCTCGACTGAACATTGATACACTAACACTGAGGTAGGCGGAAGAAAGATACCCCTAGGAATGCAGGAAACCCAGTCCTGTCGGTCGTGGCCAGTGAAAATGTTAAGCTGCCTCCCAGAACGGTGGGGACATATTCGCGAAAGTTGGAGACTGATAAGCGCCTGATCAAGTTAACGTATGAAGTGAGCAAGTTTTCGTCTATAACGGAAGTGAGAACGAAATACTCCTGTATGAATCATTGACATAAAGGGGAGAGACGGTGCCTCTTATAATGCCTAATACGTCGGCTAAAACAATGAATATGAAGAAGAGAACTTTAGTGGGACTGGCAAGGCTGGTGCATCAGGTCATCCAGATCTGACTGATTGATAGGAATTGCTGTTGTAGGAGAACCCCTGCATTAAGGATGGAGACCTAAATTAGCATAGTGCGCTTGTTAGAGGGGAATAGCGATAGTGTGGGCCAGGCTTAGACAGTTAGGATTGTAATGGAGACGGGAGACTACCCTCCAATTCGTCTTAGGCACTACGCGACGCCGATTCACCAAAGAAAGGTAGTGGAAGAAGCTGTTAATTATATGTTGAAGGTGAACATTATAGATCGTTCGAGTTCACCGTTGAGCTTCCCAGTAGTGAGAGTAGAACAGAAGGATGGAAGCAATATGTTCTGCGTAGACTTTAGGAAGATGAACGCGATAATCAAGCTCTTTACGACGCCATTGCCGCAAATAGATGACATATCGGCCATACTAGACATGACCGGGTATTTATCAATCCTAGATTTGCGATCCAGGTATTGCCAGTTCACTTATGTGAGAACGACAGGGAAAAGGCCCCTTTTGCATGCGACCTAGGACTGTTTAATTTTCGGGTCATGCTTTTTGGCCTGGCCAAGGCCTCATCTTCGATCACCTGGGGGCAGAACCGGCGAACAATTGCAGATTCAGGTGCGACTAACTTACGGCCAGTTAACGCACGCAACATACACCATTAGACCGATGGTGGATGGCGTCATAATTGAACATGGAAATATTACCCAGGAGAACAGTAAATAGCGACTTATATTGCATTTAAATTTTTGATGTGGAAAGTTGTCAGGAAAGCATAAAGCCGGAAAATCGTTCCACAAGCGAGATGTGTGTGTAAAAAACATTAGCATATATTTCTAACGATTAAATAGCAATTTATTACACACTCTAACAGAGAATCCTTAAGACTTTAGGATCAGAAAATGGAATAAAATGATCTTTTAACTATTATCCCGTGGCAAAACACCACTTTTTCTTTCGCCCGTGTAAGTTGTAAAATTACTTGTAATATTTGAGATTTTCATACTGCCACGCTGATACTGCTGATCTTTCCGGGATCCTTCAAGGCTTGGGAACCTGGAAAATGGCATACAAGCTAATATCTAAAAAATATTGGAGATAGTTTCCACACTCAAATACATTAACTTTTTAATTTGCGAAATAGGCTTGTATACGAAAATTTGTCAAAAGCTTTCGTGATATCCAAAGTTACGTCCCGAATTTTACTCTTCTTATCTAGAGCTTCATAGACTCTTTCTGAAATCATCTTCAGTACACCAGCAGTTGACCTACATAAAAAAAAGTTGCCCGAAAGAATGCCCCGTGATTTGAGATTCGTAACCAATTCCTCATTAATTAAGACTTCTATTGGTTGATTTTGTTTTGTGGCTGATCCATCTCCATGAGTTATTTATGCAAAAATCTAAATATATTGTAAACAATTTTATTTTTTTACCACAGATAAAACGTATTATTGATCATTTTACAATAAATATTTCTTGTTGGAAATTTTACTATAAATATTTCGCTTTTATAATTTTACTATAAATCAGTATTTAGTCAGATACGTGCCATATGTGATACATGCTTGTGTGATCATTTCTCGGAATAGACATGACTGATTGGGCAGAAGATTTTTTCCGCAATAGATTGCCACTATTTTCTGCGGTAGACTGGTTGCCAACCAAGTTTACAGAAATCAATTCGTCCAGCTATTTAATCAATAGATATGGGGAGAAGCGGCGATTTTATAACCTTTTTAAGGGCATGTGAACGCAAAGAATCCAACTGAAATTCGAAATCTGCTCTCCGATTTTTCGTCCCGAGCAGATATCCACTGCACCGCAACGCGCATCCATAAGATATATCGCCGATAGTTACTTCTTGTCATTTTACTATCAATATATACACTACTGGCCATAATTATTAGACCACCCCAGTTTTAAAAATGATTTATTTCATACTATTTTTCGTATTTATTGCCAAGTGGATAATTTTAAAGGAAAATAGAATGGTTCTTTTGTTATTACGCTGCAAAATTTTGCAAGGCGGCCAGGAAGCCTTTGCTTCAGCCAACCAATAAGAAGAAGATACTAGCACGTGGAAGGGAGCAAAAAAAAACTGGACACCAGAATAGATCATTTGATGCACATATCATGATGCAGCATTAACAAAAGGACCATTCTATTCTTATTTAGAATTATACACTTGGCAATAAATACTAAAAATATTATGAAATACATCACTTTTTTAAAACTGGCATAATAATTATGGCCGGTAGTTTATATATAGTTGGCAGTTTTATCATGAATAGGTATTATTGATAATTTTACTCTGAAAAGGTATTGTTGGAAATTTCACAACCAAATATGTATTGTTGGCAATTTATTAATGTTATATTTTTTGACAAAAATGTATTTATATATTTTATGTTAGTGCCTGTTCATTATTTTACACAAATTTGGGACCCGAATAATTGCTATCCCTCCGGATCAGGGTTGACATGGGAACAAAAGCAATTAAAAGGTGGTTAGATGATCCTCAGTTGTGTTACAATTGAATCATGCTTGGGCAGATTAGCAGGAAGATGTTAGACGTCATGAAGTACGGTGTAAAGACAATCTCTACAACCTTCTAAACCTTGTTTCCAAGAAAGAACATCAAAAGAGTAGTACGTACATGCTTAAATATTAGAAGCTTTTTTTCATTTGACTTCGGCTAAAGAATGAGTGTTTAACCCTGGAAGATTATTTGCAATATAAGAATCAACCATCGGACTGTGAATAGAATACTGCTATCATATATGGTCAGGCGCCCCTGCTGTTTATCTCATTGTTCTCGAAAGGCTCCAAAGACGAATCTGATAGCTATCGAATTAGCAGCTCGACTGCAGCCACTTTCTCACTGACAGAATCTGGCTTCACTCTGTCTATTCTACAAATATTTTCATAGATTCTGTTCCGACGAACTAAACTCACTGCTACCCACGCCAGCTGAATTTTCTCGTGCAAGCAGACTGGCAACAAGGTGTAACCCATTTACAGTTAGATTAAATGCAGCTGACAATTCTGCTCCATCAGCTTCTTTTTTCGCATTTTCCGCCTGTGGATCTCTCTTCCTTATACTTGCTTTCCTAGTCGAGGAATTTAAATGCAATGTCAATTCCCATCTCTTTTCCACTTGACTCCAGTTCTTTCTACATCACCCCATGTATCTTGTTCTTTCCCTTTCTCTCTACCTTCCCAACTGTCTTTACACATGTGTTCCTATCCTTCTCTTGCTCTTTTTCTCTGACACCACAAGTAATTGGTTCGTCTTTCTCTTCACTCTCTTCCTGTCTAAATTTTACTCTTATTTTACGCGCTGTGCATCAGTTGCAGTACCGCCTGCCTTAGAGTGAAACGATTAAAAAAAAAATCACATCATTCTATATTTCGAGCCGGATTTTTTCCGAACTTTTTCGTGGATTGTATAATAATTTGTAAATTACGTATAAGATCTCTACGCAGACGTAAAGAGAATTTATTGTGCAAAATTATTTTATCGAATCTCACAAACCATTTTTACCAATATCATCTTGACCGGGCAGATATCGTTTCAGTAAAGTCCGTAAAGTAATTTATGGTGTGTTGAAATTAGAGTTTTATATAACCATGACATCGAAAATCACTAATTCGGTTTTGTAGACGTAGCGGTAAATCAGGGTAAATCTGGTTCAATGCGGAAAAAAGAAAACAGTATACGAGGAAGCCATGTGGACTTTTGTATAGAAAAAGATGCTAAGAATGGCCACGCCTCATTTGCTTGAAACAAGAAACTGACGGATGACGATGAGGGTTCATGGGTCTCGACAAATAAATCCAT
>JBBBDQ010000324.1:6662500-6672500 GCA_037127315.1 Ascarosepion bandense | reverse complement strand
ATACAAGTGATTTTGATTAATAATACAAAAGGATGTTAATTCTTAAGCACAAAATGTTATAAATTAATATGTATACATGCATATATATATATATATATATATATATATATATATATATATATATATATATATAAGTTTAATTTGTTAAATAATTTTTAAATATTATGCTTACTTATCTTAGTTTAATTTTCTGTTAGTCACGACTTAGTTTTCTGGTTTACATGTTAAAAACAGCAAGAAAGGTGTTGTAGGTATTTTCATTCGTTTTATTTTTCCAGCTGCTTTCAATCTTATCGCTGAGTAATTTCAGAGGTTTGATTTTTAAAACATAATTAATGTAGTTGTCCGTTCAGTAAATTATCAGTTATGAATGTCTTCTTGTTTAGCCACTATGATTTTTGAGTATGCACTTAAAACCTGACGCCGATTTCAAAATTATATTGTGCAAGGGAAGTAATATAATTTCTTTTTTTAATTCCTAAAAAAATTACAATTCAAATCTTTGAATGTACTTTGTCTTTGTTCCCAAAATTATAAATTAGATATTTTAAAGACTTACAGTTGTAGGCATTTTGATTATTCTTACTATACACATAATTTATTTTGTTTATTGTCGGTTTTAATTTTTTAATAAATATGTTTTCAAGAATCATAAATATGTTTTCAGATAAAAATTCTATAAAGAGGGTTCCATTGAAGATAACCATGAATAACACTTATATACCTCATCAGAAAAGTAAAATCTTAATTAATTTGTATATGACTTCATTTTAAAAAGGTCAAAAGTATTCCTTTTTAATTTAACTATATGAAACAAAACTATTGAACACCAGAATGGTTTGCATAACGAGAAAGTGATTTAGTTCGAGCTCAAAAATTTGTGTCTTAAATTTCAGTGAAGGTTGTGAAAGCATTAACCTATGGGAATATAACATGTTTGGTTGATGATCTGGTTAGGGTTATTTGGGAATATGTTAATTAAAAAATTTCTACTAGTTAATCGTAGAGAACTAAAAGCTTTGTTTGTCTTCAAATAAAAAAATAAAATAAAATTATTAAAAAATCAGATTAAACTTTTTATTGACTAAAACCTGTTACTATTTCTCACATTTTTTCAAAATAAATCGAGGTGGCCCAACAGAGATTTTGAAACATTCCACTTTCGTTGAGTATTTGTACCCAACTGTGTTGAATTTTTTCAAGCAAAGGTATTCATATAATAATATTAATAATAAAACATTCAAAATTTGTCCTACGAAACAGAATGCAAAACGAACATCTCTGTTTAAAAAAATCAGTGTATTTTGTTCATAACATTATCCAATAAAATTTCTTATTAAGGCAAAGTATTTTGAATTTTTTTCTGCTCAACATATTATCCAATTGAAGCATTCAAATCAAAGATTATAATTATGATTAATACTTTTATTGTGCATCTATATCGAAAAATATTACTCATTTTCATAAGTAATTCAATGCTTGCGTCTGTAAAATTTTGTATACATGATGTGCGAATGACACTTTTGTTTTGATTTCTGAGAAAAATGCGGTTTTTAGAGACAAAAGTAAAGTTTGGTTTGAAAATACGTACTTGATTACATTTGAGAAAAAGAACGATTATCGCTATATATATATATATATATATATATATATATATATATATATATATATATATAAAAGAAAAAGTATTTAATTGAAAGTAATAAAAGTTTTAAAATTTTTATAGCTATAATGATACAGAAACATCGATATTGAAAATGAAAAAATTGGTGAAAATGAAAATCTGGCAATTTCTGTCTGGATCTCATTTCGCTTGTTTATCATACGCCGTTCGACTCTCTATTATTTTTATATTTCTGTATGTTTCTTTCTTAGTTTAACTGCGTGTATATCTCTCTGTTTCTCTTTTTCTATCTACTTCTCTTTGTATATATATATATATATATATATATAAAGGATTAAATATGATGTTGTCATTCGTCGACAATATTGACCTTTCGAAACTTCAAAGTTGGTATGAAGCCTTCCACTTAAGTGACAAAATTCTCGATATTAATTCTATCAACACTCTGTCTCTAAGTCATTATAGAGCAATCTACAACAAAAACCTCAACTTTGATCTGTAAAACTATTGAAAAAACAAACTTATCACTCAACATTAAGACAACTAATCACCATATATATATATATATATATATATATATATATATATATATATATATATATGGTGTTTCATTAAGACGGATTGAAATTACCAGTAAATACAACAATGTTATTAGTGAATTTTTTATTAATGTCACTAATGTATCATGTTATTTCAGTCATGGCCATTATGTGCAAAAAATAACATCGCCCAAATGTTTGCTAAGTTTCGGCGGCACACCTCCTCTCGATGGTCAAAATTTTTGAAGACATATTTTCTTAGTTGCTCGTTAATCTCACAAACATGCCTTATTATCTCATTTTCAGCTGTTGAATTGTTGTTGGATTGTTGGCATAGACCTTAGTTTTGAAATAAACGCAAAGGAAGGAATTTAAAAGAGCCAGGCCTCTAGATAGTATTGACCAATTAACACAACTGTTTAGGGAGTTGATGTTATTTTCGAACTTATCTTGTATGAACATCCATTTTCGTGAAATGCTTCAATAACTTTAACAAATTTTTCGATTATTAATTTTTCCAGGGTTAAAATTTCCAAAGACTGAATTTGTTAAATATGAAAGGGATTAAAAATATATCATTAAACGCTTAAACTTTATTCACATTAAAAATCTGTGCTTTTTATTGGAACACACACACACACACACACACACACACACACACACACACACACACATATATATATATATATATATATATATATATATATTCTTCATTTGTAAACGAGTTCTTAGCAACATAGGTAGCTACCATGTGGTGTCTTCAGGTTTCTACTATGTGATGCCTTTAGCCAGAAGACACCACATGGTAGAAAACCAGGTCGCGTTATAACTCGTTTAAAAATTGAGAATATTCAATAACTCTACAATATAATTTTATTGAACACTTATACACTTATATTACATATGTCTACGCCTCTAATTTTATTATAATCAAGAACTAAGAAATAAAACAATATATATATATATATATATATATATATATATATATATATATATATATTGTTGAGTCGTGATCTATATTGGTGCAAAGTTTCGTCGTTTTTAGCAATTTTACTGATAAAAGCACCCAGGCAAATTGTTTTTTATCGCAAAGTAAGGGATATATCATAGTGGAGACAGATCGATGATAGCTTTAATTCAACAAATTTGCCAGGTAATATGAGCTTGAATATGGTCTGTTAAAATGGCAAATTATTCGACTAAAATTATATATATATATATATATACACTACCGGCCATAATTATTAAGCCACCCAAGATTTTTAAAATAAATTATGTATTTCATAATATTTTAGTATTTATTGCCAAATGAAAATAGCATGGTTCTTGTGTTATTATTATTTTGCAGCATTTTAGAAAGCAAGGAAGCAAAGATGAACTGGTCTGAATCACCCTAAATTTTCTTCATTCTTTCATTGATGAAACTGCAATATAAGTAATTATTAATTATTTATAAATTCACTTGGTGCGCATGTCATCGTGCAGAATTAACAAAATACTGCGAATTTAAACAAAACTTGCGTCTAATATGATGTCATTGATTGTTTAATATATATGAATATAAAAATTCAAATTACTAGAGCTGATCAGTGTACAATTTATAATTTTGTGTGGCCGAAATTATATCAATTTTCTTATCTAAATCACACATATACATACCCCACACATATATGTATATACAATTTTCAATCTCTTCGTACAATCAAGAAGAAAGCACATTCTTACTCCCATGCATGTTTTTAAAAAGATAATCAAAATCATTAAAGGTCTTAATTGAAGAAGAATAAAGTTGCTGTTGCTTAAATTGCTATGAATTGAAATTGTGAGATAAAACATTCTGCAAATTAAGCAACAGTAAATGATGAAAGCAACGAATCACTAGAAAACCCAGGCAGATATTAGAAAATACATCACTCGAGTGAGGCAAACAAAAATAGTTTTATTCTCGTTTCCATCATCTTCAAAACATCATCGTTGCTAACATGTTTCTCTCCTGGTATCCTCAGCATCATTCTGTAGAACCACTTTTCGCTTGCTTCATGTCTTTTTTGACATTATTGAGGAGATTGCGCAGCATTAGCTGCCATATTGAAGTAGAAACATCACATAACAAATCAGTACCCTATTTTTTGTTGACAGTGGGATTTTTTTGTTTTATAATACTCTACTCAGCTTCTGGAATTCATCCTTTGCCAATCCAATACTCCTTCGGATCTCCGTATTGCACTTTCCAGTTCACATTTGAAAGGCGTTAACACTGTCGCTTTATTGGAAAAACAGAAATGGCAAAATAATTCTTATATTTTTTAACAAGATAATAAAGAAGATTTCTGAATTTAGATGCCAAGGATGATTTATAAGATTGACACGTCAAAATATAAATATCTGGAGACATTTTTAAACCATAACAATTATGACTAGGAGTGTGTCAACAGGAACGATGTTTTTGCAAGGCAACTGCGAAAACCATTACTGCTGTAGTGTTTTCGATCCTTACCTGGCTACAAGATTTGTGTCTTGTTTATTTAAATTTAGTAAGTTCCATAAAATGTAAATGATTTTGAGGAAACATTTCTGATAATATGCCAAAGAGAGGAATAATTGAAAATAACGAACGAAAGAAAATATGGAATAACGGAAATGATGTAAAGAGAGGAAAAAAAGAGAAAAAGAATGACACGGTATATTAAAAGAGAAATGATCAGGAACAACGCTGAACTGCATCTGCCAGGCAATGAACTGGAGAAAAATTAATGTTCATATTTCTTTTTTTTTTGGGGGGGGGGGGGTCGAGTGCGTGTCTGCATGAAAAGTCAGTGAGGAAGAATTCATTCTGATTTTAAGCGTTTCCTGGTAAGTGGACAAAAATTGCTCACGAATTTGTGCAAAAAAAAAAATAATAATGAATTTCGAAATTATAAGGCAAGAAAATGCAAACAGGAAAAATTGAAAATATGGCTAAAAAAAACATCCGAAATGGAAATAGAATAGCAGAAAAAGACAAAATCTTTATGCATAGCAATATAGGAAAAGAGTCAAAATAATCGTGGGAAGAAAATGTAACAACCACAAAAGATTAAGAGAAAAACGTGCCAAGTAGAAAACAGGAATATTTTCGAAATACGGCAGCCATACAAACATCGATTTTATTCGTTCTGATAACAGAATATTGTGCAAGCAAATCAAGCATAATATAGATTTCAGCACACACTGAAAAAAGAATGAATGAATAACGCTCTACTGTAAAATATTAATTTGAAATCAGTTTTAGATTTCTTCTTTTTCTAGAAGTGCACCAAGTATAATAGAAGATTGGGGATCTCATCGGCTGTTCTGAAATGTTTGAAAATGTAAATTTCTGTTTCCAAAATAAATCTCAGATAGTACAAAATAAATATTAATAACGTGTCATCTTCGAACGAAAACTAATGTTACTTGGGTCTGATGTTGCAAAGAGTGTTTCAAATTGCACGTCCAAGATCAGATTAAATATAATCACTGCATACTGATTCGGCACAATGTAAATTTTCAAGAATCTAATAATGGTGCGTTACCCATGTTAAAACAAAAAAAACCCAAATATTTTCTAAGTAAAAGTACTTCGCGACAAAAGCGTTAGATTCTTAATCAAATGATTCCTATTTAACTGTTACAGTTGTTTATTTGGAAAATTATTTTGATCTGTAAAAATCTTGTTGAATGTACAACATTCTAAATTGCTTTGGAAACATATTTTTAAAATGAAAAAAAATAATGAAGAAAATAAATCAAACCACTGAAATCATTTAAAATTAAAATATGTTTATTTTGGCGTTAACAATTCATGTAATCATGGGAGTTAAAATAAGTTTTATGTATGTCTGACTAAAAACAAACATTTTGATAACCAGGTGAACGATCTCGAAACGATTTTAATTTTAACAAAGTCTTGGCAATGTAAACAGAATGAACGGTTGTAACAACTCAATGTGATTTGTCTGTCAAATATCCTGTTTGCGGTAGATAACTGGCACGAGATAATTATTTTCCATAATTGTTTTTAGTTAGCTGTGCATAAATAAAAATATCTTCGACTGACTTCAGAAAAATTAGAAATAATTAATGGTTAACTTTATTTTATGGTTTATTTTATTTATTTTGCTTCCGTTTCTATCATTTTAGCATGATAAATAGCTAGATTTTAAATTCTATAATTGTAATGCTGGTAAACAAAGCAAATTACATTTTATCTACGAAATTCTACAACACACAAACGCGCACTCAAAACAATATACAAATATATATATATATATATATATATATATATATATATATATATATATGTGTGTGTGTGTGTGTGTGTGTGTGTGTGTGTGTGTGTGTGTGTATGTGTGTGTGCATACGTGCATACGTGCATGCGTGTGAACACAAACAGAGTTTGTTTCAAAGAAAGAAATTGATATAGCAGAAAAAAGTACGAGAAGCCGTGAACGTTATGTTTCAACTATAGGTTTATTGTTGTCATTGTTATTAATATTATTTACTCTTCGTATGACATATTAAGTCTTCATAACAATATCTGTGTAGCTGCAAGTATTTCTAGCATAAGTTGACTCTCTTAAAGCGAATAAACACGTGATTTTATATATCAAGATCCGTTTGTTTTTCTGATGGCCAAAATATCTTTTATATATAGATAACTGGTGAGCAGGTCATAAAGTTCATATGCGTGCGTGTTTGTTAGATTTTTTTTTCGTTTTTTTTTCTCACACTCTCACTGTAAATCTCTCCCGTCACTTTTCGTTGGCGAGGAAAATTTATTTACACAGTCTTGCGAAATTTGGTTTCATCTTTATACTTCAAAATTTTAGCAAAGATTTTGATTCATTTCTACTTTACGGGTTATCTGGTTCTTTTTCTTGTTTTTGGTAGTCTATTTTTTGCAATGGTTCGCAAACTTGCTTTTTTTATCTATTATGAATTTCGTGTATCTCTGTGTGTTTCTTAGGTTTTTCAGGTTGTTTTGTTTAGGGAAGTCTTGTATTTTTAATAAATATTTCTTCCTGCATCATGAGCGTGTCATAATGTACATTTTGGTAAATAGGCATTACTCTGAATTTATCTCCACTACGTTCCTGTAAACGTTGGGAAACGTACACTTTCCTGTTATTAGCTACACTTTTATTAAGGCTTTGTGTCGCGCCCACGTATATTTTTGCGCATTCATCCCATTTTAGAGTATAAATTTCGTTTTTTTAGAATTGCAGCTCAGATTTGTTTTCATTTCGAATGTAGATGTGTTTTTGAACTTGAAGTGGTTTCTTTCTATTATTATGTTGCATACCCCACATCTTTTTTTGTTGCATTTTGTGACCCCCTGTGTTGTGCGTTGCTCAAATTTTGATGAGGTTTTATTTACAAATAATTCTTGTTGCTTTTGCTGTGTGTAGGGACATATGCGAGAATGTTCTCATTTTTTTTTTCGTATTTTTTTTATTCCGGAAAGATTATAATGTTATTTCTTCTGCCAGTTGGAAACCATTGTTTCTTCTAGGCGTGTTTTTGGAAGGGTTTCGTCAGCTACTATTGTGCTAATTCGGCGTCCTAGTAGGGGATGGATTTTAGACAACTTAGGATTGTGACTTTTCAAATGGAGGTATTATTGGGTGCCTGCGGGTTCATCGTAAATGTCTGTGATAATGTAATTGTTTTTGGTTTTATGAGTATGTCTACGAATGGGAATTCCTTATAGGTATATTCTAGTGTGAACTTAATTTTGGGATACATGTTTTGGAGTAGATTGTGTAGGTTATTTATGTCTCTCCATATTGATCTCCATAAAAAATCATCAAGATATCTCTTCCATGATATAGTGAATTTTGTTTTTGCATCCTCCCCATATTTGTGTCCAATTTGTTTGCATTGGTTTTCTTCTAGATATTCTAGTGTAAGTGTTGCATATGTCGGCGGCGTTTTTTGTTTCCATCGCTTTAACTCTTGTTTGAATTTAATTTTGCTTGTTAAACTGGAATGAAGTGTTGTCTAAAATTAGTTCTAGACTTTGTATAATATAATCTTTTGTGAAGCACGTGGAAAGTTCTTCTGGGTGTTTTTCAAACTAAAATGTAATTTTTTGTTAACCTAGTTATTTGGATATATTGCTGTACAGGCAGTTCAAATCAAATATTAATATGAGTGTACCTGGGTCTAACTTTTGTGTCATGAAGCTTAGGAAATATATGCTGCCCCTGATGTAGTTTTCTATTTTTGTGGTGAATTGTTGTAATATTCTTTCTATTCGGCTGCTCAGTCTACTTGCTGGGCAGACTGGCTCTGCTACAATGGGTCTGAATTTAAGATCACTTGGGTTTGGTGTGTAAATATAATCCGATTTTGTTCCTGAATAGATGCTTTAATTGTGTTTGATTTGTGTATCTTTGGGAGTTCGTAAAAAAATGCCGTTTTTTAAACAAATTCTGTAATATATTTTTTTTCATTAGTATTCTACTGTGTGTAAGGCACATTCTTTATTTTTGATGAGATGTTTTCATTTATATTATAACTGATTAATCTGTAGTTATTTTCGTCTCCTAGAATAACTTGCATATTTGTTTTGTAATAAGTTTTATTCATATTGACTAAAGCACTGCCTTTGCCTGCTTCCTTTATTTTTATGCCATTCTTTTTCATTGATGCTTCTAATGCTAGCTGTTTTTGTATGTGTGAGATTGTTATGGAAGTTGTGATTGTTTTGAAAACTTTTTTCCTAGATTCATTTCAAAGAATATGTTAATTTCGTTTGAATAGTTGTTCTTATTTGAGAAAGATTGAGTTGTATTATTGAGCTATCGATATTATTGTTGTTGTCGTGTAATATTTCTCTAAGTCTAAATTCCGTTCGAATTATCTATGGTCTTTTCTTAGGTCTGTAACATTACTTTTTGGGGTGTGACAGAAATTTAGATTTAACTTTAGAAGATTTATTTCATATTCTTTTCAAGGATGAGAAGACAGTTTAATAACTATAGGATTTTGTATATATTAAATTGGTCTTTTCCTTTGGATCGAATGTTCTAAAATTGTTTTCTAGTTGGTGAGATACCTTTATTTATATGTTTGTAAATTGTTGGATGTTAGGTGTTTCGGTTAGAAAATGAGTTGTTGCCATATCTCTTTTATCTTAGGTGGGTGAGTAATTTTCAGTAGTGGGATTTGTAGTAGTAACGTCGTCTATTTTGTTTTGTAGGGAATGTTTTGCAGTTGTGTTAATTTGTGTTATGATATAATGGCCCGTTATATGGGTTCATTGATACGTGGCCTCGTACGTCTTGTTGAGTATATTTGATCGGTGGATATGTAGGTGCGTGAATATTATGAATTTTTTTTTTTGGGTGGGGGTCCGTTAGTAAGTAGTTCGGCATGACTTTGTGAGTGTACCTAATGTGTGAATGTGTTTCACCTGATGTGGATATCTGTCAAATATATATATATTTGGCAGATAATCTACATTGACTTGTAGCATTATACTCTCACTTCCCTTGATGAAAGTACAAAAATTACAATGCATTTTTTATCAAAATAACAATAATAGATAAATTATGGTATTTAATCTGTTCTTTAAAAGTGTCAATAAAACCTTTATTAATGTAAAAGGATTTTTGTTTATTTACTTTTAACGTGGAATACGCATTTAGGTTATTGGAAGATAATGCCTTTTTACTTGGAGTTTATTAGATGTTAATGTTTTTTATTTGGATGGTATTGAAAGTTAATGCCTTTTTATTTGGTAGTTATTGGATGTTGATGCATTTTAATTAGAAGTTTTTGGATGTTAATGCATTTTAATTGGAGGTTATTG
>JBBBDQ010000324.1:6590000-6660000 GCA_037127315.1 Ascarosepion bandense | reverse complement strand
GTAATTTGGTCAGATCAAAATAAATTCTGCCAATATTCGAGTTTGAGATATGTTTATGTTTGAGACAGGTTATGTTTGACAGGTTATGTGTGTAAATGAATGCAACGAATTCAAGTTGAATTCATTGCATCCACTTACGCTTAAAACCCCTTGGGAAAGGTATTAATCCGTCTCTTTTCTTCCAGTCATAGGTTAAATATTAGAACAGATTAGATTCTATAGCCTTGGCTGGCAACCAGTCTACCGAAGAAAGCAATGACAACCTACTCCGGGATAATCTTCTCCCAAATCAGTCATAACGTTTTCGAGACATGATCGCCTAAAGCCTGTATCACATATGGCATTTAACTGACTGACGTATGTCTGAAGAAATTATAATAAGAATAGGAACAACTAAATATCGGCGGGCGACCGTAAAAAAAAAGACGAAATGGAATAATGGTGTAATTTGGACAAAAATCTGAGCTGATTTTTGTTCAAAATACTGTCAAATATTAGAGAAAGGAATAACCCTGCTATTTGAAACCAATTAGAATGGCAAGAAAGTCTAGATAGACCGCCTTATCATACGAGCAAAGTAGAAAAGATCTAGAAAAAATCACAAGGAATCACATGACTGCGACTAGTATCCCAAAATCCTTACAGGAATCAAATAGAACACGTTTCGAAGCACCTTATCTGAAAACTTCGAAAGCATTCAACCAGAATCACGTTAGTGGCAACCCTTAATGTAACTTTGCTAAAAGCGTGGCTAAATATGGATCAGCCGATTGCTGATAACTTGATCAAATCCATAAAGATTCGAATACAAGCAATGAAACTAGCAAATTTAGGGCCTACACCATACTAGTTCCAATACATTTTATGTTGAGTTAGAATTACATAATTCATTTTTTGAAATTAGAGGTAGTTTGTTTCTCCTTGCTAAAACCATTTCTTAGTCCAATGTATATCTTGACATTCTCATCTGAACCTAAAGAACGGTTTACAAAGTTATATGTTCTGATGAAGCGTCTCAACACTAATCACCTACCAACTGTTGTGATTTAACGTTCATATGTCTTTCTAATAATATGTTTTCAAGGTAGTTGATCTGATGAGTTCATCCGCTTGGTACAGCAATCACTTGAATTTAAGTGTACTGGTCACACCGGTTTACTGTTTAATTACCTAGATTTAAAAGTCCCACCATTTTACAGACAAATCAGTCGAATGTAACCGTCACTGCTACTCTAAGATTTATTTTCTCGTACTTCCGCCTTTCTAGCATATACTTGTTTCCGCGATAGCTACAATCTGTAAATGTTTAAGTGTAAAGTCAATTGCCATCTTTTATCTTCTTCACACTCATCTTTCTCTTATCCTTTCTGCAGCACGCCTGTATCGTGTCTCTTTTTTCTTTTCATGTGCTTCTTTTGTAACCCACCGCACACCAGTGGGAGTATTACCTTGCTTAGAATGAAACGATGAGAAAAACAACAAAAATGTTTTAGTCTAATAGTTTCTTTTTTCGCACTTCCCAGTTGGAGAAATATCCACTGAAATTCTCTTTCATAGCCACTTGAAATCTTCAAAGTCTGGTGTTCTTCTATTATTGAAGACGTGTTAGGTAAGAAAAAAAAACATTAATGAATATATTCAGATCTGATTAGTAAAACAAATTAATGAATCTTCGAAAGGTCGAATGAAATTTTCTAAAAGAAAAATGAAAGAAAAATAAAATCACTTCATTAATAAAAACAAGACACGGCTGAAGGATTAGAATAAACGAAGGAGAGGGACAAGTGGATGATATTTGTAATAATACAATGAAAGAATGGGATATTAAAGATGCAAGATCTAGTTAACTTGGAGGGAAATATAATGAGGGGAGAAAAACAACAAAACTAGAATAACAGAAACAAAAGAGAAGAAAGAGAAATCTGGCATATGCTAGAGGAAAGAATGAATGATAAAAAAAACTTGCAATGAAACGAACTCAGTAAAACAGATAATAATATATATAAAAAAAACAGTTAAACGACAAAAGTGCGAGGAAGACTAATATAAACCAATTATTCAACTTAGAACGGGTTTTATCATTTTGATAATCAACTTTCGTTCATTTAAGAATGCAAATTACCTCGGCATTCCGATGAAGACGGGAATTAATTTGCTTTGGCTTTTTCCGAATTTTTATATTTATTTTCTATTCATTTGCATATTACTTGATACACTGACTTTCTTTGGAAATTTGTTAATTCACTTAGGTTTTTGGTGTTCGGACTCAGCATGCCGCTGGCATCGGCATTATTTAATGGCCTGCATTTAAACTGCTTCTGGTGAACTGGGGCAACAGTCTATCAAAAAGAACATCCCACTCACAAATGCGCATGTGCATAAAACAGTTAAGTCACGTGCGTTTGCAAATGCATATTCACTCGCATTGAATCTAATATATAATGTGAATAACTTCTAAATAGTATCGTATTCCACAAACGTAAAGATAACATTCATTGCGTTCTAAGCTTTATTTAATATAGAAAAATGACGAACCACTAAAACATTTTAAAGTCCGTATATAGACAAATATGTGTGCGTGTTTTTATTAGTGTTGTCGTGTTGCATATAGTAATCTACTTTTATGTCTGTGCGTATGATAACTGCACACAAATACAAATAGAAACAATAATATTCAGCAAATGTTTTGTGTGTCTGTCTATGTGAAGGAGTCAGTATTACATGTATAGAAGGCATGCAAAGGTATCAAATTGAACAACTAATAATGTTTATACAGCAGCTTTTTTGACCACACTGTTGCACGGCTCAGAATCGCTGACCCATATCAGTCAGTCAGTTAAGTGCCATACGTAACACAGACTTTGGGCAATCATGTCTCGAAAGAAACATGACTGACTTTGAAGAAGATTATCTCGCAGTAGGTTGTCATTGCTTTCTGCGGCAGACTGGTTGCCAGCCAAGGCTATGGAATCCAATCTCTCCTGTTATTTGACTCATATCTAGAGGGAAGAAAGATATATTATATTATTATGTAGTAATTAGTGGGGTATTAATTTGCTACTTTATAACAATATAAAAATGATCACTCACTTTATGTCCAGTAGAATCCGTCATCATGTTTCCAAATATTATATTGTCAGTCAGTTATGTTTCATACGTGATACACGCTTTGGGTGATCATGTCTAGAAAGAGACATGACTGAATGGGCAGAAGATTATCCGGCAATAGGTTGCCATTGCTTCCAGCGGTAGACTCGTTGCCAGTCAAGGCTAAGGAACTCAAACTGTCCTATTATTTAACCCATAACTGGAGGTAAGAGTCGGATTAATACCTTTCCCAAGGGTATTTGTACGTAAGCGAATGCAAGGAATTCAATTTGCATTTGTCGTCCCGAGTCGATATCCACTGCACCATAACACACATCCTGGATCCCATATAAGTTTCCATATAAATTACTTGGATTTTTTTTGCAAAATGTTCTCGCAATCTGTGTCTACACATAGTTTTTAGGGTGTCTAATGTTGATCTCGCAAAACACAACATTGGTAGAACTGAGAAATTCCTCATGCAGTCACTGCTTCACTTGGTTTGTCATGTTGTAAACATGAATGACGACAGCATACCTAAGGTCCTTATGCATAGACAGCTTGACAGTGGATAAAGAGCAGTTTAACGGCTGTGGCTCATGTATAAAGACAAGCTAAAGAGTAAGCTTTCAGCTGTCAAAGTGCCTCATACTCAACTGAGTCGACCTGAATAGAAATAATTTGGGATATTTGTGCAAGAGTAGTATCTGAATAATGTCGTATTTACGGGCTAAAGAATGAAAGACAACAGCTGAATGTGCCATCAAATGAGTCTATGTCTGACGATTTTCGTTGTTGCCAAATATGTGGACTTATATGCACGTCAAATTCGGAACTGTAGTATGTCAAAAATATAAACTTAAAATAGTTTTCGAATCCTCAGAAATCGAAATATCAACAGGAGAATTCAATATATATATATATATATATATATATTGAGCGAAAGTGTTCTTGTGTGCTTGTTGCGGGTAATATGGATTTGTTTTCTAAAGTTTAGATAAAAGTCTAGACTGGGCTTCAGGGTATATGATCTAATAAACGGCTTATGGCCATATCAATTTGAATACACCGGTTCTCGCTGGATCACCAAAGTTAAGCTAAGTTGTGCCTGGTCAGTTCTTCGATGGGTGACCGCTTGGGAATACCAGGTGCTGGAAGTGTATAGTGACAGATGTGCGTTGTGGTGCAGTGAATATCGGCTCGGAAAGAGAAATCGGTGAGCCGAGTTCAAATTCCAGTTGAATAATCTGCATTCACTTAAACACTGGTACCCTTTTGAAAGGTATTAATCCGTCCCTTCCCTCCAGTTATGGGTTAAATAACAGGTTAGGAATGGGGACCCTGCCCTTAAAAATAAATCCAAATGAATCTTGATACTCGAAAAGAAAAAAGTATTACTAGACACAAAACTTATATAAAAACAACAATAAATTGTTGAAAAAAAAAAGCTATAACCAGCAATAAATAAATAAAAATTTAGTTGGCAATAAATGACCCGCCGAGGTTGATATGCCATAAAATCAAAACAACCGAACAAAACAAATGATCTAATAAATGACATACAATGTGTTGTTAACTGAGTCAAGATAGAGTTTGTAAATTTTAACTCCTCCAAAACAATGCAACTATCTATAAGTTATCAGAGATAAATAATTTCCACGCATCGGTATGTCTGATGCTAATCATTATGTGATAAAGGTTTTGCAATATTTTCTGGTTTCAAGTGAAAGTTTCCTGTTGCCTATTAATTTGCTTATCTATTCGAATTCACAAATAATAAGGCACAATCCCAGATGAGATCAAGTCCCAAGTAGGCATCTACGCAGATGACACTACAATATACTCCCGCACCAGTAAGAAACCTGTCGTGGCGGACAGACATAATCTCGCTGCTGACCTTGAGCGGGATCTACAACGGGTGTTTACCCGTGCAACCTGACTGGCAACTGGGTCCCATCCATTCACAGTCAGGTTAGCCAAATGCAGACGACAATTCTACTCCTGCAGCTTCTTCTCTCGCACTTCCCGCCTGTGGAACACGCTCCCGTATTCTTGCTTTCCTGACGGCTACAACCTCCAGAAATTTTAATGCAAAGTCAATACTCATCTACTAACCACTGGACTCTAGCTCTCTCCCCACCCCTGTATAACCTTCCCTTTCTCTCCATCTATGTATCTGTCATCGCACCTGCTTTCTCAGCTTTCTATTGTTCCTTTCTAACTAGTTTGTACTCCTCACTCTTTTCTAATTAATCTTTTTACATTTATGTAGCCCCCTGCACATCAGTGGCGTTTCCGCTTTGCTCGGGGTGAAAAGATTAAAAAAAAAAACAATCATGTCCGCACACATAGTTGCTATAAAGCAGATGTTCAATAGCTGCAAAATAATCTACTCTGAATTAGAAGCCCGTTTTCAATCACTTTCTCACCGATAGGACAGAACTTTCCTTAGTGTGTACTACGCGTATTTTCATAGATAAGCTTCATTTCCTGATACCCGAACCACATGCATTTACGAGTGCTAATAGATTCGACCCACCCTTTTAGCGACAAAGTAATTAAATATACGCACCTCTTCTATTCTAATGTTTTTCTCTCACTTCCCGTTTGTGGAAGACCTACAAGATTTTTTAAAAATCTCCAAAAGATTAAATGCAACCTTAATTGCTATCTTCAATCTCATTGATTCCCTTAATTCGCTCATCCTTTCTTCGACAACCCTTGTGCCTTTTTCTTTTCTCACACTGTAACCCTCTGTCTACCAGTAATGATCCTGCCTTGCTTGCGGGGAAATAATTATCAAAGTGAGAAAAGCTAAAACCATGTTCATATGTTACTATTTTCCATGATTAAAGGTTTCATTTGGACACATAGATGTTTAAAGTGTGGTCAAAAATTCTCTTGCGGAGTAAGAGAGATGAGATACTCAATCCTTTGTTCAGCCACAGAATAATCTACATAGGATTATAGTGTCACAGGAGTACATTTAAGAAATACCTATCATAATAATTTATAATAAATAAAAATGTTTAGAATGCCAGGTAATATTTTCAAACACGGCCTTAAAAATAATTGATTCCTTTTATACATACATACTTACATACATACATACATACATACATACATACAAATATATACATTTACTAAAAAGGGTAGGTTTAAAGTTAACTAATTAACTAAATTGGGTAGGTTTATAGATTATAGCAATTAGTAAACAGTTTAAGATAATTGCAGATATATTTAAGGCTGCGAATTATGATGGCAGCAAGTATCAATTTCATTACGTTAGTTTAATAAGTTAGTTTAGGGGAATTTTATTACATGGAATTTTTCTAGTATGCAAAGAAAACATATGTCATGTAAAGATTTACACGTTCTAGGTTTTGTTAATTTCTTCCACTTACTTTAGAAGTTCATTTGCATCTTTCACTAAATTATTATGATAGGTATTTCTTAAATGTACTCCTGTGACACTATAATCCTATGTAAATTATTATGTGGCTGAACAAAGGATTGAGTATCTCATCTCTCTTACTCCGCAAGAGAATTTTTGACCACACTTTAAACATCTATGTGTCCAAATGAAACCTTCAATCATGGAAAATAGTAACATATGAACATGGTTTTAGCTTTTCTCACTTTGATAATTATTTCCTCGCAAGGAAGGCAGGATCATTACTGGGACACAGAGGGTTACAGTGTGAGAAAAGAAAAAGGCACAAGGGTTGTCGAAGAAAGGATGAGCGAATTAAGGGAATCAATGAGATTGAAGATAGCAATTAAGACTGCATTTAATCTTGGAAAGAGATGTCATGCTACTATAGATTTCATTATCAAAGGACAGTTTATTCTGATAAAATATTGCCTTACCAGTGTTCTTATTAATTTCGATATAATGTTTGATAATATTTAGTTTCTCTGTAGTGGTGATGTTAGATTGGTATAGTATAGAATTTGTAAGGCAACTATTTCGCAGCGTACATTCATTTGGATTACGACAATTGCAAGGATTGAGCTGGAAGCCGCTGGAAACTGCAGGAGTGAGCTGGATGTCTCTGGAGACTGCAGGAATCCAGCGGCATCCAGTTCACTCCTACAGTTTACAGCGGCATCCTGTTCACTCCCGTAGAACCCAGCTAATTCTTGCAGCTTCCAGCGACTCCGGCAGCCACCAGCTACCTACTCCGGAGTTTCGCTGACGTCTCGCTACCGGTTCCAGTGCCCACTGACGTCCAACTACCTGTTAAAGTGACCACTGACGTCCAGCGACCGGTTCCAGCGCAGATCCAGATACACGACTTCCATCGCCTTACCATTCACCGTTCACTGTTTCACAACTCATCAGTACTTTCACATATTCGATTGCTTCTGAGAGAAACGAAACATATGAAAAATTATAAACGTATTGTAATTTAACTCCTTTATATTTGTGTTTTTCTAAAAGTCTACCTCTTCTACGCGGACAAACATTATGAAAATTCCTTATATGAGAGACACAACGTAAGCATCCGCTATTACACTTAAAACAATTCTATGCGTACGTACTTCAACAATTAAGAAAAGAACACATTACTACAACAGCATCAAAAATAAAGATAATTGTTTAATTTTACACAAAATGCTCTTATATATCATGAAATATTGGTGCATTCGAAAGTGACTTTAGTTATGCTAAAAATTTTGTTGCCATGAGAAACTGTAATTTTTATAATGCATATTTAGATGGATATGAGACAGCAGTTGTATGTGTTAAAAATAAAGTGTTTTAATTACCTGTAAATAAATAGACACGAGGCGAAACATGAATATTATGCAAGAATGATGATTACATTGCAATGAGCTAGAATAATTGTAATCACCTGAATATGAAAATCATAGTTTTTACTATACATAAAGTTAATAATAATAATGATAATAATAATAATAATAATAATAATAATATTCTTTTTTATTTTGAAGAATATAATGACTTTCAATTTAAAACTCATTTTTCATTTAATAATATATATAATTGAGGTTATATTTTTATTTCAATGACATTCGTTTTAAATAAGATCAGCATCCTGCTATACTGCAAGGCATTTTCTGGTTAAAAATGATGAAAACATTAGGTTTATATTCATATTAATGAAGGTAAATAAAATTTTATTTATTACTTCATAAATAGAATATAATTTATATTAAATTGTCAGATTTTAAATATGATTACAGCTATTATTATTATATGTTCTAACGTTGCTTACATATTGTATCAGCTGCTAAGAAAGATCGGTATAGGTGTCGGGCCAGAAAGAAAATTTCTCACCAACGAGACGAGTCTTTGCTTTGTTTTATTTTCATGGCAAATTCTCTGATGAGATTTTCTTCGTTATCCCTTCCACGTGAACTTAACCATGCTACTTGATTTGAAACTAGGTTTCACCATTTTAACGTTGAAATACATAAAGGTAACCCTCACTTATACTCTCAGTTTCTTTTCTCGCACTTTCCAATTGTGGAAATCTCTTTCTTTTTTCTTGCTTCCCTGATATATACAATCCCCCAAAATGTGATTATCACGTTAATTGTCAGTGTTCATTTTTTTAATATCTCGTTCATCTTTATCCTCTCTTCAATGCCTCATGTATTCAGTATTTTATCACACTGTAACCACTGGCGAGTTAGTGTCTATCCCGACTGGCTTGGGTTGAAATGATTAAAAAACTAATATTTTTCATTTTTAATAAATAAAGATCCCACTTCATCTCTGTGCGCATGTGATAGTGGCATTCTTGCTGACTAACAGTCAGTTGTCCAATCAGAATAAAAACTAGTAATTTAAAAGCTAATTTTCAAGGCAAACACTCGATCGCATTATCTGTTTTCTACTTCTCTTTATTTAGCATTTGCCATTATGTCTACTAAGCGTCTTGAACCTGTATACTACATCTGGGGTAAAATGCCAGAGCAAAAAGATTCTACTTCTCGTGAATACAGTTTAAGTAGAAAGTAGATTTTAAGACATGGAGTTACTAGTCTCACACCCAAACTGTATTGAATTCGGAACTGTCTTTAACTTAAAATATTTGGCATAGAAGGGTATAGATCTCAGTCTACCATGTTACAGAAATATCAACGGGAGGATCGAGTAGAAATATATTCATGTCTTTCCAAAAGACATTTGTACCAATTTGATCATAACGTTTTCCAGAGAACATGAACTCAAAACATATAACCCCACTGAACGCAGATAGCCATTGATTTCATAGATATCTTTCTCTTAGACTGGTTAGCATTCAAGGTAAGAGGTCTCAGTCTACCGTTGCATTCAACGCATATCGACAAAGGGATTGAGAAGAGATTTCATTCACGTCTTAACCAAATGAACGAAAGTGTGCGAAAATGAATCTAAAGGCTTTCATCGGACTTGAACTCGGAACACATAACCCACATTTATCTTCGAAGATCATTGCGTTAAGTAAATATATAATTTCTATACTGTATCAGTTAAAGATATCAACAGTGTATTTGATTATTTAACTTTGAACCAACAGAGAAAATATCAGTTGAAAGAGGAGCTTATTGTCCACATTTCTGTGCCGATAATGATAAAAATATTTCGTTAATTGTGTAAAAAGAATTATTTTGTATAAAGATGAATGCTCTTCGCTTATAAATTTCATTTGAGCTACAAATCTCTTGGTAAGTGGAAACTTTTATCTGATACGTTTACCAACAAATTATTGCGCGCTGTGGAAATCATGAAATGTCTTTGTGATTTCAGTAATTATTGTAAATGTCACGTAGTGTGATCATATAGCCTTTCCTGACATTTACACAGACGGCGCAAACGGGGTCTGCGGCAACAACATCTTCTTAATATTTCGTTCAACTTGAACAACAATGTAGCCAACACCTGTCTCCGTGACCCCTTTTAAAATGGCAACGTTTCTTTCCCTCATGCGACGAATATTTGGAATAAAGATCTTGCCTTAGGTAAGCCAGTGAATATAAGAAGAAGACGTGTTTTCAGAAATTCTGCGGGGACAATATATTCTATGGTTTGCAAATTTGTGTCATTTAAATGACAATTCGCCTAGTAAAGTCCTTCCATCATGGCTTGCCAATTTTTGAAGTGACTTTACTGGCGATGTTGAATAGTCGAAAGAGAGGCCAATGATCCGAGAATATATTAATACACACAATTGTGAAAAAATTCTATGCCTGCCTGAGAAACTTATACACTCTATTTATTGTGGTTGGTAAATTCAAGCAAGGTAATAGACAAACAATCATTGTAATGTTTCCTAAATGTACTTATTGTTGACAAGCGGCACAGTGTATGTATCTAAGTAAAATGAGTGCGTAAAATGAGAATTTAAAAGATCAGCTTGGAGTATATTTGGATACATACAAGTGTACATATATCCCTCTGAATTACACACGGACAGACATAATAATACACACAATATTTGCCTAGTTAAATCCGTGAGAAAACCAAACGCTTTGGTTAAGACAAGGTCTTTTGTTTTAACTTATGTTGTTCCTTTTTCGATATAATCTATCTGAAATTTTGCACACCCATATAATTCAAGTTCAATCCCTTTAGAGAGTGGCACGTTACTTTAAAAAATTTTCGATGTGAAAACCGGTTGCATTAATTGTACTAACCCAAAAAACAGTTATACTTATTCAAAAATGTGTAACTATTAAAATCTATCTGTCTAAATTTCGTGTTCTGACAACCCTATAGACGTAATAAATATGTTTTTGAAATCAAAATAAAACATTTATTAGAAATACGAGAATCTATGATAAGTTTGGGAACAATAAAAAGTAGGATTAAAAGAAATTACATCAATTCTTAAGAAAGAAATTATATAAGGGGTTTATTAATTGGGGGCAGTAAAACAAGAACAAAAACTAGAAGGTATAAAAACACCAAAAGTAGAAAAATAGTAAATACTTGGGGGACTAAAGTAAGAATGGCCCGTGAATATTAATACTTCCAAAAAGAAACTGCTATCAGTTAACCATCACAGACAATCACTCCTATCTGCCATTAGCATGGATCAGGCTAGTCTACCTGAAAGCAAAACACTGCTCCTCCCCGGGTTAACTCACACAACAAACCTCAAATGGAATAACTATATAGAATCCATAGCTAAATTCGCTGCTAAGAAAGTAGGTTCTCTGCGCCAGGTCAGGAAGTTTTTCCTGTCTGAAACAATCTTGAACATATATAAATCTACCATCCTCCCATACATTGAATATTGCTGCCATATCCACCTAGGTGTCCTTGCCAAAATCTAACAGAGAATCTGTAATGTGATCGATCCCAACTTGACAGCTCAGATACAGTCACTCTCCCACCAGTGCAATGTAGCTTCCCTGTGACTCTTCTACAAATAATTTCACGGCTTCTGCTCCGATGAACGTAGCTCAATATATACGAATTTACTCGAGCCAACAGATTAGCAACTCGGTCCCAGCCTTTTAGTGTGAAACCCATAAATTGTAAATTCAAATTCTACTTCATCAACTTCTTTTCTCACACATCATGCCTGTCGAATTCCCTTCCGTTTACTTGCTTTATACCTGTATTTTTTAATGGATTCATGGTATGTGCCATCATAACCTTCATTGCAATTCTAAAACATAGCTTCTATTATAGAAAATGTTAACTTGACTCCTATTCTTGTCAGACATATGAGAATTTTTTCTTTTTTATGGATATAAAAAACACGGAAAGCAAAACACTGCGCCTCATCGGGTTAACTTTCACAACTGACTTCAAGTGGAATGACTATATAGAATCCATAGCTAAATCCGCTGCTAAGAAAATCGGTTCTCCTCCTATGTAAGATCCTGTAAAACAGTGGCAATAAAATGTCTTGCTTGGAGCGATAAGATTATAAAAAAAAAGATAGATAGATAGATAGATAGATAGATAGATAGATAGATAGATAGATAGCCTGTCAGCTACAATCTCCAAGAATTTAAGTGTAAAGTCAATAGTGATCTCCGATCTCACTAACCTGCCAGGATATTTTTCCCGTCTGAAACAATCCTGCACATATATAAATCTTCCATCCGCCCGTTCATTGAATATTGCTGCCATATCTTGTGGGGTGTTCCAGCTATTCTCTTAGGTGTCCATGACAAAATCCAGCGGAGAATCTGTAATATGATCGATCCCAACCTGGCAGCTCAGATACAGTCACTTTCTCACCGACGCAATGTGGCTTCTCTGTGTCTCTTCTACAAATACTTTCACGGCTTCTACTCCGATGAACTTACCTCACTGGTGCCACATATATATATGCATTTACTCGAGCCACAAGATTAGTAACTAGGTCCCACCCTTTTACTGTGAAACCAATAAAATATAAACGTAAATGCTACTCCATCAGCTTATTTTCTCGCACTTCCCGTCTATAGAATTCACTTCCGTTTACTTGCTCCCCCAACAGCTACAATCTTCAAGAATTCAAATGTAAAGTCAGTAATCATATCCAATCCCATTAACCTGCATTCTCACTCTCATGCTTCTTTCTCCGTCCACTCCACTCCACTCTCATCAGTATTCTCATTCTTTTCACCCATTTCCTGACACCTCCTATGACCTGTCACTCTTTCATATAGCTTTCCTTCTATGTAACCCCCTGGAAAATGGTGTCAGTAAAATGCCTTGCTTGTGGCGATATGATTATAAAAAAGATAGATAGATAGCTCGAGAGCTACAATCTCCAATAATTTACATGTAAATTCAGTAGTCATCTCCTATCTCACTAACCTGCATCCTCTCTCTCATGCTCGTTTCTCCGTCCACTCCACTCTCATCAGTGTTCTCATCCTTCCCGATACCCCATATAACCTGTCACTCTTTCTCATAACCGTCCTCCTATGTAAACCCTGTAAAACAGTGGCAATAAAATGTCTTGCTTGGAGCGATAAAATTATATAAAAAAAAAAAGATAGATAGATAGATAGATAGATAGATAGATAGATAGATAGATAGATAGCCTGACAGCTACAATCTACAAGAATTTAAGTGTAAAGTCAATAGTGATCTCCGATCGCACTAACCGGCATCGTCCATCTTATGCTCGTTTCTCCGTCCACTCCACTATCATTAGTATTCTTATCCTTGTCTTACCCACTTCCTGACACCCCCTATAACCTGTCATTCTTTCTCATAATCTTCCTTCTATGTAAGACTCTGTAAAACAGTGGCAGTAAAATACCTTGCTAGGAGAGATATGATTATAAAAAAAAAGATAGATAGATAGATAGATAGATAGATAGATAGATAGATATGAACAGAATGAGATAGATAGATAGATAGATAGATAGCCTGACAGCTACAATTTACAAGAATTTAAATGTAAAGTCGATACTGATCTCCGACTTCAGTAACCTGCATCTTCTCTCATGCTCGTTTCTCCGTCCACACCACTCTCATCAGTATTCTTATCTTTCTCTTACCCACTTCCTGACACCCCCTATACCCTGTCACTCTTTCTCATAACCTTCCTTCTATGTAAGACCTCGTAAAACAGTGGCAGTAAAATGCCTTGCTTGGAACGATATAATTATAAAAAATATTTTTAAAAAAGTGTCCGCGAATCTTTCGCTTTTGTCTTATCAATTTTAAAATTTTACCGCGGATGCTGCTGAGTCATACATGCATATTTGTGGCTAGTAATGTGTTGTAGTAACTTATCTGAGAAGTGATCCGCTTAACAATAGTAGGATATTCTTTTCGTGAGAATGCATATATGGTATTTAAATACGCGAATCGGGAATGGTAATGGACGCGAAACAACACGGTTGTATCAGACTGCGTTCTCAGCCGGAAGGTGGGCGAGTCAGGCAAATTGTGTTGCTGTTTATTGTCGTGTCGAGACAAGATCTGTGGCAGGCTGACTACAAAAAACTAATTCTACAAGCTGTCGAAGACCATTCATTTATCAGCCATATTCAAGTGGTCTAGCAAGTTATAACCTCATAGTAGAGACTAGAGGGTCCTTCCAGATGAAAAATAATAGAGGCGTTAATGATATAAAGAGAAATCCTACACTTAATAACATCAAATATGAAAATACTAAAATCTACTTACTGAGTTCGGGACTTAACACACACAAGGCTCTATATGCATAAAATTTACCCATGTTTATTTATAATACAAAATTAGTTTATGATAATGTCAAAATATAGCCGAAAGCGTTCGAAAGTAGAAAATTTTGGAGAATTCTTTTATAATTTGAATTCCTAAATAAAAGAAAAGAATTATGATAATACTTTGTCGATCATTTTTAAAGAAACTTATATATACTGGCGTGTGCATACCCCACCTATATACAACACGCTAAAAGTTCCCTTCTCCATTTCCATACGCCTATGGCTTACGGATTAACGACGCTAGCAGATACCAAATCCGTCGAGTTTCGATTCCAGCAAGAAGCAAGTGGATGTCTAGCCACTGATGAGTTATGATACCACGAAACAGGCTTGTATATGGATGATGTATATATATATATATATATATATATATATATATATATATATAAAGACTTTATATATATATATATATATATATATATATATATAAAGTCTTTAATGAATTTCAAAAAATTAAAAGAGGTGGCATCTAAATTATTGATGCATATTACATTATTATTAAATTTATTTAATAATACTAGTTTCATTAATGTTTTTTGCGTATTTCAAAACTCGAACCATAATCATTTTGCGGAAATCTTGTTTGTATATATATATATATATATATATATATATATATACGCAGACAGATCTGTTTCACAGTATCACAGCTCAACAGTGCGGTTAGACTCCGATTGCTTTTAACCCAGGATTGAAACCCGACCGCTCTGAGCTGTGAGCGCTATGTAGACTTTTTAGCGTATACATTATCTTTATACACGCCCAATAGCCAGAGTGCTCTAATTAATTACGGAATGAGCGATGCGTATATGCCAGAATAGCTACTGTTTTTCATAGCCTACCATTCTTCCAGAGTGCTCAATCAGAGTGTGAAAGCGTAATATCTCGGCGTTGCTTGGGTGTAATGAAAGCTTTTAAACTAATCCATGGTCATGGAGCTCAGACTCTTGGGATGATTGTATGAAAGACTAAAAAGCAATAGTTGTTTCCAGTTAAAGCGAAACCATAGACTGAAAGAAAAATAAATGGATGTAAGTCAAATTTTGATTTCCTGGTATCGAGATCAGATAAGATTTTTGCGTCGTAAACTGGCTGAGACTAAGAACTACAATTATATCTACTTAGATCCAAACCCGAAGCAAAAACTAAAATACAGACATACAGGCAGATAAACAGACGTACACACAAACATCTTGGCTTTTATATATATATATATATATATATATATATATATATATTATTGATTTTCTGCACTACTGTAAGAACTGCAACCTTGAAACTTCTGAATATATTTTCTTATGTCTTTGTCTATGAGTGTATCAAATTTGATTAAAATCAGACACTCCTTCTTTGACCCGATTTGTACGATTATGGATTTTCGATATTTAACATGGTGTACCTCGACACAAACCGTAGCTAGATAAGACGCTTATAGTACAACTGTGTAAATTTTCAAGAAAATCGGTTCAGCCGTTTCGGAGTCTATACATAACGGACACACACACAAAGACACACACACACATACAGACACAGAGACAAAGTTCCATTTATAAATAAGTTGATATATATATATATGTGTGTGTGTGTGTGTGTGTGTGTGTGTGTGTGTGTGTGTGTGTGTGTGTGTGTGTGTGTGTGTGAGTTTTTAATCGGAACCACAATAAAAAAAAAATGACTGTGTATTCTGGATGCTAGTTTCAAGAACTGAGCTGCTTGACGCATGCGTCCAAAACAACCGGATGTACATTTCTTAATGAACGACCATTTAAAAAGCGAAATATTTATTATCAACTCGCTTTGACAGAAAACTTATTAAAATGTGTCTCTCGACGGTAATGGAAACAGTGTTCCGTTTTTCCGTAAGTAAAGCTACGCATTTAACTGATATCGTTATAGTAGATCAACACTCAATTAACTAGTTAAAAAATAGATTTGACTGATTGATATTAAGATTTTTATATTTACTTAAATAAAATTATGCTTTGTATTAAATAGAAATCATATCAATTAAAACAATTGATTTATAAAACATACTGTGTTAATCTAAACTTATTTACAAATGGAAATTTGTGTGTGTGTGTCCGTTACCTATAGACTCCGAAACGGCTGAACCGATTTTCTTGAAAATTTACACAGTTGTACCTTTAGCGTCTGCGATTGTTATTAGCTAGGTTTTGTGTTGAGATACCCACGATAAATATCGAAAATCGATAATCGAAAAAATCGGGTTATAGAAGGCGTGGTTCGATTTTAATGAAATTTGATACACTCATAGACAAAGACATAAGAAACGATATTCAGTAGTTTCAAGGTTGCAGTTCTTACAATAGTGCAGAAAATTGATAATATATATATATATATATATATATAAGGAAATATGTTTGTGTGTCTGTCTGTTTATCTGCCTGTATGTCTATTTTTTTAGCCCTTTTATTTTAGTTTTTGCTTCGGGTCTGGCTCTAAGTAGATATAATTGTGGTTCTTAGTCTCAACCATGATACCATTTACTCAGAGGACTTATTTAGACTTCAAAATTCAGTTTACGACGAAAACACCTATTTGATATTGATACCAGGAAATCAAAATTTGACTTACATCCATTCATTTTTCTTTCAGTCTACGGTTTTGCTTTAACTGGAAATAACTATTGCTTTTTAGTCTTTTGTGCCAACTTCCAAAGAGTCTGAGCTCCCGGACCAATGGATTAGTTTTAAAGCTTTCATTACACCCGAGCAACGCCAGGCTATACTGCTAGTTTTCTACATAAAAATTAAAATAGCTGGTATAGATTCGAAGATGTAACGTAGTGTGTGCTGTAAGTAGATAATTTAGTCCTGTTTCGCCCCATGTGACAAAATTGACAACAGCATGGTTAGGCTGGTAAATCTTCACTTGACGGGGCAAGAGAATACCTTTTCAATTTCACTCAACTTTTGAAAAATAGGCCAGTTTATATTATTTTTCTGTTTAAGAAAATGAAATGTAAAATTGATGTTAACGTGTGCTAATTAAAAATAAGTAATAAATATATTTTTAGTAATAAAGGTACGTTTGTTGTAATAAAAATGTTTTATAGCAATGAAAAATAATATTGGATTAAAATAATTAATTGTATTCGGTTATCGTTCACAGCATATTCTTATACGAACTTTCAAATGTTTCCGTTAATTCCTGTTTAGATTTGGGTTTCGTGTTCTTTGAATAGCTCTATCACACCATGAATTTAATTCCAATCAACTATATGTATCTTAGTTTCATTAACACCTAGTTTTCGTTAAATTATATATATATATATATATATATATATATATATATATATATAAACACACACTACCGGACATAATTTTTGGGCCACCCGAGTTTTTGGAAATAAATGATGTATTTCGTACTATTTTTAGTATTTATTAACAAATGAAATAGAATGATTATTTTGTTATTATTAATCTGCAAAATTTTATAAGTCAAGGAAGCAAAAATGAACCAATAAATTTTTTCGTTTTTCATCTATGAAACTGCAATATAGGTAATTATTTGATATCTATAAATTCATTTGATGCACATGTTATTGTAAAATATTAACTAAAATCTATTTTAATTTACAATTTTTCACTTGGCAATAAATATTAAAAAATAGTATGAAATACATAATTTTTAAAATACTGGGAAGGCCCAATAATTATGGCCGTTAGTGTATATATATATATATAAATTGGGAGGTAAATGTATGACAAGGTTTGAAAGTGTTTTCATGCGACGTGTTTCGAGATTTAGAAGTTCATCGAAACAAGGCGGGAACTTTCCGAACAATTGATTTTACCCACATTTTCATTTATTTTTCTAATTATATTGTTTTATGATATGCAAAATTGAATATATCATTTTAACATATGTAGTTATTCTGAATAAAACAAAATATATACTGTATGTGGTCAGATGCATACGTATTACATCCGTAAATACACACAGAAAATTATACATATGGATATAGATATATATAGAGAGCGACTGATGAGACACATTTAAACGAGAACAAATTTAAGGTGTGACTATATATATATATATATATATATATATATATTAAGAAAAAGAGGGAGGAAAGAAGAGAATACAGAAAGAGGAAGGGTTGTAAGTGCTTTTACACGGATGCACATGCCTTAGAGAAGCACGATAGGTATTGCTCCAGGTCGTCTACCTTCAGCTACAATCACATATTTTTCCCATTCGCTTCAGGCATCTCTTTCAGTTCCAGTGGCTTTGCAATCAGCTGCAGGAATCAAAATGGATTGTTGCGGTGACCTTCTGTCATCTGTCCGTCCCTCTTCGTTCTTCACCCGACCGTAACCTATCTCGAAAGCGACGTACTCATGTCCGGCGTATTTGTCGGTTTGTGAGTGGAGCAGTATATTTCGACTTCAATTTCCCCAACACCCCGCTACTCAAAAACACCTGAAGCCCTGAAGGGATCTCCCCTAGGTTATGCTTTTGCCGTTTTTCCATGGAAACGTCAGTCAGCAAACGGCCTTGAGCGTCACAGTTCTCTCCTTTGGTTCTGTCTATATTTATTCCCATCTGCCCCCACTCACTTTCACTTGTCTTCATCGAGTTTCTATCTGGTGCTTGTATTTTACTTTCGCTATCTTCGAAAATATACCCCGATGTCACTTCTCCTCATTCGATGCATCTCTCCCGTAACATTGTTTATTCTGAGCCTCTATTTTATTCGAAGCTTTTTCACATTTTCTTTTACTTCCTTCATGTCTTCAAACAATGTTTACTCAAAGGGATGTCTGAATCTCTGATGTGAAATATTAATTCTACAAATTACTAGAATTTTTATCTTTGTTGATGTTTGATTACTTCGTTTCAGACACAGACTTTCTCAAAAATTCCTGTTATTAGGGTTGAATTTCCAGGAAGACCAACACACACTTCTTCATAATATATATATATATATATATATATATATATATATATATATATATATATACATATAAGTCACACCTTAATGTATAAAAGATTTTAGATTATTACAAAGGGTAATACATATTTCACTGCGTCCTGATGTCATTATCGCGGCTCGTCAGACCAAAATGTTACAACAGTTGGTCTTCAAAAAACCTCTCAAAACATTTATTTTATTTTATTTTACATAGACGCTCACGTGTCTATATTAGAATAGACATTTATAACGGTTATTTACGAAAATTTCTCGCTCATTCGAAATGAATGGCAAAGAAAGAGGAAAAGGATAAAGAAAAGATAGATGAGTGATTAAAGTAAAGAAGAGAAAAAAAGAGAAAAAAGAAAAAAGCGACAAAAGAAAAAAGGGGAAACAGAAAAAACTGAATAGAAAGCAAGAAGAGAAAAAACGAAAGGATAAACAGAGACAATAACAGGAAATACAATATCACAAAAAATAAATGTTGACTCAATATATATATATATATATATATATATATATATATATATATATATTTTATATATAGTTTTTGGATTTAAGATATATATTTATATATTTATTAAGATATATATATATATATATATATATATATATATATATATATATATATCGGCGATCTCCCAACACTCTCTACAATAAATAATAAATCAAATAATATAAAAAAATAATAACAAACCATAAAAATAATAATAATATATAAAATAAATAACAAACCCAAATAAATAAATTAATCATCGAAAAAATAAAGAATATACAAATAACAATTCAAATAGATTTACTCTAATAAATAAAAAAATAACCAAGCAACTCCCGCCAAAATAACCGTTAGAGGGATTACCCACAATGCATAACTGCCACGTATATATAAATAGCCGAAGAAAAAGTCCAGACATGTGGCCTGATGATTCCACATAGCATGAAACTGTCTGTCACTCTTCTGTGTTGACTTCAATGTACACACACACACACACACACACACACATATATATATATATATATATATATATATATATATATATATATATAAACTTATTTATAAATGGAACTTTGTCTCTCTGCCTGTGTGTGTCCGTTACCTATAGACTCCGAAACGGCTGAACCGATTTTCTTGAAAATTTACACAGTTGTACCATAAGCGTGTGCGAATGTTGGTAACTAGGGTTTGTATCGAGGTACCCCCGATAAATATCAAAAATCGATAATCGAAAAAATCGGTTTATAGAAGGAGTGGTCCGCTTTTAATCGAATTTGATACACTCATAGAAAAAGACCTCAGAAATGATATTCAGAAGTTTCAAGGTTGCAGTTCTTACAATAGTGCAGAAAATCGATAATATATATATATATATATATATATATATATATATATATATATATATATAAGGAAAGACGTTTGTGTGTGTGTCTGTTTATCAGTCTGTATATCAGTATAATTTTCTGCCATTTTATTTTAGATTTTGCTTCGGGTCTGCCTCTAAGTAGATAAAATTGTGGTTCATAGTCTCAGCCATGATACCATTTACTCAGAGGGCTTATTTAGCCTTCAAAATTCAGTTTACGACGAAAAAAATAAAAACTTATTTGATATCGATACAAGGAAATCAAAATTTGACTTACATCCATTCATTTTTCTTTCAGTCTACGGTTTCGCTTTAACTGGAAACAACTATTTCTTTTTAGAATCTGGGCTCCAGGACCACAGATTAGTTTTAAATCTTTCATTACACCCAAGCAACGCCGGGCTATACTCCTTGTATATATATATATATATATATATATATATAGAGAGAGAGAGAGAGAGAGTGAGAGAGAGAGAGTGAGATAGATAGATAGATAGATAGATATGTTCTATATTTTTACGAAAAAACATGTTAATATACAAAACTGAGAAGATAAGTCAATTTGAATATTCAGACAAAAATCTGTGTTTAAACACGCTATTCAGCTTTGCTCGAACATTGGAGCACTCTGCAGAGAAGATGTCAAATAACGTCTTGTAAAATTATGGTTTGCCCCGGTGTAACGCATTTTATAGAGTCAATGTTTTCCCTAAGAAAATTTCTCTGATATCCAGACTTGAATACGAAAATAAAAAATTACTCTTTGTAATGAATAAGAGGAGCGTCCGCTCAAATACGAATTCCCTCTAGAAAATAATATTTAGGTAATGAAATACGTAAAATAATAAAGAAAACCTCCAGCTCTTGTCTTATAAGTTGCTTTGTTTGCCTATGCTGCGGATATCGTGGACTGAGCATGCAAGCAACGATGAGGTGTTGAAAAGAATGGCAACTAAAAGGAAATACTGAGCATTAGGAAGAGACAGCTGAAGTTCCTAGGACACGCAATGATAAAGGAGTGACTGGATAACCTGATACTGACTAGCCAGATAGAAGGAAAGAGAGACAGAGGAAGGCAGCAGATAACATATTTGCAGGGCCTGGTCAGGTGATCGACACAACGGGGGTTGACAGGATTAACAGGAACAAACATACTAAGAGCCACAAGGGATAGGTAGACGTGGAGAACCATGATCGCCTATGTACTGAATGGACAGGTCACATAGAAGAAGAACTAAGACATTTCTATTTTAAGAGGCGGAGGAAAAACTGTGTTTAAAGGCCTTATTCTGCTTTTTTCACTCGTCAGTAGGCTTTAAACTATGTTACAGTAATATATAGTCTATATATATACATAGATATTTTTGAGGTGAATATAGGATCTCTAGCTGATTGAACATCAGTGTTCTAGGAATATGCGAAACTAGATTGCCAAGCAATTGAGACTTCAGCAGCGGCAAGCACAGGAGCATATACGCAGGAAGTAGAAATAACAAAAAGGAAATTGGCTTAATACTGGACGAAGAAATGAAGAAATAAGCTCTGGGAAAATGTCAATTATTCGAAAAAGTCCTCTTAGTTAACCCGAAAGGGAGACACTTCAACAAAGCAATTACAGTAGTCTGTGTATCAACAAAGAATCTTTCTAATCCACTTTTGACAATGCCAAGTCTCAGTGTAAATACTAAGAAATTAGAATCAACATGGGAGACTTGAATGCCAAAGTAGGCAAGGAGAGGGGAGGGGAGATAACTGTAATCTTTGGATTAGTAATCTGCAACAACCGAGGTGAAAGATGGGTCCAGTTCCTTAAGATGTATTACCAGGTGATAACCAACACCTGGTTTCAAGAACATCCCCGAAGCTAATGGGCATGAAAAAGTTCAGGAGGCAACATGAAAAGCCAAATTGATTTTATAACCATAAACAAAAGATTCAGAAACTCTTTGATCCAATGCAAAATCTATCCATGTGCCGACTGTGGAAGTGACCATCTTACACTTATCTGCAAAGTAAGGCTGAAACTTCGGAGAACGCAATACAACACGCTCTTGAATGACCTCAATCTACAGAAAAAATACACTGACACTGTGAGAAATAATTGCCCAGAGAAAATGGGAAATGGAAATTCGAAATGGTACGCTCATAAAGAAGAAATCAGACGCAGAAGAAAAAAAACAAGTGGGTGATTGAAGAGATTCTTAACATAATGCAAAGAGACAGAAAACTAAACATGGAACTGAATACAAGAAAATACAAAAAGAAAATAAGGAACAAGTGCAAACGGACTAAAAAGGAATGGCTCAACAACATATGTGCAGAATTAGAGAGATTGAGCAAAACTAATAAAGGAGAAATGCATAAAGATAATAATGAAACTAACGTGACAAACACATGCTTCTCAACAAGATGAAATACAAGGAGGGAACAACCATATTAAAGAAAGAGGAAATACTCTAGCGATAGGAAGAATATATATAAGATCTCTTCCACAACAAGAGAAAGCAACCGATAGTAAACGAAGATGCTGACAGACCGGAAATATTAAAATCTGAATTGAGATCTCCAATGGCGAAACTGAATAGAGACAAAGCAGCTGGATCAGGCGGTATTGTAATAGAGATGATGACAGCGTTAGAAGATTTCCTCATGGAAAAATATCAGAAGTAATATGTTTAATCTACAACAGCCGTTTAATACCAGACGACCTTAGCAGTTTTCATAGCCCTGCATAAGAAGCCAGGCACAAAAGAATGAGACCGCAATTGAACAATCATTTTCCTAAGCCACATAAAGAAAGTCATCATGCGAATCCTGATGAATAGAGCGCGAAGCCGAATCACGCCAGAGAAGGGACACGAACGGTGAAGTTTCATCAGCGACACTGGAACAAGTAATGCGATATCTATAATTAGCATGCTATCAAAGGAAAAGGCGTTTACATTTGTTAAGTATACTATGCCAGGGCGTTCAACAAAACACTCCACAAAGAAATGATACAAATGATCAGCAACCCCGTCATATTTAGGGAAGATATTAGAGTAATCAAAAGCCTCTACTGGCATCAAACCGCCTGCATACGAAAAGGAAAAAAAATCAGCAGATATACAAATATGGAAAGGGGCGTAAAACAAGGATGTGTCTTTTCACCGGATCTATTCAACTTGTATAGCCAGACTATTCTGAGGACCCTAGAAGTTATGCCATAATTCGTCATAGGCGATCATAAGCTGAACAACATAAAATAAGTAAATGGTACATTGCTGATTGCAGACACGGAAAAAAACTACAAGACTAACTAAAAGTGTTTGATGAAAAGAATCAATCGAAGTGACGACAAATAAATGACAAGAAAACCGAATGTTTTGGTCATCAGCAAACAGAATTTCCCAAAATGCCAACTACAGGTTGGGGATACTATTAGGTTGTCCCAAAAGTTCGTAAACACTTGCAAAAAATTGACATTTTACTCGCCAAGTAATCTAAGTTTACCAGTAAACACTTGCAAAAAATTGAAATTTTACTCGTAAAAACTACACAAATAAAGACAATAAGCACTACAAAAATAAAGAAAATAAGATAAAATAAAGACCATCATTTTCCAAGACTTTCTGCCATCGATCTGCAAGCTTTCAGATCTGGTCAAAGAAGAATCAAATCCAAATTCAAATCAAAGAATTCTTGACACGCTTCCTCGACTTCATCAAACGATACGAATCGGCGGCCCTTCAAAAAGTGTTGCATTGAACGGAAAAAGCCGTAATCTGATGGAGCACTGTCAGGACTATAGGCTGAATGTGGCTGCAGCTCAACGCTGTCCAGCTCTTGAAACTTGTCTTTGGTCTTCCTGGCGGTGTGTGGCTTAGTATTGTCCTGCTGCATCAAAGCGCACTTTCGGTTGATCAGAGCCGGGTACTTTTGCTTCAACTTTTCGTAGACCCGCTCAAGTTGCTAACAGTAAAGTTCGGCACTGATGGCACGATCATTCAGAACCATCTTAAAATGCACGATTCCTTCAAAGTTCCACCAAACGCACAACATGACTTTCTTGACGAATCGATCTTGTTTTGGAACCGACCGTGTCTATTGCCTCTTCTGAACCTATCGCTGTCTCGATTGTGCTGGACCAGATAGACCCATTTCGCAAGTGTTTACGAACTTTTGGGACAACCTAATAGAATATAGCTGGTACAAAATTTAATTACATAGGAAGTGTTCTAACTGAAGACGGAAAATGCCTCACTGAGATCCGAGGACGAATTGGCAGAGTGAAGTACTCATTCCAGAAGCTGAATAAGGTATTAAGAGACAGGAAAATTTAACTAGAAACAAAGAAGAGAGCATTTGAGTGCTATGTGATGATTGTTCTTCAGTATGGCAATGAATGTTGGACAATATTATCAAAGATGAAGAAAAAACTTGAAGCAGCTGAAATGTGGTTCTACAGAAGGTTGCTGCAGATATCATAGATCGAGCATGTGAGCAATGATTATGTTCTGGAAAGGATGAAAACGAAAAGCAAATTAATACTGAGCATCAGAAAAAGACAGCTAAAGTTTCTTGGATATGTAATGAGGAATGGAAACTTAGAGAAACTGATACCCTCAGGACAGAGGGAGGGAAAGGGAGACAAGAGCAAGCAGCGGATAATGTCTTTAATAGGCCTGAGCTGATGGATGGCAGAGCGTGGTTTGTCTCGTGTAAAAGGTGAAAGCGCGCAAAGAAACACTAGGGGTAGGGAAATGTTGAAGGCCATGATCACCTACGTCCTGAAAGGAAATGACACATAGAAGATGAGGTAAGTATGACGGATTCTAATAAGTAGAAAATCATTTTGTCAATAGCAAGATATTTGTAATTATTGTTTCTTTTTTTAAAATTTAACTATGCATTTCATCATTATTTTTGCTATTTTTTTATACGATATCATGATTTTTATCGATTTATATTACATTTCGATTCTAAAATTAATATTCTTTTAAAAAAACTTTATTCGGTATCTTCCTTCATCTTTTTTTCCATCAAGCATAATCCTTGTTTTTATTGTCTCTATGTTATTCTCTTCAAATATTAGTTATGAAATTTTCACAGTTTTTTGAACGGCGGTTTGATAATAATAAAAACGTTTTAATTAACATTTAATGAAGCAATCCTCTTTGTTCTAACTCACCCACTCATATAGCATATTTAGTCTCTTTACCTGATATTTTTTCTTACCTGAATCACTTTTCGCTATTTTTATCTACGTTTCCTTGAAAATATTCCTACATCTATGTTTAAAAGAATTACTTTGCTTGACGGCATATCAACCTCTGTGCATTATTTAATGCCAGAGAGTTGCGGCTTTTTTAATGTTTGGTTATAGCGAAAAGGATGATTTAGTTAGATTTTAATTATTTTTTTTGTTTGTATCTTTTCTATTTAAGAACATTGAAGATGCCTTTTAGTATTGTATTCAAACATTTTTCCCTGGGAATATATTTTTTCCTTAAAAAGTGGTTTATAGTAATAATGTTTATTCTTCAAAAAAGTGTTTTTGGTAATATTTTTCCTTCAAAAATGTATATTTTTCTATAAAAGTATATTTTTATGCTTATATTTCTATAAAAGTGTATTTTTATACTTTCATTGTGTTATGACCCCAGTTAGGCGGTAAAATATTTGCTCATAGCTAGGACCTTAACAGATACTACCACTTCTGGTCATAGTAGACATTCGAACAACAGCAATTACGAAGTGTGTCCATGCTCCCCACAACCTCCCAATCAGAGGCCTTGCTGCCGGATGCAGTTTACCGTCCTACTCAGGAATTGTAAGGTTAAGATTCAAAGAATGCAGGCTCTCTAATCTGGAAGTATATATGATCGCAGTTGGAACTTTTATTCAACCTTGTGTCGAAATAAGAAAATATCACTACGTACAAAGTCAATGCCATCCTTATGTTTTACAATTGTAATATATCACCTTGAACAGCGGAAATAATTCAAAGGTATATCCAGCCGTAGGTAAGTTTAATAAAAGTAACAATCGTTCTGAAAGGCGATGGTCCGGTAAAGATGTGGCCGATAAACATATATGACCGCAGATATATCTCAGCAAATGACATGTGTGATTGACAGATATATCCAAGGTGCAAGACGATATATAATTCTAGAACATTTGTCTGAAGATACAGAGACTGGTTAATTTTGCCGACAGCTCCATCTTAGGTGCATATTCTCTCTGGTTACTTAGCGCCTCCACACAACCATCATCGTCAAAGAATAAAAATATAAGATTATAATTTTATATATACCTGTTCTTCGTTGTTTGTCCTGATCCAGCAACAGCTTATGACACAAGCAAATGTTTGATCATTGAATGTAGAGGATATCATGGACGGAATGGACATTTCGATTTCTCCTAGCCATTATCCCTCATTAAATCTCCTAAAAAATTCAGCTGTCTTTTCGTGTCTATGCTTTCTAAAACCTTGTCGTTGCTCGCGTGTTCCGTCCATGATATCCTCAGCATCCTTCTGTACAACAACATTTCGGTTTCTCCAAGCCATTATCCCACATTAAGTCTCCCAAAAACTTCAGCTGTCTTTTTGTGTCCATTCCGTCCATGATATCCTCAGCATCTTTCTGTAGATTCACATTTCGATTTCTCCTAGCCATTATCCCTCATTAAATCTCTTAAAAAATTCAGCTGTCTTTATGTGTCCATTCCGTCCATGATATCCTCAGCATCCTTCTGTAGAATCACATTTCGATGTCTCTTAGCCATTATCCCTCATTAAATCTCCTAAAAAATTCAGCTGTCTTTTCGTGTCTATGATTTCTAAAACCTCGTCGTTGCTCGCGTGTTCCGTCCATGATATCCTCAGCATTCTTCTGTACAACCACATTTCGGTTTCTCCAAGCCATTATCCCACATTAAGTCTCCCAAAAATTCAGCTGTCTTTTTGTGTCCATTCCGTCCACGATATCCTCAGCATCTTTCTGTAGATTCACATTTCGATTTCTCCTAGCCATTATCCCTCATTAAATCTCCTAAAAAAATTCAGCTGTCTTTTTGTGTCCATACTTTCTAAAACCTCGAAATTGCTCGCGTGTTCAGTCCATGATATCCTCAGCATCCTTCTGTACAACCACATTTCGGTTCCTTCCTTGATTTTTATGAGATTGTTTTGCATCACTACTATATTGAAGGACAGACATCTCATTAAAAATACATTACTCTCTTTATGTTTCCAGCGAAATTTCCTGTCTCTTAATATTCTACACACCTTACCGTCCAACTGACTATTTTAATCTATCTTCCTCATCCTCTTGTAATTATTCTGTTTCTTCTCTTGTTACACAACGTATCTCTCTGTATGCCTACATTTATCTTCTGCCTTTTTTCTTATCCTAGACAATCTCTTTTTCCATCTTATTTTCTTGAATCTGACACATTTTTTTTTGTTTTTCCTTCTGTTATATTCTAATACTTTCTCTTTTTTCTTTCATATAGACCCTGTTCAAAATATTTTCTTTTCAAACTGACCACGATCAAAGACAGTCTTCGCATGACTTTTCATCTAATGTCATTTTTGTAGGCTAGCTTTTCGCCTTTTGTTTGTCTCCCATGTGTCACACTGAGACATTGATAGACAACGCGTGGAACAAAAATAGGTCTGTACATTAAAGCAATGAGTCATCGCATGAGATAATGTATGACACATAATGAAGTTTAGAAACACTCTTCTGTACCTTAAAGCTGAAAGCAATGGAATTTTTACTGTGAGATTCTTGTAGAGTTAAACAAACAGTTCGGACAATATTTTAAGTAAAAATGATGAGAATATTCTAAAATAAATAGGTAAATATAATATAGGATTTGCCAACTTAGCATCTCTCCACCATCTCAGCATAAGTGTTTGTGATGCAACATAAAATTTCGGTTGGTACATTCTTTAATCTTCTTATATATCTGCTTTATCCTATTAGTCTCATATTCAGAAACTTAATTACCTTCAACTAAAAAAAAGTTTTAATGCAAGCATGAGGTTCTTGAGGAACGTAAATAATATATCGATACAATGCTGTTTTACAATCAATAATTAAAGCAATCAGCTTTTAAATTATGGAATAATGTGGTAATTTAATTTAAAATAGGGTCTTTAGCAATGTGTCTCTTCTACAAATATTTTCACGGCTTCTGCTCCGATGAACTTAGCTCACTGGTGACCCTATCTATAAATTTACTCGATTAACAAGATTAGCAACTAGGTTCCACCCTTTTACTGTGAAGCCAATAAATTGTAAACACAAATTCTACTCCATCAGCTTCTTTTCTCGAACTTCCCGCCTGTGGAATTCCCTTCCATTTATTTGCTTTCCCGACAGCTATAATCTCCAAGAATTTAAATGTAATGTCAATAGTCATCTCCTATCTCACTAACTTGCATCCCCTCTATCTCTCTCTCTCTCTCTCTCTCTCTCTCTCTCTCATGCTCATTTCTACGTCTATCTGCTCTCATCAGTATTCTCATCCTTCTCTGACCCCATTCCTGACATCCCCTTTAGCATGTGCCTCCTTCTGATCACTTTCCTCCAATGTAACTTACTGCAAAACAGTGGCAGTAAAATGCCTTGCTTGGGGTGATATGATTATAAAAAAAATCTATACTATTATAACGTGGGTATAAAGCGGGGGCTCAATTCTACATTACAATCAATATATAAACTGATCACTCATTTTATGTCCAAAGTCATCCCTCTCTTACCCACTTCCTGTCACCCCCTATAACCTGTGACTCTTTCTCATAACTTTCCTCCTATGTAACCCCCTGCAAAACAGTGGCAGTAAAATGCCTTGCTTGGGGCGATATGATTATTTAAAAAAAAATAAAATAATCATGAAACAGTAAAAGCAAAATTCGTTACGATGTGATATTTGAGTAAAACATCTAATATTTATTCTAACAGGATTCATTGTTGGTGACGACTTTCGTAACAACATAAAAATCCAAAAGAGCTAGTGTTTAAAGTACAGATAGAAAGGAAACTACAAAAGAGTTTATATAGTTAAGTGAAAAATAGCGAAAATATAGGATTAGTCATTAATTGGAAGAAGACAGAATGCATGATTGTTAACAAGAAGAGCCGAGCCTGCAATTAACAAACTGTATATAGCAAAAAGTACACTCTGGAAAGCTAATGTGCAACCTGTTTGAATATATACTTAATGTGACTCATCAAATATCCTTCTAATAATAATATCAGCATCTAATTTCGTTTTTATTATACGGTAAGCAAAGTTAACTTGCTTCATTTTTAGATTTACTAGACTTTTCCTTGAGATCTTTTCCTTCCAGTTCGCTATTTTGTTACGGATTGAGCATTTTACATTGACACATATGAGAAGATTGATTTAAATATATATTATTGCGTTATGATAAATATTTCAAAATGATATCTTTAAAATAATTTTAAAAAAACTGGTTCAATTTAAACAACGATAAATTCAATATGAAGTGACAAAAAACTACACTCTTGCGAAAATTAATTAGAAAAACTGCTTTTGTTTCCTATCTTTTAACATACGGTCAGTTTAACACCAACTGGAATGACAGGGTGTAATCGATTTGTATTTTATCTTCAGATTAGATCATTTGCCGTAGTGTGCAGCAATAAAAATCTGTTGTCAGGGTTTATGATAAAATTTGATTGTCCTTGAAATATATTGCATATTTGTGAGTGCATCAGATTTTTATCACGCCCAGACACTATTGTTTGGACTGTCGATTGGCCGTTTGCCATTGCCGGCGACAAACTTTACTTTAAGGAAGCATACAAAAATTGTAAAACTGACTGAGTTCACTGGCAAGCCTTACAGAGAGATCGCGGATATTGTTTGGGTGAGTCTTTTAACTGTCAGCCATGTCATCAGGGCAAAAAAAACAAACTGAAACTGTCATTTCAAAGCGCAAATGAAAATTGTGTTGGAAGAGAAAAACAACGTCAAGAGACGACGTAAATGGGATCAGAGAAAATGTGAAAAATCTGAGGAATACATTAGTCATTTTGTTTAAATTAATTTGTTTAAATCAATTTGTATCTCTGTTCATATCTAGCAATCTCTCATTCTTTCTCTCTCTCCCTCTCTCTCTCTTTCTCTCTCTCTCTTACGCTCTCACACCCCGATTGAGCACTCTGGAAGAATGGTAGACTTTGAAAAACAGAAGCTGCTATGGCAAGTACGCATCGCTCATTCAGTAATGGATTAGAGCACTCTGGCTATTGGGCGGGAATAATGACAATATACACGCTAAAGTGTCTGCCTTCTTCTACCGAACGCCCATAGCCCAGATGTAGAATCACCGACTGACGCCAATTCGGTCGGGTTTCAATCCCGGGCTAAAAGCAATCGGAGTCTAACCGTAATGATGGGCTGTGATACAGATCTGTCTGCGGATGACTATATATATCAGTTCAAGGGTAAATGAATAAACGGTCGGGAAAGATAAACATCGGCAACAGACAAGGTCTATGTGATCAGAGAAAGTGAGAAAACGCCGAGGAGAACATTATTCCTTTTGCTTCAATTAATTGCTAATTTGCATCCTGCAGCAAGGCCTCTGAATGGGAGTTTGTCAGGAGTATGAAACCACCCTGGTCCACCCTGACACGGAGTAGTAGCACCTGTTAGGGTCCCAGTTATTGGCAAATATTTAACCCCCAAACTGCGATCAAAAAGCTATGACAGTATAAAAATACATTTATAGAAATATATACATTAAAATAGACTTTTATAGAAAAATATATATTTTTGAAGAAAAAATATTACCGACAATAAATTTTTACAGAAAACGTTATTATTCTCAGCAAAACATTTTTGTATACAAAACTATAAGTCATTTTCCGTTTTCTAAAATAAAAAGGCTTATAAAAAAAAAGAAAAATTAAAATCGGACTTTTTTGGCATTAAATAATCCTCAGAAGTTAATACGCCGTTAAAGAAAACTCAAACTCAAACTCAATGTCTACACGAATGTAGATACACCGCGCCATATATTAGAAAGGGAAAATGCCAAAACACAACTAATACAGTCCTTCACTCTTAGAAAATGAGCAAACGATAAAACCAAAAGCATTCATTATTAACGTTAGTTTAGCATCAAAACTTAAAAAGCACTATCTGTCAATACAATTTATAGGATATGGCTAAAGTAAAATACACTTTTATGTGACATGTCCTTTCAAGATGTAGGCGATCATGGCTTTTCATATCTCCCTGACCATGGTGGCTCTTAGCACACTTTCTCCTGTTACTCCATGCAACCGTCGTTCTGTCATCCACGAGCTCAAGCCCATAAATTTAAAACATAAATGTATTAAAAACTAGCATGGTCACAAAATGACCAATTTATATATTGATTATAATATAGAATTGATCCCCCATTTTATACCCACATTATAATTTCTCATAAACAGTTGGCACATATCTTCTTCTTCTATGTGCCCTGTCCTTTCAGGATGTAGGCGATCATGGCTTTTCATATCTCCCTGACCCTGGTGGCTCTTAGCACACTTTCTCCTGTTGCACCACGCAGCTCTCGATCAGGTCCTTCAAATATGTTATCCGCTGCGTTCCTCTATCTTTTTTACCCTCTATCTGGCCTGTTAGTAACAGGTTCTTCAAGCCCTCCTTCCTCATTGCATGTCCCAGGAACTTTAGTTGTCTCTTCTTGATGCTCAGTATTAATTTCCTTTTCGTCTTCATCCTTTCCAATACCTCGTCATTGCTCACATGCTCGGTCATGTTATCCGCAGCATCCTTCTGTAGAACCACATTTCAGCTGCTTCAAGTTTTTCCTTCATCTTTGAAGATATTGTCCAACACTCACTGGCTTATTGAAGAACCGACATCACATAGCAATCCAGTACTCTTGTCTGTATTTCTAGTGAAATTGCCCTGTTTCTTAATACTTTACGCAACTTCTGGAATGTTTCTTTCGCTATGCGAGTCGCCTTCGGATCTCTATGTCACACTTTCCGTCTTCTGTTAGAACACTTCCTATGTATTTAAATTTCTGTACCTGCTTGATTTTATAGCCCCTCACCTGTAATTGGCATTTTGGGCTGCCCTTTTAGCTGATTACCATGCATTCGGTTTTCTTGTAGTTTAGTTTTTGTTCTTTCTTGTCACTCTCTTCAGCTACCTTCTGTAGGAGATCTTATAGTTTCCTTTCTGTGTCTGCTATCAGCACTGTAATATCTGCGAACCTTAAATTTTTACACTACACAACATAAAAGAGAATGAAAAATATCAACGTTTTAATTTAAATGAAATGCTTAAATATAAAAATATAAATTCCTTAATAGATTAATTTTTATCATATAAAATTTAGAAATGACTCCATTGGTTCTATATTTAAAAAAAGATGAATTTCTAAAACGCTCAGTTGTAAATTAAATATGAAAAATATAAAACAAATATTTATTATTAGTCTATTTTTTTTATTTACTTACTTAAATTTTGTAGATAGCAAGGAAACTAAACATTTAAAAGGGTGACAGAAAAGTGATTGCAAAAAATAAATCCTACTATAAGTCAGCACTTTGTTGAGAGCAATGATCAGCCAACTCATTAAGACACAAGACTCATACACGAAGAAAAAGAAGCATATTGCTTTATACATAATTGTAATTATTTTGTTTGGAGATAATCTACTTTACGGCACACGCATTGCATCTTTTTAGAGCAGCATTTAATGTGTGGGATGTGCGTCGTTATGCAGTGAATATCACCTAGCAACGAGAACTGGGAGAACCGATTTCGAATTCCAGTTGAATTTGTTTCATTTCCTTACGCGCAAATTTGGAAAGTTATTGAACCCACTTTTTCTTCCGGGTATGGGTGAAATAACGTGACAGAATTGGTTTTATAAACTTGGTTGGCAGAAAAGTATGCCAACTTTATACGGGCAAAACTTCGCCTTGTTAGACATTTTTCTTTCGAGATATAGTCGCCCAAGCATGTATCACATATGGCACATAACTGTCTGAATGATATGACGTTTTATTGCACTAAAAAAGAATTCAAAATTTAGTGTAAAACTTGATTGGAAGTCTGTAGAATTTTTCGTATTTCGGGCAATATTTAAGGCAATAAGACCTGTAAAATGCTTGCCAATGTCTAATTTTTTTCAAAGGAAGAGACACACCTGAAGAAGACTAATTGGCAGGTAGTCAACATCAAATTCTAAGGAAAATCGAAAGTGTTAGGATTTTTACTTGAAAATTACAATGAATATAATTGATTTTACATCAAATCAATCAATTACATCCTTAACAACCAAGAAGCGACCTTTCAATGGAAATTTCCAAAAATGGTTTAAATTAGTGAGAGTTTTTTATGTTAAATTATACTAGGAGATGAAAATTTGCATACCGATAAAATTCTTGACAACATGGCCTACAAAAAACAAACTTTAGCCAAAGGATGAGATGCTGCAATCAAAACCAAGAAAGCCGGCCAACAAGAACTGGTCGATGATCGATTTCAGATGTACTGAAAATATTTTTAACTGATTTTAGATATGAAAAACGATAATAAGAATCACCTACAACGAAAGACATATGTACTAAAATAACAGAAACCCACATTTAAAATAGTAATCGATAAATTCACTTCGAACACGTGCAGGCGATCCCATTATTAGTTGTAGGATTATTGATAACGATAAAAATCTGCTTTGACATGATTAATCTATTAAGATCCTCAGTGTTAACTGTAGCAAGGAATGGCTTGTGTATTTCAACGCCCGCTAAACGAAGGTGTTAATTTTTCATCCTCACGGACATCCTAGTTTGTTTTCCATCAAAGTGACTGATGCTAACCTCCAAGAGAACAACCAATTACACCTTCTTGATCTTTCTTTTTTTAAGCAAGTCTTCACTTAATACAAGGCTCAAAAACAACTCAAGGTAGAGTACTACTATTTAGTGTTGTATAAGCGTAAGCGTGGAGTAAAGACATTGGGCTAGGCAGGAATGATAACTGTTAACCATAGACTTGAAGAAGTAATGATTGTAGTTATTTGAAAAATGTTCTTCTGAATGAAACTTCATTTTTTCTGTTGAAGTACGAAGAGAATTTAGAGTATTTATCATTGTTTAATGCTTGGGATGTGCGTTGTTATGCAGTGAATATCGGCTTGGAACGAGAAATCGGAGAACCGATTTCGAATTGCAGTTGAATTCATTAAATCCCCTTACGCCCAAATACCTGATTTTGAGCCGTCTTTTCCTTTGAGTTATTGGTGAAATAACATAACAGAATACGTTTTATAGCCCTAGTTGTGAAAATATTCCGCCTAGTTAGTCATATTTCTTTTGGGACATAGTTGCCCAAGCATGCATCACGTTTGTAAGGTTCCATTTGTAATGTTCAGGGTCCGTGGGTCTTAGGTATATAGCTTGACCATTGACACGATATTGGAAAAGAGACGGGTCAGTGTTTCGTTTGTGGCAAAGTGGCTGTAGGGTGAAAAATAATTTCATCATCAGCAAAGCTGCAATTTGATCTCAAGACAGACACGTGGTCATTGGGGAATTCTAGTTTCATTATTGTAGCAATATTCTCTTTTGTGTCAGTTTTGGATCTTGTAAAGATAGAGTGTAGCAAGAAGCTCTACTGGCATGAAATGGAATGATTATATTAAATGAACTGCGAAGTCTGTCATGAAAACATTATCTATTATCACTCTCTACAACTCTCATTCAATCCTTCGATTCTTTGTCACCAATAATCTATTTTTTTTATAAGCGTTTCACCCCGAGCAAAGCATGTCACTGCCACTACTGCGCAGGGGGCTACATAGAGTGGAGAAAGGATGATTAAATATAGGATATGTCAGAGGGTGGGTGATAGGCGGGTAGGGATACCGAGAATGGTTAAATATAGGAAATGTCAGAGGGTGGGTGATAGGCGGGTAAGGATACCGAGAATGAGTGTTGGTGAGATGAGAGTGTTCTGAGAATAATTGGGAGTTAGTGTGATAGGAGGTGTCTATTGACCCTACATTTAAACACCTGGAGATTTTAGCTGTCGGGAAAGCAGATTGTGGAAGGGAGTTCCACAGGCGAGAAGCACGAGAAAAGAAGTTGTTGGAGTAGAATTTACGGTTACATCTTATTTGTTTAACTGTAAAACGTTGGGACCTAGTTGCTAATCTAGTATCTCGTGTAAATTCGTGCTTAGGCGGTACCAGTGATCTAAGCTCATCGGAGCAGAAGCCATGAAAGTACTTATAGAAGAGGCACAGGGAAGCCACATCACGCCGATGGATTCGATATAGTGATTCCATTTGAAGTCCGCCAAAAGTGTAAAACCAAGGAGGCGTAGTATTTTACTCTCTGGGAGGCTAGCCTGAAAGTAACCTAAATCACCATCTTGTTTCTTCTTGATCCTTTATTTTTTGTAGTACTACAAACACTATTTTTGTAGTACTACAAACTACAAAAATATGTTAAATTATTCAGATAATTGGCATTAATCGTGAAGAGAAATCTGAATCGTTTAGAAAATATTGCTGTCACATGAGGTCCTGCAACAGAAACCGGTCCTAGGCATGACGGTAAACTGCATCCGACAGCAAGGCCTCTGATTAGGAAGTTGTGAGGAACCACCTCTTAATTGCTGTTGCTCCCAGGTCCACCCTGACTCGGATTGGTAGCAGCTGTTTGGGTCCCAGTTATGGGCAAATAGTTAACCCCAAACTGGGTTCAAAACCCAATGAAAATATAAAATGCTTTTATAGAAATATATACATAAAAATAGACTTTTATAGAAAAATATACATTTTTGAAGAAAACGACTATTACCACAATAGATATTTGAAGATAACAATTTCCAGCCAAACATTTTTTAATACAAAATTAGAAAACATTTTCAGTTTTCAAAAATGAAACACAATAAAAACAAATTTTCGTTAAAATCTGACTAAATTAATGTTCTCACTATAAACCAACATTAAAAAAAGTACTTTAATGCCCCCACCATTTTGGCATTAAATGACCCACAGAGGTTGATATGCCGTTAAACAAAATTCACTCACTCACGCAACAGGAACCAGATTTTATTTTTGTGTTAAATTTTGCAGAAAAAGCAAATATCTTTACTCGTTAACCTTCACAGGCGCCACATTTCTTCCCATCTTTTCACTCCAATAATGTGAAATCGCAGATTATAGTTCCTGGTCACTGTAAAATTAACGCACTCTCTGCACCTTCCTTTCTTTAGCTCGACTAAAGAAGCTATCAAAAATGGCAGTTTGAATACTCCAGCGCCGTCTCAAATGCAGAACTTGTTCAAAATGTTTCAACTTATTTATTGTGTTCATACAAACATAGATTTTACTGAATTGTTTGCTAAACAAAGAATTTTTATGAAGCATTGAGGAGCATAAACCATTGAATATAATATTTTAATGCGAGGACAGATTCAAACGGTTGCCGTTTTTATTAATTGAATGCAACGCATACAAAAGATTGAATATATCTGGCGCCATTTTGTTTCCGCAAAATGAACGGATCGATTTAATAAAACAATTTCAATGAACCATGAGAAGCAGAATAATTAGCAGCGAGAACGTTGGTCGATCATGAAAATCACACAACGTTGTCATTTAAGGCGCGGGACAGAAGAAACGAACCGTTGGAAAAGAACTCGCCTATGACGATTTACTGACAAGGAAAAGAGAATCTCGGATCTAAAAATGGCTTAATAAGAAAAACAAAAGAATCTAACTGCTTTTATGAAGTGTTAGAAATACTAATTTTAAATATGAGCAAACAAATTATATATTGATTTTGTGAGAAGTCTGATTTGGCGTAAAGGGGAACGAATCCGGTCGAAAGTAAAAAAAAACATCTTGAAGGTGCAATATCCATTTCTTTTATAAATGCTAGTGACGTCAATCGAAAGGTTATTTCCTTAAACAGACTATCTCCTTTTATTTTTAACCACTCAGAGGCACACGTACTTATCTGTAGACATTCGGGAATTAACTGAGATTATATTGCATTTCGTTTCATTTTATTGAAGAATTTCCCTTTAGTCAGTACCACTATAAGCGGTGTCTGTGCTTTGAATATGATATGCTCTTATCTGTTTTCTAATGGCTAGGTTTGACATCATCTTTAGGCTATATTACTTTGTGCAGACACTAGTAATATTTGTAGCCGCCATATAGGCACGTTATTGCAAAATCGCGTGCGAAATTTCCACCTTTATATTCCGATATATAATATGAATAGATAAAGAATAGAATAATCAAGGAGAGAATGTAAGAATGAAAACAAAATATGAATAAGAATAAAACGTTTAAGAAAATACAATGGGAATAAAGAACAAAAGATCACATGTAAATATATAAATACGAAGGACAGAAGATAACAATATATGAGAATAGGAATAAACGAATATAATTATATAAATAAGAATGAAAGAATACACGAAAGTAATATATGAAACAACTAAATGGATAGTAAGAATAAGAGAATATGAGAAAAAGAATCAAAGTTTTGATATAAATACATAATGAGAATAAAAAATATAGTTTATATACAAAGATTAATATATCCCTCTGTCTCTTTATAACTCTCTCTCGCTCTCGCTCTCTTCCTCTCTATCGATACACACACACACACACACAGACGCACACACACATATATATATATGTATGTGTGTGAGTGTGTGTGCGTGTGTGTGTGTGTGTGTGTGTGTGTGTGTGTGTGTGTGTGTGTGTTTGTTTGTGTGTACACTTTTAAGGTAGATTTTAAAGATATCTTTATTTGTGTGAGACTCCGTTATTTGAATCTCTGTTTATTTCATCGAACGGCATGCACACGTGAGAAGACTTGATAAGGAGACAGACACTCTATTTGTAAAATAAAATACACTAATTCTTTATGCATTGTTTCTTTTACGTTTCAGATGCGAAACTGAGGAACATTTTTTTCCTGGTGCCATATGAATTTAAGAATGCTACTTGTGGTACAGTGGATATCGGCTCGGAACGAGAAACCGGGGAGCCGAGTTCGAATTCCAGTTGAATCCATTGTATTCACTTACACGCAAGTACCCTTGGGAAAGGTATTAATCCGTGTCTTCCTTCCAGTTATGGGTTAAATAGCAGTATAGATTGTGTTCTATAGCCTTGGTCGGCAACCAGTCTACCGCAGAAAGCAATGGCAACCTACTGCGGGATAATCTTCTGCCCAGTCAGTCATGTCTCTTTCGAGACATGATCGCCCAAGCGTGTATCACGTATGGCACTTAACTGACTGACTAGAGTGCGGATATGCGTCGTGGTGCAGTGGTTATAGGATCGGAACGAGAAATCAGATTGGTGATTTCGCATTCAAGTTGAATTCACATTCACCAAAGCTATTAATCCGTCTTCTCTTCCTCCTGCTATGAGTTAAATAGCAGGACAGATTGGCAAACAGTCTACCTATTGCGGGAAAATCCTCTGCTCAGTGAGTCAAGTCTCTTCCGAGACATGATCGCCCAGGCGTGTAAGGCACATAACTGACTGACTGATTAGATTTTCATCTAGGTCCCACCCATTTACCATTGAAGTAGTCAAGTGTAACCGCTACTTTTAATCCAACAGTTTTTCACACTTACCGCCTGTGGAAATCGCTTCCGTTTACTTGCTTCTCTGATGGCTACAATTTCCAAAATTTTAAATGCAACGTCAACTGTCATCTTTTATCTTTTTGAATTCCGTTTAGATTTTTTTCCATTCTTCAATAACCTCTTCTACCGTACCGATTTTTCTCTTGCTGTAAACCTTGCAAATTAGCGGTTATTCTGAATTTCAATTTCAACACGGGAAAATAAAATCTGGAAAAGACCAAGACATAACGTGAAGTATAGTGAAAACAGTCAAGCCTTACAACGGTAGCAAAATATGTAGACTGTGACAAGAAGAAAATTTAGCTAATATGTTATTAAAAAAAAATTACTGAGTGAAAAAAACATAAGTCATGAAAAAGTGTAACCATACCATAAAATACATATTAGGTTCACACAATCATTGATGAAAACGATATAACTTCTAATCTTGAAAATTGCGCGGATAAAAATATCCTCGTTACGTCAGCGTTCTTAAAAAAAACCCCAGTAAATCAGTAACTTCTGATCGCCTCAAGACACAAAATGGTAGAAACCTAGGTCGCATATAAACATATTTACAAAGGAAAAAAATATTCACAAGTTCTGCAATACAACTGTTTTGAATACTTTTTAATACAATTGTATATTATTCTAATTTTATTATGACCAAAAACTAAGTTATAAAGTAGTTATATATATATATATATATATATGTGTGTGTGTGTGTGTGTGTGTGTGTGTGTGTGTGTGTGTGTGTGTGTGTGCAAATTAATGAAAAATTCATGATATTTTTGCTGCAATATCTATTTAGGTAGAAATGTCTATATAATCTTGGCATCTTTACTTCAGTCACTTTCTCACCGACGTGACGTGACTTTGCTCTGTATTTCATACATAATATATTTAGTGCAACTATTCTGACAAGCTTTGTTTTACCCTGGTGCCTCAACCACATGATTTGAAGCGTCCAACTAGCCTCACTGTTTTACCGTCAAAATAGTGAAATGCAACCGCCACTTGTACTTCAACACTTAGTTTTTACGCTCTTTCTGCCTTTGGGATTGCGTTCTTTGTGCTTACTTCCCTGAAAGCTACAATTACCAAAAGTTTAATTGCAACATAAATTGCTATCATTTATTTTCTTGAATCCCGTTCGAATTTTACCCTTTCCTCAATCCTCATTAACACTAGTACCTAAAATTTTCTCTCGCTGTAATGATTTGGCCACTTATTGATGTCTTGCCTTCCTTGAGGTTATAAATCTCTGAATCTAAATAATTTAGGATATCCACGACCCCAATGCACCACAACCCACGATGTGCGTTGTGGTGCATTGGATATCGGCTCGGAACGAGAAATCGGGGAGCCGAGTTCGAATTCCAGCTGAATTAATTGCATTCACTTATGCGCAAATACCCTTGGGAAAGGTATTAATCCGCCTATTCCTTCCAGTTATGGGTTAAATAACAGGACAGATTGGGTTATATTGCCTTGATCGGTAACCAGTCTACCGCAGAAAGCAATAGGAACCTACTGCGGGATAATCTTCTGCCCAGTCAGTCATGTCACTGTCGGGACATGATCGCCCAAGCGTGTATCACGTATCAACTGACTGACGATCACGAATTCTGTATACCTCACAAAATCACCACAGATACTGAAGCCACATCAAGGCAGTATGAAAGAAATGATTTTTTTATAATAATTTCACCCCGAGCAAGGCAGTTTTACTGCCACTAGTGCGCCGGGTTTCAGAGGAGAGTGATGAGAAAGAGAAACAAGTTATAGGGGGTGTCAGGAAGTGGATAAGAAAAGGGTGAGGATACTGGTGTGATTAGAGTAGAGTGGACAGAGAAATGAACATGAGGGAAAGGATGCAAATCATGGGGTAGGAGACGGCACTTGCCCTTGCATTTAAATTCTTGTAAATTGTAGCTGGCGGGGAAGCAAGTATATGGAAAGGAACTCCACTGGCGGGAAGTGCGAGAAAAGAAGCTAGGGAGTAGAATTTGCTGTTATATTTGATTGGTTTCACTGTAAAAGTGTGGGACCTTGTTGCTAGTCTAGTAGCTTGAGTAAATTCATGCAGGGGGAGCAACATTGATCATAGCTCCTCGGAGCAGAATCCGTGAAAGTATATGTAGAAGAGACAAAGCGAAGCCACATTACGTCGGTTAGAAAGGGACTACAGCTGAGCTACCAAGTCGTGATCGACCATATTATTCTCACTTAGATGTTGTCAAGAACCCCGAGGTAAATATCAGGGACAACCGACCAGATGTGGCCGCTGTAATCGTTACACGAGCGGATTGATTCAGACGGGAAGAAAACTTCCTGGCTCTACAAAGTGAACCAACCTTTCTAGCTGAAGATTTAGCTATGGATTCGATACAGTCATTCCACTTGAGGCCTGCCGAGAGAGTCAGATTGAGGAGATCGAATTAAAAGCGATTTATTTTAAGTTTCTGCCCATACCTGGGGATATACTGTCCGGTGCTTATTGTTAGTACTAATCAGTTATCGCAATCACCAGTGCACGAACCAACACTTTAATCCGGAAATTTTCCTGGGATAATTCTTTATCGACTTTGAGTCTTATATCTAACCTGACCGGCTATAAGAATTACACCTGCTACGAATTCCCATGCTTGACTGCAGTTACTGAAGCTTCTTCCGCTATTTCAAACCTGTTGTCATCTGTCTTTCTAAATTTATCAGTGACAGCCATATTATTTTTGTTTCTATGCTAAGACTTCTAGGTTAGTCCTAGCATAGATCTCCTATTATAACTGTCCAGAGATCTTACTTATCTAATATTTTCACTGCTCTACATAGGGATTTAATACTCTTTTCCTTTTAGGATTACATGGAATCGATATAATTTTTTTTTAGTCATTTCACCCCGCGCAAGGCAGAAATGCCACTGATGAGCTGGGGGCTACATAACTGTAAAAAGATTAATTAGAAAAGAGTGAGGAATACAAACTAGTTAGAAAGGAACAATAGAAAGCTGAGAATGCAGGTGCGATGAAAGATACATAGGTGAAGAGAAAGGGAAGGATATACGGGGGTGGGGAGGGAGCTAGAGTCCAGTGGTTAATAGATGAGTATTGACATTGTAGCCGTCAGGAAAGCAAGAATATGGATTGTGGATTTCGCTTACAGAGATATAAACAGAAATTACACTACAAGTCTGATACAAAACATTAAGGCTAGTAAGAAAGCACTTATCAATATTGGAAAGAGCAATAGCAGTTACTATATTTGAGAAACTTACTCTACTAAATAATAATTTTAAGAGATCATTTTAAAATACCGGATGTTTTATTATAAGAAAGCGACTAATATTGCCATTATTTCTTTCTTTTTTTTTTAATCATCTCACCCCAAGCAAGGCATTCCACTGCCACTATTGCGCATGGGGCTACATAGGGGAAGGTAAAGAGAAGGAGTGGTTAGACATAGGAAATGTCAGGAGGAGGGTGACAGACGAGTAAGGATAGCGAGGATGAGGGTTGGGCAGATGGGAAGAGTTTGATAGAATGGGAGCAGGTTAGTGTGTTAGGAGGTGTCTATTGACCATACATTTAAACTCCTGGAGATTGTAGCCGTCGGGGAAGCAATCGTGTGGAAGAGAATTCCACAGTCGGGATGTGCGAGGAAAGAAACTGTTGGAGTAGAAGTTACGGCTGCATTTTATCGGTTTCACTGTAAAAGGGTGGGACCTAGTTGTTAATCTAGTATCTCGTTCAAATTCGTATTTAGGGGGCACCAGTGATCTAAGTTCATCAATGTGAGGAGGTGAACATATACTACACTCCGATACTAGCCTGAGGACCAAGGATTGTAGACAGCGTAAATTTAGCAGCACTGACTGCTCATTTAATGAATCCCCATTGATTTCTTTACGAAAACGATTAATGTTACAATGAGGGATGAAACGAATATATACTACGGCTTAATCACTGTCCGATTGCCCAAGTCTGTGGTAAAAAGTAACTTCTGTGGTACTATCTGTTTGGTCAACAATTACTAAAATTCTTTATGAACTGTTATTAAAATTGCATTTATTTCCATGCGTTTCTCTTTCTACTATCGTGTATTTCCCAGTTTTTGCTCGAAGATTTTAACTGAATATTTTTAAACACTCACTCCTCAACTTACATATTTATATTCCTTGCTCCTATGTATTTCAAAGCATTCTTCGTTGTCGACGTTGTTGTCCGGCTTCATATTAATGCAGTGCTTCGGTTTCTTCCAACGCCAACTCCTAAAATCACATCCTGTCAGTGTCAGAGCAACTTCCATCACCCCTACCCGTTAAATCTATCGGGGTTTAAGACCGTCAACTTCTGCATATGTTTTTGTCAAGCCTTCAACCTAATGTTACATGCCGGCTCAAGCTGGGGGCCGAAAGTTGCTCCCAGCGTTGCCTGCAGGAATAGACATTTCATTAGATATTAGTGATTTTTTTCTCCTAAAATCACATTCACTCGACGTTTCAATGTTGACTGATTGTTTAACTCTTTTTTTCTTCTTTCCAACAGAGATCTTCTTCCGTTCTTGATCATGTACTGCTCTCAAATGTCGCTTTTTTTTCACGTTTCACTTTCCACCTATTTAATCTTTCTTTTTTAGTTTGTCTTAGTTCCTTCTTTACTTGCTTTCATTTTCTTTCTTTCTATCGCTTTCTGCAGTTCTCTAAGACACGTTCTCCCTCTTTTAAGTTGTGCTTCTTCTGTTTATAAATATTCTTTTTTCTGAATGTCTTTTCTAACACTCAAGTCGGAATTTCGGATCCTATATTTTGGTGAACAATGAAACTTGACCGCGAGCATGAAATATCTCTGATTTCTTTCTATTCTAATCTGTATGAAATATTTCTACCAATAAAACTAAATAATTATATATATATATATATATATATATATATATATATAAAAAGATATATAAAGCGAGAGAGAGAGAGAGAGAAAGTATAGTACCACTGTATATATATATATAGTCACCAGCAGACAGATCTGTGTCGCTGTATCTTTGCTCATCAGTACGGTTAGACTCCGAATGCTTTTAACACAGGATTGAAAACAGACCAAATTGGCGGCAGTCGGCGATTCTACCTCTGGGCCATGGGCGCTCGGTAAAAGTAGGCAGACAGTAGTACTGTGCAAAAGTATTAGGACAAGAACTATTTTATATTTTATGATGCATATTGACAGAAAATAATTTATTAAAGTAATTTTATTTGATTTACTCAACAAATGTTTTAACAAGAAAAATTACTTGTTACAAAAATATTAATATTTATTATAATCGCATTTTGCTTTGATCACAGTCTTCATTGCGTCAGGCATTGACATCACAATCTTCTTCAATGTATTTAATGGTAACTTCTGCCAAGCAGTTTGTATTTTTTCCCAAAGTGTGTTTTGCAAAGTAACATTAGATTTATCATTTTTTTTATTCAAAATAACCCATAGATATTCAATAGAATTGATAGGGCTTTGTGGGGACCAATTCAAATTCCAAAGCCTTCCTTCCTCATCCATGCTAGTTAAATATTTCTTACAAATGTTTGAATTATCTTCAGGGTCATTGTTTTGTTGAGAAATTAATCTTTGTCCTATTAAACTTATACCAGATTGTACACCATCTAATGATACATTTTTATCCATCTTTCTATCAATTTTCTTTAGGTCTCTTATTCCCTGGTCACTAAAACAACCCCAAGTAAGAATATTTCAAATTCCATGATTCATTGTTGGCAAAATGCATTTTGCAAGGTACCTTTTATTTGATCTCCGCCTAATATACTGTCTCCTTTTAGAGCCAAAAATTTCAGATTTTAACTTTTTTGTCCAGAGTACTTTCGTCCATTGATCTACTGTCCAATCCTTGTCTTGTTTTACAAAGCGTTTTGTTATGTTTACTTCACGCAACAATGGTTTCCTAACCGTTACTCTCCCATACAATCCATTTTCACAAAGCCTTTTGCTAACTGTTGACCTAGAAATATGTTAATTTTTAGGAAGCAGTTTGTTGCACTCGTCCCTTAATCCACGGGTTGTGTTCTTCCGGTATCAAAGGCTAGCTAATCGTAGATATTTAACCTTTTTATCAGATAATTTCCTTGGCCGTCCTTTCCTTTGTTTTAAAGTTACCGGTTTCTTTTTTCTCTATCTAGGGTGTATTTCACTGTCTTTGGGGAACATTTGATGTCCGCTGCGATCTTTCTAAGCGTTCATATAACGTCTCTTAAAGCCTTTATTCTGCTCCTTTGTGAATTGTGCAATTGTGCTCTGCTACATTTGGCATTTTGGGCTGCTTAAAGAATAAATTATTTGCCAAATTCAAAAATAAAAAGCGCTTGGATGAACTACTCGAGATCAGACAGCATCTATTATCAAAATAAAGTGTCTTTCGTTCAATATCACACATGGTTATAATCTAAGTATTATTTTTCACATGTTTCGACCAGTTAGGGTGATAATTTTTGAGTTTTTACGTTCCAGTTTATTGTCTCAAGAAGAACTAACCACATGAATCAAAAAAGTAAACATCAATAACATTTCTTATGTAATTAACATTGAAATATTTTGCTTCGCTTAGACAATTTTCTTCCTTTTACTGACAAACACAAAATCACCACAATTATTACAGATTTTATTTAAGGTTTATAATTCATGTGAAGTTCCAAAGAGGCATTTTAGTTTTGTTTTTCGCTTTCATAGCAATAATATCGTCACACAGATTAATCTATCTGACTAACACTAAAACTAAAATTAAGGAAAATTTAAAATTATTTCAAGTGAGAATTGTTAATTAGTTATTATTTCAAGGCTATTGCTTACTTATAAATAAAGATTTTATTTCAAAGATGTTATTTGATTATAAAATTCAACTTGGTTGTTCATAACACAGCAGTTTTGTTGTTGTATTTTCCGATTTGAGTAGTGGTGCTTCCGATGCAAGATAACCTGACGGTGATCAACCCTCTCCAGGATGTTTTGATTTCAGATTTTTACTTCTCTTAGATTAGTCGTCAACAAAGGATCAGCTCTGTTCTGTTATTTTCCTCAATCAGTGTCTTGAAGTAATAGGTTCCTTCCTTTGTCCAGGTTATTAGCACGTAATAGAATTGGTAAATTTTTGTTTTGTTACCCGAAGGCCTTTACCCCTTCAAATCTTTCCAAAACATCCCTATTTCCGTGAAAATGTATATGCTGAACTCAAATCGGTAATTGTTTATTGCAGAAACCTTTCTTCCATTTTATCGAGCCGAATAATATGGAACTTCTTGTCGCTGTTTATCTCAACCCGTAACCCCGGTTCAAAAATTCTATTAACTGCAGACTAAACTCACGAGTACTTTTACGTTTTTTCTGTCTCTTTACTTCCATTTTCTAATTAGTACGCGAAAAATGAGTTCCGAAACCGAACAAATCGCGGAGTAATTGTTCAACGGTAGTAAATCAGCCAAAATAAATATCATGCGCATCATGACATTCAGCGGTGAATCAGATAAAAGAACAGTCGTAAGGGGTGAGATATAGTCCGATAAATTTCTGACCGATATCATGAAAAAAGGTAGGTTTCTTCAATAAACGATTATCGATTTGAGTTCAGTATATACATTTGCACGGAATTAAGGATGATTTGGAAAGATTTGAAGGGGTAAAGGCCTTCGAGAACAAAACAAAAATTTACCATAGAATTCGTCCGGGATTCGAAATCGGCTCTATGATTCTTCAATTTATTGATATCCATTACACCATGGTTCCTCTTTTAATAAGCATACATTACAAATAAATAAAGGTGTATCCTGAAGGCATTTGTTGGTATTTCAAAGACGATTTTGAAATTATAAAATTTGCAAATTGGTTGATTAAAAAGAAGAGTGAAATGAGGAAAATTTAAGAATTGCGAAAAATAATTAATATAAAACATATTTTCATTTTCTACTTGTGGTATGGACAAATACGAGTAAATTAAACTCTTCACTATGGTAAGAGGCATTATAGATTTGTGTGGACGTATATTGTTAATATTTGTTCATTTTTACATGTTTAACAACAGGGTGTAAATAAATACTGGCACTTATCTAATTTTAATGATAACTATTATGCATCAATTTATATGAACTATTAAATATTGCATATATATATATATATATAACATTTTGCCTCATTAATATGCCTAATGAGACACACCTTTTTCCTAAGTACAACACTCTTAGTTAGCTTTTGTGAATAAATCTTTAAGGGAGGGTTTAGTCAGTGAAATGTTCTGATATGTTTCTCATATATATAAATAATTATCGCTTCAAGCGGCAATTAGCCGTTTTGCGACGCATTGCGAATCCTTCTGGCAATGTTTTCTAATAACAAAACACCTGTATTTGTGATTCAAATATGGTCAACCCCATGCAAAACCAGTTCGTTGTTTTTTTTTCCTTATAATATTTGGAAGTATTTGTTCTAAAAAGCACACAGAAAAAACGGATATGTTTTGAAGATTTATACAGTTATTCCAAGTGACAAATCTTGCAAGAGGTTTAGGATATTATTGAAATTGCACCACATTTACTCAGTTGTAAAACCAAACTTGATATTCTAAGTATATTCCAATTCTAACTGTTCAAATCCATATTATTAGTTCGTTAATGTAAATGGTAAAAAAAAAAAGATAAAAGAAAAACACGAAGAAGCTTGGGTAATTACTATTTATAAAGGAACTACAATTTTACTTTTGCTACTCTTAATAATCAGCACGTTTTCACACTTGGGCCATCCAGTTTGATCAAGGGACTCTTGGCAAGAATTTCGAATTTAATACTTTATTTAATTCACGTGGATAGATTTTTCCCGTTCTTCTGTCTATGTTTAGATATATCTCGAGTGGTTGTTCGCTTCGTCCTGCTCATTTATTTCTAATCATATTTCTCCAAAATCAATCTGCCTCAAGAATGGATTCCACCAATTACAATGTCAATAAACTAAAAAAAATAACATCACTTTCAATACAATGTCAAAATTAGGATTCCAGCTTAGCGATACTATAATCCTACATGTATATATATATATATATATATATATATATATATATATATATATATATTAATGCAGGTTTCATTGAATAATATAGACAAGTTTTGTCTATTAATTTTGTGTAGGATCCGTTCATACCCACTGATATACTTGATCTTCTACAGTGAACTAAAAAACATAAATCAGACACTCATCAATAATAATTTTCCCAACTACATAGTTGATGAACAAATACATTATTTTCTTAAAAAGCTTAACATGGAAAAAACAACACATGATACTAACCCAACCAATCCTAAACATATCACTCTCTTATACCGTAGCCAGATGCACTCCAACTACCAACTAGATGAAAACATCCTAAAAAAACTCATAAATACTAATATTTCTCCGACATACTCTAACAAAAGAATTAAGTTCATTATATATTACACTAAATCCACTACATCTAATTCATTTGTCCGCAACGACTCTTCCCCCACCGTTAGTGATTTGCAAAAAACCAATGTAGTATATAAATTCATATGTTCATTTAGAGAATGTATCTCTAACAACCTCAATAATATCTACATCGGCCACACCACAAATTCGCTCTCACGGCGTCTGACGTTGCACTTAAATAAAAATTCATATATATTCCGTCATTTAGAACAACACGGTTATCAACGTACACTTCTGAGAAAAACGCTTGTTGATAACACGTACATACTCAAACAAGAAAATAATAAGCAGAAACTAAAAATCCTCGAAGCACTCTACATTAAACAATTTAAACCTGGTTTGAATACAATCAATTTCGATATAACCAATAACGTACTCAAATGTCTGTAATCAGACCAGGGACCACAACACCACTATTTTGTCACTGTCTTCGGCCATCTGCCACGGTAGGGATGGACTGATATTTTCAATTCAATTATCTTTATTGTTAATAGCTTAAATGTTCTATGTTTACTGTGTGTTAATATTTACTCTTTGATAATGGCTTATGAGAGCCGAAAGTTTAGACCCGATAAAAAATTCAACAAATACTGTGATTTTTTGTTGTCTTTCAACGACATCACCATCAAGTATATCAGACGGTATGAACGGATCCTACACAAAATTAATAGACAAAACTTGTCTATATTATTCAATGAAACCTGCATTAATGGAAAAATGCTGCCAAAATACACACAATATATATATATATATATATATATATATATATATATAAATATCGAAATGGCCATTCAACATATATATATATATATATATCGAAATGGCCATTCAACATCTTTGAATTAATCCTTTTTTAATATATATATATATATATATATATATATATATATATATATATATATATATATATATAGTTCATAAATTTTGCGTAATTGTTACATGGCAGTAGCTGAGCTGAACTAAGAACAATATCCTTTAAGAACTAAAATGTGCAGATCAAAATTGCTAAAGGATTTGCGAATTGACAGAAAGGTAAAGATGGTTGGAGGAAAGAACGATCGAATCTTTGTGACAAAAATTAATTAGAATGTTAACTACCCTTTCACTAACTTCAGGCAAATATGAATATCAGACACATACACACAAGCAAGTCTGCCACAATGATATACTTTACTGGCTTCAAAACAGCTATTCTAGATAAAAATAATATTTATTTCAATATACGTCACTTTCATATGTATTTAAATGTGGACATTATTTAAATATGCCCTGTATTTTCCCTGTATATTTCCTGATTCTCTGTGAAACAATTCTTTCATTATTTCTGTATGCTTCTGAGATGAGATAGTATTTACATTATTTGTTTTGTGCAGGCTGTTGTCCTCATTTTATTGCCATGATTTCAAGGAAACATAGCCCAGTGGATACAGACTTTACTTAGCTCCAGTGACTTGAGCACAAACATTCGGGTGTTTAATACCTGGGTACAGCAGTAGTGAACAAATAACTTATAAAGTTGTGTTCAAAAGAGATAACTAGATGGCATCTGGAAGTGATATCACACATGAGACAAGAAAAATCTACCCCAGTGATCGAAAAAGGGTTCAGTTCAAAATGCAAAACATCTGACGAAGACTGGAGCGTACAACGACTGAAACGTCGTAAACATGGCGAATAAAGATTAGGACAACAGTCCGAACAATTTAAAGAATGTAAATTATTTCATGTTTTTAAATTGCATGTCAACATTTTCAATTAAAGATCATGGGTTTGTGCAAAATCCTATCCTTTCTAAATTTTACTAAGGTTTGTCTTTTTCCTATTTCACAAATTCTTGTTCCTCAAACTGTGTACACATAAGACATACATTAGGTAAGATATTCGCTGTTTCTCTCTGTCTCTTTTGTTTACGATATTTTTTGTATATATATATCTGTATTTTTCGTTTGTTTTTTTCCCCCTTTTTGGAGTTCATGCTTCATTTGGGAGGAAAAAAGTTTGAAATTTTTATGTATTCTGTTATGCGAAGCTACCTTGGCCGAGGTATCAGCAGCCATTAGTACCCCACCCCACGTCATGTTCTGTTCATGCTTTAGAGATTACAGCTATCTCATTCTTATATTAAACATTTGTGACTTTTTGTTTCCATTGTCTTTAAAACATTCTCATTATTCCTATGTTTCTTCAATGGTATTCTCAAAATGCCTATGTGGAAAAGCATTACTGTTAACTCAAGCTCTATTTCCTCTTCTTCCTGACTCAAAGAAAAGAAAGAAAAAAAACTCTTTTTAATTAAAGTTCCCCAAGAATTTCGAAAGGACAACAAAAGTACTTGATTTGTAGATCCCTGTGTAGAAGAGGATGTATTAGACATTGAAATGATACGAGTTTCTCAAAGAAATATTTAATAATATGCGGATAGCCGATAGTTTTATTTAACTGCAGATTCAGATACAATATTTGAGTACATAATCTTCAGCAGAAGATGATTCAATATTTAAACGTAAAAAATAAAATTCACTACAGAATTAAATCATATCTATATATAAAAAATAGTTGCATTTCGACGATTCATACAAGTGAATTTCTTATTTATATATTTTAATTCAAGATAAGTGTTATCATGATTCTGTACAGCTTTCTTTTTCATTATTTTTAAACCTCTGTGAATGATTACGAAAATTATTGATGCAGTTCTCATTCTCTTCATCACGAATTTAAATTAACATTATAGTCTTTCTACGATTACCTGCCATTCAAGACTATAGAGCCTAGAATATCTTTTTCATCTTCCAAGTGATGGTTACTGATATGACCGAAGGGACATAGAAAGATAACACGGACTCGGATATAAGGTTGAATAGTATATTCTCGGAAACGTAGTAGAAAAGTGGTCTGGAGAGTACTTTCTCTCGCAGGCGTCCTGAATCACTCAGTCACTCACTCTGTGGTTACTACTCAGTTACTCCCACTCAGAGTTGGTAGCCATATTATAAAGGTGTGGACGAGTGCATTTGTAGGTAGGTCCCTACAATCGTTACATATGTTTCAATGGCGAATTTATAGAAAAAGGAAACTCAACACGTTGATTCACTTTTCTGCGCCGACCACGTTCTATGGGTTATAGAATGGGTTTTCAAACTGGAAAAATCATTTTTATTGTCAAAACATTGTTAATAAAATATTCTCTTAAAAAAAACGATTTATACTTAAAATCCAATATCTTAGCTTTAAATAACAATAGGTTTATTAACACGTAAAAATGAAACAAACAAATCAATGAGTCAAAATTACGTCGATACCCGCTACTCTGCCCACACATTGAAATATTAAAAGTAAGAATTTTTAAAAGATGAATTAGATATTAATCTAAGCACCTGACCTACATAATAACGTAACTTAATAAGCCATTAATATTTATAGCATCAATGATAAGATTGATTACATTATATACAGATCGTTTTATTTAATTTATATCATATACAAAGCATATTTTATACAAAATTTATTGGACAGAATGTACGCCTTATGTAATTTGGCCAGTGTTTTCTGTTTTAGATGAACAATATTTAGTTTAAATAATATGATTTAAAATCATGATTGGAGACTGCATCTTTTGTGTCGTTGAAGCATTGTTTCGTCATGTATGTTATTGTTGATAAATACATTTCCTTCTTTTATTCTCACAATAGCAATTTTCTTTTGTGAAATTATTTCTTCGTCTCATTTCATCCAATCATGTTTTTTTTTCATCTTCCGTTTTGATCCAAACATCTTGTCCCGCGTTTTGTTTGCAGACATGTTGTCTAAGTACGGACTCTTTTCATTTACTTACCAGATTTATTTACCATTTCCGGAGATTTTCCATTGAAATCTCTTCCATCAGTTTTCTTAAATAAAAACGAACAGAAAAGAAAAATACCAAGATAAAAGAATAAATTTTAGTATTTTTTTTTTCAAACTAGTTACTGCTTTCTATTCATGAAGGAATGTCCCAATATAAGATTTTCGTTTGTGTTTTTCTTTTAAAGACAGACCATTTCTTTAATTCTAAAAGAAATATGGAGACTCTGTTGTGCGAAGAATCGTAATAAAAAAGAATCAAGTCTAAGTTTTATTATTTCTTTGATTCAGATACTATGAATGTTTTGGTTGCCATTTTCTTGTTTCTTTCATTCTGTATAGTTTTAAAAAGAAAGTAATTTAAAAACGGAAAACAATCTACTACCTTATCCAGTCGATGTCTGTTAATATATATCTAAACATTGTTGTTTGAGAATAAAACTCGACAGACTATGGATTATTGTATTCATGTGTATATTGAATAGTTAGATATATACTGTGAAAATGTAAAGTTTACAATTTTTATTTATAAAATAGTCTCTCTGTTAATCCGACACACACACACACACACGCGCGCATATATATATATATATATATATATATATATATATATATATATATATATATGGTGCGATGGATGTATTGTCGTCTAAATTTAATTGATATATTCAACAGAATTAAAGGAAAAACATTTTGAAGTTCTAAAGACTAAATTTATTCAATGCAAACGCCTTTAGTTTCAACCACGGTCTCCAGAGATGACGTCGGAATCACCTGCAACTCTTCCTGACGGTGTCTTTGTTTAAGGCGGTGAATTCTGCCAGAATCTTTGCCTTCAGTTCATCTTTCTTGCTAAAAAGTGTTTGTTTGCTTCTCGCTTAACTACGCCCCAAAGTATATTATAAATATTACCTGAATATGAAATGTTCTTATCAAAACACTTTTGAAAGGACATAGATGATTACTGGGTGGGGAATTCTATATTTCAGAAAGTCTAGAAAATATGAACCGATAATTTGTGATCTTAATGTTACAGAAGTGTGTCTTTTTTTACAGTAGTATCCTCTTCTTTGTCAGCAACAGCACTCATCCGATATAAGGTTCCAAATTCTCCACTGCATTGGTTCATGAATTTTGTGACACTGTAATTGTGAGTTCAATTCCTGTGTCTGGACATGTGAACTTGGATTCAACGGAAACTAAGCGTGGAATAATTGAGAAACAGTATCAATGAACGGACAATGAAACCAGAAAAATCTACCCCTTTATCGAAATTACCCCTTTATTTAATATAACCCTTTATTTAAACTAATAATCTATAGATTACTAAGTTACCTATTTTACTTAAATAAATGTGACACTTCGGGATTATATGTTAGCTAAACGTATTGAATAAACCAAGGTGATACTATGATCTCGTGTATTTTCACATAGATACATTCAATCATTGAACACATACACACGCGACAATCACGTGTTAATCTTGCTTTCCTGCCTTCTTACGGGCTGTATATATAGAAGACACGTGGTACACCTAAAGACAGTTGCAGCAGAAGCATAGAAACAAAGCAAGGCTGTTCACAGCGTTTTTCAATATCAAGCAATTCTCTCACACACCCGCACTAATTGCAATATGCAAGTAGATGCCTTTTATTTCTTTAAATAACACTTGTACAAATCATTACAGTTGGAACAAGAATCTTATTCACGGACGCAGACATTTTCTCTAATTTTCTATCAATATTATTCTTCACACAAATTACATATGACACTGATAAATCTTCCAGCAACAAAGAACATTACAACTTACCTCAAAAGCTTTAACACAATCTTATACAGAAAATGAAAGACATTTTAATCAGACACTTTCAACGTCTCTACAAAGTATGTATTTCTTGTTATTGTTAATACATTTTATATAATTACAATTAATGTTTTGACCATTTCATTCAATTTTCCATTTGCTAATTTAATGAATGATTTCAACCGTATAAAAAATAATTGTTGGAATGCAGGAACTGAGTTAAGAAGTTCTTTGGGAAATGGCCTTGTGCCATGTCATATTCAAACCTAAATTAACCATGCATTAGAGACCGCAACAATATAAATAGTGAAATATTTAGGAGAACAAAAACAAATTAAAGTACAATAGTACTAATGTAAATCTTGAAAATAAGGATGGGTCATCATGCCAGAGATACAGACAGACCTTAGTCCTTTTAGTAAATTATTGAGGATATTTCGTTTTTGAAATTTAGTTAAAAAGTCACCGGACAAAACTTTGTAGCTAGAGCAGGAAAAATATGCCAAAATAATAGATATAATGACAATTCATTGGCATTTGTCTTACATAATCTAACAACAAAATCGTTGGAAAATACATTACGAGATATCAGTTCAAATAACTTATATAATGAAGAGATTCGTTCATTTTTATCTTCAGATAAGACGACGGTGGCTACAATAAATGGGTGTCAGAAGTATGAAATTCAAAACAAACGTTATCTATGCATGTATAAATATCAGCCCCGATTCGAACATGCGTTCTGTTAGAGGAAACCATCATTTGATCTAACGTTACTTGATCTCTCGTCTGCAGACGGCGTTGATGCTTAAACAAAGCTGAATATTGCCTTTAAACACAGATTTTCGTCAGACTATACAAATAGACGTATCTACTTAGTTTCATATCCAAACGTAAACGGTGCTTCGAGTCGAATACAAGCGCCCACTAAATTAAAATTTAAGTCATCAAAAGCCATCGTTTTTCATAAAGTGGGTTGTTTATCCCTAAAATACAATCCCAACAACAGGCAAGTTTGAGAAAGACAGTGTTTCAAACAAAGTAATCAAACAGCAACGAAGATAAAAATTCTAGTAACTTGTGGAATAATGAAATAATATTTCATGTCAGAGATTCAAACATCTATTTGAGTAAACATTGTTTGAAGCCCAAAAAGATGTAAGAGAAGATGTGAAAAAAAGATATGAATAAAAGAGAGGCCCGGAATAAACCTGCGACGGGAGAAACGAATCGAGTGAGAAATGACATTGTCAAAATCTTTCGAAGAGAGAGAAAAGTAAACCCGTGCACCAGAGAAAACTTCGAGGAACACGTGAGAAAGTGTGTAGGATCAGATGGGAAGGAATACAATAAGAACCCTAGAAAAGAACTGTGAGGCTCAAGGCCGTTTGTTGAATGACGATTCCATGGAAAAACGGCAAAAGCATAACTAAGGGTAGATCTCTTTAGGGCTTCATGTGTTTTTAAGTTGTGGAGTGTTGAGAATTGAAACTGTCATATACCACTTAATTCACAGACCGACAAATACATCAGCCACGAGAAGGTCGTTTTTGAGGTTACAGTCGGGTGACGAAAGAAAACGGACAGACAGATGACAGAAGGTCACATCAACAAACCATTTTGAGAGTCATTATTCTTCTGCTTTTATAAACACGGGGCAATGTCCTGTTGCCAGGCACGAATTCTTCCAGCAGCCACCCTGTTGACCATGTCATCACTAACTTTTCAAGGCACTGATGTAGGCAATCCGTGTTGTGTATGAGGCCCTGAGAAAAGAAGAAAGGGAGCATAACATCGCCATTATAAATGAAATCGACTGGATGTATCATCCAAATATTTTCGAATCCTTTTCACAAACATCAGATTGTCATACAAAACCATGAAATTTTTGTGCGAACGACAAACACTACAGTAAGATGTTTCTAAATTTAATGCGGACTTAAATAAATTTTGATGCTGTTTTTCTAACTGACCTTCCTATATATTGCATACCGTCAAAATCAAAAACAATGGACACGCATTTGGTGAAATTAAAATATAAAATAGCGACAATTTACCGTCAGTAACCTATATAAAAATAATAATTAAAAGCTTACAGTAAGAGTAGAAGAAAGGTTTAAAGATGGATGCGACTCAAGGAGATAGAAGATACACTAAAAGAGTGAACCAAATTTTCTAGCAGTAGATGCAGCTCTAAATTCAATGTAGTCGCTCCACTTCAGGTCGGTTGAGAATGTTTGACTAAGAAGGCGCGGTGTTATGCTCCTTAAAAGATTAGCGTCATCCATTTTCATGGCAGGTATGAAAGATTCAGGATGATGGTTGAAGCAGAGTAACTTCGTTTTAGATTCATTACAATTCACCAGCCATTTTCTCTCTCACCCCTTCACAGATTAGAGGTTTTTAAAGAGTAGCGGTCAGGTTTAATTTAGCAGTTTTACTATTGAAACGGAAATAAAGGTCATGTCATCTGTTTAAATATCAACTTGGGAAATGATTAGATCATGAAGACCATTGATGAAACTGAGAAAAAAGCGTCGTATACAAGATAGAGTATTGAGAGACGCCTGTGTTCGTACGTAAAGATCTGGAAAATTTCTTTTTAAAAACGAAATTAATTTCACGCTTTGATTGGAACGATTGGATTAAACCGAACAATGATGCAGAAATAGCGTAGCCCTGTAATTTGCACAGAAGATAAATATGCCAAATCCTGTCAAACCCTTTTGAGATATTAGGAGCAACATCTCGAGCTTCGCTCTTTTTTTCAAGAGTCTGATATACATAATTTCTGATAAATGTTAACACATTAGAAGTAGACCAGGCGATGCGGAAGCCACGTTGTTTGTCAGTGTGTATGTCGAGAAACGTGAAATGCCTAATTACTTTCGTATATTTCTATCGATTTTTACATAGATATTTATAGCTATATATATATATATATATATATATATATATATATATATGTGTGTGTGTGTGTGTGTGTGTGTGTGTGTGTGTGTGTGTGTGTGAGCGATTGAATTAGATTTCTGTGTAAAAAAACCCAATTATGACGGAATGCATTGAGGTATATGCTCTTGTATTGAATATTCGAATAAAACTATTATTGACACGTTCTCTCTCTCTCACTTTCGTTCGTTCTCTCTCTATTTCTCTCTCTCTCTCTCTCTCTCTCTCTATATATATATATATATATATATATATATATATATATATATATATAAAGAAAGAAGGATAGAAAAAAGAAAGAAATTATACACAATTTGTATTAACCAACATATTTATTAAAATTTATTTGTTTAAACATTATTTTAATGGATATTCGTATTTGAGTGGTTTGCCTGTTTTTCTATATTTAAACAGTACATTTAAATTAATCATCCGCCTTGATATTCGAAAAATCTTTTTTGGAAAATACTTATCTTCTGGCAAGATTCGAACATGCATACCCCACATACAGAGAAGATGCCACTAAAAGATCTGGAAAGTAGATCTCATAGGTAGGGGCTTTGGTGATGCTTGTCAAATTGGCCTTGTTTCAAACACAGCTGAAGTCCACACGATTTAAATATATCCGAAAAGTTGAAAGAATGGTTGGAAGAATAAATGTATTTTGTTTGTACAATAAAATAATTTTTTTATTATCTAGACAGAAATAACAAATTTGTAAAAAGAAGTGAAATTGTATTTACTGAAAAGAATAACATAAATGTGTAAGAAGAAATTGTTTAAAGAGAAAATGACATTCAGAGTTCATAGTTTATAGTAGCAGCATATGTTTATGTAAAATATTAAAACGTTTGCTAATAAAAGCCTGGATTCTTTTCTTTCTTTCTTTCTTTTTTTTTTTGGCCGGAGAAAATGTAAAAGAGAAACGTCAGGCAATAAATGAGATTGTACTTATTGAAGTCAGTTGAAGTATCTTGTTGTTTTCTTTGACGATGTGTGGGTGAAGACGAAGAAAGGAAAATTGAAAGGAGAGGAAAAAAGAATTTGTGATGCGCCCTTACGTCCGTGTCGGCTTTTTCAAATTTGTTCCTCATATTGTGTTGAGTTCCTTCTGATTCGTTCCCCTGTTGGACTGATTTGACCGGTCAAGTTACGTGAATAAGTAGTGAATTTTAGTCATGTGATCGGCTCCGAACATCATATCCATTTTGTAGTTGAGGAAAAAAATTTACCGGGGTCATATCAATTTGCTATTTTCTATCCAATCAGGATCCAGAATCATACTTTCACATTGACTTGTGAAAGTTACCTTTGTCTGGGTTTTTCATGATGTTTTTAGTCATTTTGATCCGAATTTGAGGGTGTGCAATTTTACTTTATTTGTTTGAGTTAATTGTTAGATGATATAAGATTTGTATCATATACATATTAACTAAAGTATGAATAAAGCTATTTAGATATATATTCTCTAGATTTCTTTAGAACACCTGTCTCTGTTCGAGATCTTATCCTAATGTAAACAAACGAAGACAATATTACAAAATTATACGGAAATTTACAAGATTGATATTAACCGACATATTTATTTAAATTTATTTGTTCAAGCATTTTTTAAGAAAAATAATATTTACACAAATACAGCTTTTGCAAATATGAAATTAGATATCAATTTCTCCAGGTGCTTTCGGTTTTAGTTTTTCAATCATCGAAACATCATAAGAATCACGCAACTCCTGTTGACATAAACACAAGAATTAAACTATCTATTCCACGAAAGTAAAACTGCTAAACTCATCGTCAAAATTATCAATTCCCTTGCGTGTTCTAAAATTGCGGGTAACCAATATTATTTACGAATATATACGTCGTTTGAAGAACTGTGATCTTGAGCTATGCAGGTTTGTAAATAATTACACTGGATATACCAGGACTTGTTTAATAAAACCACTTAAAAATTACGTTGCATCTCTCAGATCACAGGTCAATTAGATCTTATTCAGATACACGTGAAACTCTATTCATAACAAGCCCATTATTAATACAATTTTAATAGTATCATCCATATGTGAAAATAATGCAAATACAATGGAAGTATTATGAAGAAAAAGAAAAAAAAATCCAACACTCAATAATGTCAGCTATGAACATGGCAACAACTTGCTCAGTGTTTTCGGAATATCAATATAATTATGACTCTGCTCAAATAAACAAACACATTATATATTCAGTTAAAGTAAAATTAAATTCCTCCTTGATAATGGCTATAAGAATATCGGAAAGCGCTTGGAGAAAAAAGTTTTAGTCAAGTTTTACATGTCAGGAAAAGAAAAAATGTCAGGACCAGAAAAATCTAATATATATATATATATATATATATATATATATATATATATATATATATTAGATTTTTAGAGAGAGAGAGAGAGAGGGGGGAGGTAGAGAGCGAGAAGCAATCGGACGTCTAACCGTACAGATGAGCTGTGATACAGCGAAACAAATCTGCCTGTGGTTGATTAGATAGTTAAATATATATATATATATATATATATATATATATATATATATAGATAGATAGATAGATAGATAGATAGATAAACATATATATATGTGTGTGTGTGTGTGTGTGTGTGTGTGTGTGTGTGTGTGTGTGTGTTTGTGTGTGTGTGTGTGTGTGTGTTTGTGTGTGTGTTTGTGTGTATGCGTATATACACATCAACAGATGAATATGAATCATTGAAGCTAACTGAAATGCATGCAATTTAGAGTCGTGGCTAAAACATTGAATAATATGTATATTTATATATAAAATATATATCGTGCAATAAATCACAATATTATTTTTTGTGAAATTTTCTTGGTTGAGCCGACAACTTTTCAGCACCCCAGTCTATCTGTTTTTCTCGTGCTTTCGAGCATCTGGATCTGAGAGACGGATGACCTTTCTACAGTATATAGATTGAAGCTGATCGACTCACGAAGCAGGATGTCGTTGTAAGTCGTACGCTTCAGTCTAAAAGCTGGTCAGTAGATATGATGGAGCCATATCGAGTAACTTGCTATGTCTGCTTTTTCTCTTCTTTTGATAGATTTCGAAATATTTATTGATCTCTGCCAGAGAAAAATCTTTTGACGTTTTTATTTTTTCATATTTTAAAAATATTCTCCGTAATGTCAAAAACTGAAAGTCTTACGTTAAATCAGAAAATGTTAAGTCAGTCAATTTTCCACAATATAATTGTTGTTACCCAAACGAATTTAGTCAAATTGTCAGAATATCAAATATTTCTATGCTAGGTATATACTGTGAACTTCAATAATTTTAATTTTACAATATTTTTGTTCTTCTCGTAATTCACCCAATGCAAAATACAAGGACCAATCACAGTTACTGTGCGAGGTTGCTGTAATAAAAGAAAAAAATGGAATAAAAAAGTGTACATCAGGTGAAATTGTAAGATAGAAATCCACTACTAGGAATGTTGGGTCAATGTGTCGGGCCAGGATACTTTTCCGACTGAATACATCCTGCACATATACAAATCAACCATCCAACCGTCCATAGAATACTGCTATCATATATGGTCAGGCGCCCCCGCTGTTCATATCACTGTCCTTGACAGGCTCAAAAAGAGAATCAGTAATGTCATAGGTACCGACCTGGAGGCTCGATTCCAGCCGTTTTCTCACCAACGGGATGTGTCTTCACTCTGTCTTTTCTATAGATATTTTCATGGTTTCTGCTCCGACCATCTTAAGTCACTGGCGTCCCTGCTACAGGAGTTTACTCGTGCAGCCAGACTGGCAACAGGGGGACACCCGTTCACAGTTAGATCAACCAAATGCAGCCGACAATTCTACTCCTGCAGCTTCTTTTCTCGCACTTCCTGCCTGTGAAACTCTCTTCCATATTCTTGCTTTCCTGCGGGCAACAAACTCCAGGAATTTAAATGCAATGCCAATACCTATCGCTTACCCACTTGACAATCGTTCTTTCTATATCACCCTGGTTATCTTTTCCTTTCTCTCAACCTTTGCAACAGTCATCACACCTGTATTCCCATCCTTCTCTTGCTCATTTCTATGACACACCTTGTAACTGGATCGTCTCTCTCTCTACACTCCTCCTATCTAATCTTTTATTCTTATGTAGCCCTCTGCGCTTCAGTGGCGTTGCCGCCTTGCATGGGGTGAAACGATTAAAAACAAACATTGGTTTAGCATGGAGTTAATGATACTAAGATTATAGTTATCAGGTAAGCTTCCTCTCGGGAGTATGTTCCACAGCTATGTGAGCAAAGCTGTCTGGGAAGAACCTATCAAAGGAATGAAGAGAATGGAAACGATGGTCTATTCTTTACCATTTCTTGTTGAGAGATTTTATAATCTACATTTAAATAACATATATGCAGTCAGACAGTTGGCTGCCATACCTGATTCATACATTTCGAAAGAAACATGACAAACTGGGCAGAAGATTATCCCGCAGTAGTTTGCCATTGCTTTCTGTGGTAGACTGGTTGCTAGCCAATGCTATAGAACCCAATCTGTTCTGTTATTTAACTCATAGTTGGAAGGAGATTAGATAGATTATATTACATTATTATATTAGGTATAATTAGCAGGGGACCAGTTTACTACTTCATAACAATAGAAAACTGATCCCCCTCTTTATGCCTAGTAAAATTTTTAATTATTTTTCGAAATGTTATATTCAGTCAGTTACGTAATACACGCTTGGGCGAAGATTATTCTGCAGTAGGTTGTCATTGTTTTCTGTGTTAGATTGGTTGCCAGCCAAGGCTATAGAACCCAGTCTGTCCTATTACTTAATCTAAAACTGGAGGGAAGTGACGGATTAATACCTTTCCCAAGGCTATTTGTGCGTAAGTGAATGCAAGTAATTCACCTGGAAATCGAACTCGGCTCCCCGATTTGTTGTTCCGATTCGATTTGATATTCATTGCAGCACAACAAACATACATTTTTTTTATTGATACTTACTTTTTAATATCACGTATATTCATTTTCATTTGTCGTAAGAAAGATATAAATGCAAAAGAGAAGAAAAATTCAATAGTAGATCACTGGGTTTGTTGAACTGAATATATTGAATATAGGTGATAGGTACTGATCTGGCGACTCGTCTGCAGCCACGTTCCCATCGTCGAAATGTGGCCTCCCTCTGTCTCTTCTATAAATACTTTCATGGCTTCTGCTCGGATGAGCTTAAGTCACTGATGCCTCCTCAACAGGTGTTTACCCGTGCAACCAGACTGGCAACTGGGTCCCACCCATTCACAGTCAGGTTAGCCAAACGCAGACGACAATTCTACTCCTGCAGCTTCCTCTCTCGCACTTCCCGCCTGTGGAACTCACTCCCGTATTCTTGCTTTCCTGACGGCTACGACCTCCAGAAATTTAAAAGCAAAGTTAATACTCACCTACTAACCAGTGGACTCTAGCTCTCTCCCCTCCCCTGTATAATCTTCACGTTCTCTCCGCCCATGTATCTGTCATTGCACCTGCTTTCTCAGCTTTCTATTGTTTCTTTCTAACTAGCTTGTACTCCTCACTCTTTTCTAATTAATCTTTCTACATTTATGTAACCCCCTGCACATCAGTGGCGTTTCTGCCTTGCTCGGGGTGAAATGATTAAAAAAAACAAAAAAAGATAAGAGATCTTTCATAAAATATTTGGAAATATTGTTACAAAACAAATACCTATTTCTTTAATATCATTACATAACATTTGAAAAACATTCTTCTTCTTCTTCTTCTTCTTCTTCTTCTATATGTCGTACCTCTTCAGGACGTAAGCAATCATGGCTCTCCACATTGCCCTATTATTTGTAGCTCTTAACACCCCTTATCCTATTATCCCGCTCAAATTACGCAGCGTCGTCCATCTAGTCCCCCAAGTATGTCATGTGATGATTTCCCTTGTCTCTGCAAGACTTTATTCCTCGCTACCTGTCTCAGAGATATCAGCTTTTTCTGTCTTTTAAATTTGTGTATCTATACTCTCGAAAACCTCATCTTTGATCACATGTTCAATCCATTGTATCCTAGGCATCCTTCTGTAGAAGTACATTTAGATTGATTCAACTCTTTCCTTCATTTTGATTGCTTTCATTTTTTCCTTCATCTTTGACGAGAGAATCCAGCATTCGCTGCCATTTTGAAGGACAGTCGTCACATAACTATCCAGTAATCTATTCCTTGTTTACAGCGAAGTCTTTTTGTCTCCTATACTCTACTCAGCTTCTAAAATGGTTCCTTGGTCGTACCGTAACGCATTCGCCTCTCAGTGTCTCACTTTCCGTCTTCTGCTAGGACATTTACAAACGTAACAAACAAAATGCTTAATTGAATAGCAAGAAAGTAGCTGAAAAATATGGTTTTGCGAATCGAAACAAGTAGAAGTGATGAAAATAGTGTAAAATACTCTTGAAGATACAGAAGAATATTTGTTAAATCTGATCAGCAATGGAATCACCACATTTAAGTCTTCATGACACTAAGAAACCCATCAGATGAGCGAAGATATATATTCAATTATATTTTTGATTTTCCTCAATTCATACCTAAGAAGCATGAGCCTGCTGAGAATGTATGAGTACGTGTTTGACTTTGTGTTATGTTTAACGCCATATCAGCCTCTGTGGATTATTTAATGCCAAAAGAGTGTCTTTAAGGTATTTTTAATGTTTGCTTAATGTTTGCTTTTTTAATGCTTGCTTATATTGAGAAGGTTATTTAGTCAGAAATTAATTAAAGTTTTTATTTTTTTTAGAAAATTGAAAATATCTTCTAGTCTTGTACTAAAAACTGTTTTTGCAGAGAATCATTTTTTCCTTTGAAAAATATGTGATGGTAATACTTTTGTCTTCATAAATGTATTGTTGGTAATATTTTTCCTTCAAAAATATATATTTTTCTATAAAAGTCTATTTGTATGTATATATTTCTACAAAAGTGTATTTTTACACTTTTATAATGTTTTCACCCCAGTTTGGGGGTTAACAATTTGCCCATAGCTAGGACCCTAACAGGGACTACTACTCCGGGTCAGTTGGTTCCTTGCTCTCCACAGCCTCTCAATCAGAGGCCTTGCTGCTGGATGCAGTTTAACATCATACCCAGAACCCGAGAATGTATGAGAGTGAAAAACACTTTAGAAATAACAGGAAACTCAATCCTAAATAAAAAACAAATAATAAACCAATACTCTTGTTCAATACTCTTGTTCAAAGACTCACGACGTCGATGAAAGTGAACCGGGCGTTAGGCGAAAATATTTACTCCTACTAAAACAAAATAGTAAATAAATATTTACAATTAAGGCGGAAAACTCAGATGTTTTATCTTAGAGTCATTCTTGGGAATCTTATGTTTTTACACTTGATCGAATATAGGGAAAATACCATAATATTTTAGGTAATAAGATTTTAATTATTATCATATTTGATGACAGATTCACGTTAAAAACAAATGATTATGAGCATTATTAGAACATTACTAATGTTTTAGTTATTCAATTAACAAGATATTTTACACTAAAATATAAATTTCTGAAACCAATGAATGTTTTCTTCTTTGTATAGGTCGAATATTGCACACTTAACAATAAATTTAAGATAAAAACATAAATATTTAAAGAAGTGTTTTGAAAAACTAAAGAACGAAAGCTGATTTAATTATTTAAGTACCTTTACTCATTTTCGATAACTAAAGTCAACTCTAAATTAAATTTTTAAATATATAAATGATTTCTTGAAACTTTTATTTTAGTTTTAATTGAAAGCTAAATGATTAAATTTACTATTTACAGTAAGCAAAATACTCTGGTTTATTTCAAACAGAAATTATATTGATTGGAATATAAAAGTTTGAGATTTTTTTCAATTTTTGAATTTGCCATCATTTTTAAGCGATCGACACATGTTTGTAAACAAAAGTTAATTCTCGATTTTAAAAATCTTGCAAAAATAAATTATTCATCTGTGACACATTATTTTTGGAAAATTACGCCATTTTATGTTAAATTAATCTGATTTACACAAATATTAATTTTTATAGCGTGAAATTTAAAATAAAGAAACTATCTCATAATCACAAATTTGAACTTTTTGACCTGTACTCGTCGTAAATCAAGATAATGTTGACAGCTTCTCGATTAGAGATATTAGTATATGACATTCATACGGGATAAAATTCTACTCATTTTCGTTCGGGTAAGGGAGGAAACTCTGACCTTTTTATTAACACATAGAAATTACCATACAAAAAAATCAAATGCCCAAAAATAGTTTAAATTATTTTAAAATTATGGGTGCAAAAGGATTTTTATCAAACTTTTCAATTTTCGATAGGCAATATAATCATCAATTCTTAATTTAAAAAATCTACGGACAACAGTTCTTAAAAAGATTTTCAAAATATTTTTAAAACTTTATAAATTATTATAAAAAAAATGCAAACAATTCTTTTAAATTTTTATTAGTAATCGTATGTATTTTTCTTCATACTATAATGTCCTTAATTTTTGTTAATTATTTCAATTCAATTAAAAACTTATCAAATTAGATTATATAAATGTTTTATCGCATTTTTTATTTTAATTATCGGAGCAGATTTTCGGATAGTGTTCTTAAATTTAAAATACGAAATAGATGATTCATACTCCATAATTAGTCCTACGTTTAACTAATAAAAAATAGTTTGCAGCCAATTAACATTTATAAAAAAATCATGGATTTACGTGGAGGTGGGTAACAGTGGTTAGAAACTTTTGCCAATATTTTTGAAAAATAATAATTTAAAAAATAATTTCATTTATTTGTGAATGAGTACTGAAAGTTTAATTAAAATCCGACAATTATTTGTTTTTGCGAGAATTTCTAAATTAAAAAAGTGGGTAATGTAATCATTTTCATTGTAAACAGTTGTAACGTTTTGTTTGACCGCTAATTCAAATAAAAAAAAAATTCTGACAAAATTCAGAAAATATTTTGAGTGATGAAAAAAAAAATTAAATAATTAAAATTATTTTGATCTTTCCTCTGAATAATAGTATAAGCCTTTTGATGGAAAAAAGTTTGTTTTATTAAGTTTGGGACCTGCTTTATTCATACTATGCTTTTTTTTTCTAGCGATTTAGTGGAGGTACCTATATTACATATAATTTTGTTAACTTAATGAAATAAATTGACTAGAAACGAGAAATCGAAGAGCTGATTTCGAATACTATTTGAATTCGTTTTATTCCCTTACGCGCAAACAGCTTTGGTTTTGATCCGTTGCTTCTCCCCCCATTAATGGTTTAAATAGGTGGATAGATCGGGTTCTTTAGCTTTGGTCGGCAACCAGTCTACCTCATAAAATAATGGAAAGATCCTCCGCCCAGTCAGTCATGTTTTTTTTCACCCAAGCGTGCATCACATGTAGTACTTAACTAACTGAATGCTTTTATATGATATTTTGCCTAAATCCTAAATGGTGTATGAATGAAAAATTAAGTTTATTTCATTAATATACATACCTTCGATTGTGCATATATTAATGGAATAAATTATAGCAAAAACCTTTCTAATTATATATGGGAAATTTAACACACGATACACAAAATATATCGAAAATAAGGAAGACAGCACCAGCCTATATCAACAAATACAAAAGTGAAATTCAAGAATGTCTGGAGGATAAACTAATGATAGCTAAATTACAAGACAAATAAAAATAAACGATCAAAACTTATCGTAGCCTACAGACAAAAAATAGATTTCTAATACCTTTCTGAAAAATTGATTTAAATAATAAGCAAACTAACAAAATATGAACGCATATAGAACTATATCAAAGTAAATCTAACAATAATAATTATCAACAAATAATTATTGAATAAATCCACAATACCCTGAATGATCAATAACAAATAATGATTTAAATGTTAATTAACACAATAGCTATAAAAAACACATTTTTTCATAAAATCGTTTCGAATCTATAGAGATCACAATGATTTGAAATATAACTGTTACCGCCGAACTAATAAACGTTACTGCCTACCCAATAACAGTTACCAACTATCCAATAAACGTTACCAACTATCCAATAACCGTTCGATACCTTCATACACTGAATCCAACAATTCTCTAAAATTTGCTGCCATTTTTGTCGAACGATTTGTTTTTGGCCTCCAGATAAGCATCAGTTTCCGATATCACTTCTACATTAGAGCCAAATTTCTTTCCCAGGAGTAATCTTTTAAGGTCTGCAAACAGCTAGTATTCACGGGTGGGGAGACAGATCTGGAGAATAGGTTGAATGCGGAAGCAATTCGAAGTGCGATTCATGTAGTCTGGCCCTCATTGCTCTCTTCAACAAAAACAATGTCAAAGTTAGTTATTGTTGCGTTAAAAACATAGATAAATATATTTCACAGTATAATACTATGATATCAAATAAATACTTGGCCTCCATAAACAAAATCCTTCGCACAATTAATAGCAAACATGATCCTTCTAAAAATAATTGCAACTGCTTAAAAAATAAATCCTGCTAATTCAATGGCCAGAGTATGTCCGAAAGTATTGTTTATAGAGGTCGAATTTATTCGGAAGATAATGATGTTAAATTCTACTTTGGAACTACTTCTAACAGGTGGAATATAAGATTTAACAACCACATGTTGTCTTTAAACAAAAGTAAATACAGTAAAAGTATTACTTTATCCATACATTATTGGAAATTGAAAAACAACAGGAAGTACCCAAATTTTACCTTGAATATCGTTGCTAAATCCAAACATTACAATGAAAAAGGACATAAATGTAGTCAATGTCTTTTAGAAAAACATGTCACCTTAAACCATATCAGGAATCGAAAGTTACTTAATATAAGAAGTCATTTCATGACCACATGATGTCATAGAACAAAATACTTTTTTTTTAATCATGTCACACCAAGCAAGGCAATCCACTGCCACTATAGCGCAGGGGGTTACACAGGGCGATTTAGGATGTACGTAGGGGGAGAGTTGGAGAGAATGGGAGGGTTAGTGTGTTAGAAGGTGTCTATTGTCCTTACATTTAAACTCCTGGAGGTTATAGCTGTCGGGGAAGCAAGCATACGGAAGGGAATTCCACAGACGGGAAGTGCAAGAAAAGAAGCTGTTGGAGTAGAAATTGCGGTTACATTTCATCGGTTTCACTGTATATGATGAGCTTAATTTGATTATGATTATTTATTGGCTTTATATTTCTAGGTGTTATATTCTTAGTGTTGTTTCATTGTGATTGTAATTATTTTGCATTTGGTTGCAATGGTATAGGCTAATAGTGCTATGTTTATGTTGACTTCGAAATAAGTTTGATGAGCTCTACAAAAGACTTGCACATTAAATGTGATGACAGTCTCCTACTTGGTTCTAGGAACTGAGCAGCTTGATCTTCAAGCGTCAAAGACGGTAGAAGTGTGCTATATATGTATGTATAATCCATTGTAAACGAGTTATTACGCGACATAAGTTCTACCATTAGTGGTGTCTTCAGGCAATTTGCAATATATATATATATATATATATATACATATATATATATGTGTGTGTGTGTGTGTGTGTGTGTGTGTGTGTGTGTGTGTGTGTAATTGATTGTTTAATTACTTAGTTTTTTGTCATAATATAATTATACAAGTATGCATTTTTCTTAAAAAGTGTTCAATATTGTAGAACTTTTGAATATTCTTTATTTGTAAACGACCTATTTTTCTACCCTGTATTTTCTTCAGGTGATTTGCAATAACTGATTTTACCATTTACCATTTTTTTAAGAACGTAACGGTGGTTATTTTTGAACCCTCACATGGCAGGGAATTTGTGAACGCACAATTTATAAAATTACAAGAAATTACACCGTTTTCATCCATGGTTCTATGAATCTAATAGATATTTTTAGTCTAATTACACTTCGTCATAATTTCTGTTCTTTAATTCAATTGTTCATATTTGTTTGGGAATAGCATAATCTCTAAATTTTCTTCCCAGCACAGTATACCAGTTTTGCTACCGTTTTAAACTTGGCTGTTTTCACTATACTTCACGTTATGTCTGGATCTTTTCCATATACGAATTTCCATTTCTACACGTGGCTATCCAATTTTGTACAGTTTTTTAAGTTTTCTATTTTGAATGTAGACTTGTGATCGAACCTCCTGGTCTCAAAATTGTTTTTGGTTGATCCCAAAAATATTTTATTTTGCCCATTTTGGTCATATACTTTTGCCTTGTAAATGACTTTTTTTAATTGCAAAATCCTTGAAGTGCACATTTATTTTGTTCCTGCAGTTGCATACTTTATTAGTGGTTTTGTTTTGTACAATGCTATTTACCTTTCTGGCGTTTTGGGTTTTTATGAAACTGTCTTAATTATTAGTGCAACTATAACTTAGCTTGATTGTGTTTCTGTTTAAAATTTTGTTTAGTTCTAAGCCTTTTGCTGTCTATTAAAAAAAGTATTTATCCTATTTTGGTATTGACTTCTAAATTAAATGGTGGGTTGAACCAGAGAATGTTTCATTTTCTATTATCGTTTTTTGTTTGTCTGTTTGGTTCAGAATAATATTGTAAATTATGTTTTCGACAGATTTTCTTAGTGCATCTCTCTAGTCTTTTCTGCGTTTCATCAAATATTGTTTTGTTTGAGGAATTATT
>JBBBDQ010000324.1:6432500-6585000 GCA_037127315.1 Ascarosepion bandense | reverse complement strand
GGAAATGGCTAGTAAATTTCAATGTTTCTAAAACGAAGCTGTTATCAACTAACCACCATAGACAATCGCATCTACCTCCCATTAGCATGGGACAGGTTAGCCTCCCAGAGAGTAAAATACTACGCCTCCTTTGCCTTACACTTTAGGCGGACCTCAAATGGAATGACTATATCGAATCCATTGCCAAATCTGCCCCTATGAAAGTCGGCTCTCTGTGCAGGGCCCGGAAGTTTTTCCCACCTGAATCTATTCTGCACATATACAAATCTAGCATCCGCCCGTGTATTGAATATTGGTGCCATATCTGGTCGGGTGCCCCTGCTGCTCTCCTTGGGCTTCTTGACAAAATACAAAGGAGGATCTGTAACTTGGTTGAAACTGACTTGGAAGACCGGCTGCAACCACTCTCTCACCGGCGTGATGTGACTTCCCTGTGCCTCATCTACAAGTACTTTCATGGCTTCTACTCCGATTAACTTAGAGCACTGGTGCCGCGTAAGCAGTAATTTACACGAGATACTAGGTTAGCAATTAGGTCCCGCCATTTTACAGTTAAACAGATAAGATGTAACCGTAAATTCTACTCCAATAGCTTCTTTTCTCGCGCTTCCCGCTTGTGGAACTCCCTTCCATAAGTCTGCTTTCCCGACAGCTACAATCTCCAGGTGTTTAAATGTAGGGTCAATAGACACCTCCTATCACTCTAACTCCCAATTATTCTCAGAACACTCTCATCTACCCAACCCTCATTGTCGGTATCCTTACCCGCCTATCACCCACCCTCTGACATTTCCTATATTTAACCATTCTCGGTATCCCTACCCGCCTATCGCCCACCCTCTGACATTTCCTATATTTAATCATCCTTTCTTCACTCTATGTAGCCACCTGCGCAGTAGTGACAGTGACATGCCTTGCTCGGTGTGAAACGCCTATAAAAAAAAAAGTATTTTTTTTTATAAAAATCATAGAGAAAATTAGATTTGTCATTTTTTTGCCATGTATGAGATGGAGGCTGTAGTCAAACAGAAGAAAGAAACTACGAATTTAAGTTCCTCCACTCAATTCCGCCCTGCGGGAAAAAACAGATCATGATGTTACAAGGGCTCAAACTTAATTAAAACAAAGTTTTATAATCAAAATGTTTATGCTATTATTTAGAGGAAAGATCAAATATTGTTGTTATTATTTAAAAAAATGTTAAATCATTTCTAACACATTCGAAATTTTTAATTAAAATTCCATTTTTTGTTTTCTGTCAGCGATTCATGCTATGTTTACGCAAGGTGATGTTTAAGAAAATGAAGATTTTTCAGATTAGGAGAAAACTTCAGAAGTTCTTGGAACCGCATACTTACCGGAAAAAGAGGTAAAAGAGTTTGAACCAGAAGATCTATCCATTCTTATCAAGGAAAATAAGATAAAATTACAGAGTTTAGATGAAAACGTTAGAAGTATTAAGTTGTAGTACACTGCAGAAGGAACGGGTAACCGAAACCTAAACAGGAATATGCGACAAATCATTACTTCTTTTGAAAATATCGGGTAGGATGCGAACTAGATGACAGGGAAAACATAAAAAGTATTCTATAAAGGCAAAATGTATTTATAGTTCAGCAATTTAAAAAAATTAAATGTGATAAAATTCTAAAAAGGCGAGGATTTCACTAAAATCTAGGTAAAATGGGCTTCAAAATATAAATTTATTGCTGAACGCTTTTCTAGATTTTAGATTTTGATTCAAACACTGATATAAATGCCTAATTTTGTACATGAAGATGTTTCCATTAATAAAAAAGTCATTATTATATTTCATCTTGTTTATTTACTCACACACGAAACACTACATTTTATTGGCATCATTCGAATGTTAATGATATAATGATATTTTCTAATCAGCTAAGGTGGAATTAGGTAACGGTTTTTCTTTGTTTATATAAATGTTCATCAAATGATTAATGGCATTTATTTATAAAGCACTGTTGCTTCTTAAAATATCAGGCAGGTAAAGACGAAGCTGAATCATTAAATATCTTTCTACTGTCAATCAGTTAAGTGTCATACGTTATACATGCTTGGTGATCATCTCTCGAATGAGACATGACTGACTGGGCAGAAGATTATCCCGCAGTAGGTTGCCATTGCAGTCTGCGGTAGATTGCTTGCCAGTCAAAGCTATAGAACCCAATCTGTTTTGTTATTTAACCCTCAATTGGAGGGAAGAGACGGATTAATACCTTTCCCAAGGGTATTTGCGCGTAAGTGAATGCAATGAATTCAACTGGAATTCGAATTCAGCATTTTTGTCTCTGTATATAGGTTCTGTTATTATAACACACTGGTTAAAGCTACCTTCTTGTTTCCATGTTTTTCTTCCTGGCCCTAACAGGTCACAACAGATACAAAAGTGAAAAAAAAGAGACAAGAGGAAAAACTATTCTCAGTCAACTCGTTTAGCTTTCCGTACGACATTGTCTTCATAAAGTACCTCAGAGGACGAAATGTGCCGGTTAAAGTTATTTCTTTTCTCTTTATATATATATATATATAAATATAAAGCCTTCCTCGAAAACTATCGAACAAAGGATATTACTTTACGGAATGGGACTATATTCTCATACAAAAAAGAAAATCAAGACCCCCAATATTTAAGCACTAAATCAGAGCACCCAGCACACATTGTATGATGTATTGCTAATAGTATCTGTCATAGACTGTCTAATAATTCATCTAGTAAAAGCATTTTACTAGATGAATTATTAGTTGCATAAAATATTTAATAAAACAATGTTAAACTTAGTTAGAAATGTTAATTAGTGGACTTAATGAGAAAAAAGTTAGCGACATTCCACGCATTGACACACGGAGTTGTAATTGTAGGAAAAAATAGTTGTCACTTACAGGGTAAATATCAGGAGGAATGCGTGGACAATCAAGTTACTAAGATACTAACCCCAAAATATATATAGGAGCTACACAGGATAAGTTTAAAAAAGATATAACCACACAAGTAGTTTCAATAACGAAAAAACTAAGCTTAGTACTAAATTATCCACTTACGTATGGACTATTAAGCAGGAAATAAATAAGAACCCTATCTTGAAATTGTAGATACAATTTCTATTTTTTTGTATGTTCTAAATACAAAGGTGGTCAGGAGTGATGCAGGGAAACTAACTATAGCCTTGTAAAACAACCGGCTAACTTACTGAATTCTAAGACTGAAATCCTGAATAAATGTAGGCATAGGAATCCCTGGCTATTATGTTAGGCCAGTCTATCGTGGTATACTACCTTTTTGTTTTCGTCTTTTTCTTCTACCCTCCCCCTGAAAATTAAAAATTAAAAGTAATAAAATTGTTAACATCCCCCTTCCTTGTGTTGTAGTTTCTTTTTTTTCTTGGTCGCGTGTGTTGTCTTGATGTGTTTTTTCTTCCCTCTTTAGCCAACTTTCCCTGACGATCCGTTTCAGTAAAACCTATGTAGGTTCGTCTGGCCCATTAGGTGGTACATATATATATATATATATATATATATATATATATAGGAAAAACTACTAAAATGTTGTAAGTGAAAGATGTATTTTTTTGACAGTATTTATTTATTTCTATTATTATATATATATTTGATATTTCAAACCGGCCTCGGCCTTTCATCAGAAACAAATGTTTTTAAAATTTAAACTAGAAGCGTCCATTACGAGATGCCTCCGTTGCGAGAAGCGTCTGTCGCGTGATGTGTACATCACGTGATATAAAAAGCAATAGAGTTTGAATATTTTTAAACCTAAACCTAACTGTAATAATACTTTTATATGTTGGTTTTAAGAAAAATCTTTTAAGTTTATCTAAAAAATGTTTAACCATTGAAATATTTATAAAGATTCAAAATACCTAAGTCCATAGTTAACCCTAGCCTATATGTATTTAATTTTAAAATCCAGTATTTTTCTTTCTTTCTGCCTGAGTATGTGGAACTAAAGCATATAAAAACTATAGAGTATGAATATTTGAAAATCGTAGCATTTAATAAAGTCTTGATCAGAATTACAATGATTTTTCCAGAATGTATAACCTGATATATCTTTAACTTAAATTGATAAAGTATAATATTAAATATGAAAACGCAAATACAAATATTGCTTTGTCCCATTTCTTTCTTTATGCGTTATTGAAATAATTATTGAGTTGTGAAAATTTATGAATTCGTATCATTCTTTTTTTTCAATACAATGTTTTCGTCATCTAGATATATAATCAAACTGAATATTCTCACAGCACTTTGATAGGAACCTAAAAATAATATTGATCATTTTTCTCTGTTTGTCATGAGAGTAAAATTTACTGAGAAAATAACTCGAATAAATATTAATAAATAACCAACTTACGGTATATACACATAAAAACAACTTTTTCGTACCACCACTCGTCGTCAAACGAATATTCAATGGAAGTCAAATCCATTTAACAGCGGAAGAACTAACATATACATCACATGTATATTCGTCATGTTTATCCTTCGAAATAAACACATTTAATAGACACCTAAATTGCGTGATCATTTCAAAATAAACATAACACAAGAGTTATGAGGAGTACACGTAATGACTGCACAAGCAATGAAAACGTAAGGCATAAAGCAATTTTTTAATAATCGCTTCAAATTAAGCAAGACAGTACTACCACTGGTGCGCAAGGGACTGCATGAGACCAGTGAAGAAAAAAAGGAACTAATCACAGGAGGTGTCCGAGGATTGGTTACAGAAGGAAACAAACAATGGCGGGAAGAAAGCTACGTGAGACTAGAGTAGAAAAGAGAGAACAACAACATCGGTGTCGGAAAAAGAATGGGAGTCAAGAAGATAAAAGATAGCAATTGACGTTTAATTTATACTATTGGAATCTGTAGCTATCATAGAAGCAATTATCCGGAAGGGAGTTCCACGAGCTGCAATTGCAAAAAAGAATCTGATAAAGTAGAAATTGCATTTGCATTCGATTGTTTTCACCGTAAAAGATCAATGGAATCAAACTGTTGGGAAAAATATATAAGAATTAATAATAATGTAGAGATTTTTCAATTTAATTTTTCTTTAAAACGAAGAAATTACATTAATGTATAGGGTGATAGGAAAGCTTCTTGCTAGTCTAGCATCTCAAGTAAATTAATGCAAAATGGGCATCAATTAGCTAAAATCGCCGGAGCAGAACCCGTGAAAATGTTTGTAGAACAGTGAAAAAAGGTTGTAGAAAAACATCACGTTGAAGTATTGGTTCCCGCAATATCACTAAAGTTAAGCTATGTCAATGCTGCTGAGAATCTAGATGGGTGACCGCTTGGAAATACCACCTACTGTAAGTTTAGACGTGCTTGTGTAACTGATAATGATTCAGAATAGCTAAACGGAGAGCCTAGTTTGAATTTTATGTAAGTTCATTATACGAAACTACATGCAAATATCCTTCGAGAAGGTATGAATCCACCGCTTCTCCCCCAGTTATGGGTTAATTAGTAAGAGGAATATAGCTAAATCATTATTATCTCCAAAAATTCTTATAAAAATAAATGACCTGAGTTTAAGTAAACAGCAAATTAAGTAATCGGGGAAAACAAATCAATCAAACAATTAAAATGAAAACAACAGCGATAGATAAGTTAGATATTGTATATTAACGCTGAATTATTTCACTATCAGATATTTTACAAAGTTAAACGTTATATTTATGATAGGTGACTAATTTTAAACTATTCAACCCCCCAACACACACACACACACATACACACACACATATATATATATATATATATATATATATATATGCAGTACTGTACAAAAGTATTAGGATAAAAACTATTTTATCTTTTATGAAGCATCAAAATAAAGTTTAAAATCACACCTGTTGTCCTAATGCTTTTGCATACTACCGGTAGTGTGCAAATGTATTAGGACAGGTGTGATTTTTTTTCTCACTGAAATTCAAATACAGGGTAAAAAGCCAAGTAAAATTGCTAATAAATATTGATTATTTAAAACTAGGTGAAAATAAATGTCTTAAAAAGAATTTATTTTTAATTTTTCCTATTTTCTATTAAACAAGTTATTTTGAAACAACTCATTATTCTTTTATCACTCGATATGACTGACTTTTTTCTTATTACCACACTCGAATTGATAAATGTAATGCTACTTAGCAAGACACACTTAGGGAACAAATACAAGCTGTTTGGCAGGAGATACGATTAGATACATTGAAGAAGCTTGTGATGTCAATGCCTGGAGGAATGAAGGCTGTGATCAAAGCAAAAGGGTATTATACTAAATATTAAATTTAATTTGTAACAAGTATTTTTCTTAAAATATTTGTTGAGTGAATCAATTAAAATTACTTTAATTAAATTGTTTATTTTCTGTCAATATATCAGCGCACGAAGGAAGAAGGTAGGTTTTTGCGAGTTATAAAAACAATGTAAACAAATACCAGTAGCCAAGAATGTTCAAATCATTGCTAAAGTACGATTTGTAAATAGCGGTGAGTAGCTAATGAACTTAAAAACTAATATTTATTCAGTGCAATGTTCAACACATTGTTTTAAACAGGGCTCAATGTGAAAATACAGTAATAAAAATTATTTTATTTTTTCATGTCCTAATGTAAAAGTTAAATTATATATATATATATATATATATATATATATATATATTCATATTCTTCAAATAATGTTCACACAATTCACACACACACACACACACACACACACACACACACACATATATATATATATATATATATGTTTAATTACTTAGTTTCTGGTCATAATAAGATCAGACGAGTGCACATTTGTATTAAAAAGTGTTCAATACAATTATATTGTAAAACTTTTGAACATTTTCTGTTTGTAAACGAGTTATTACGCGACCTAGGTTTCTACCATGAGTGGTGTTTTCAAACAATTTTCATTTAAAATCGCCTGAAGACACCACTCATGGTAGAAACCTAGGTCACGTAATAACTCGTTTAAAATGGAATATATATATATATATATATATATGGGAAAAGATTTGAAATAGATGACTACGTGATAGTCATTTTTATAAAAGCCAATGATTCTAGTAGACATAATCTGACGAGAGAAGAAGACGAACAAATACAACCACATATTGGGCAGTGAGAATCAATAATAATAATATGAAGAAGAAGAAGAAGAAGAAGAAGAAGAAGAAGTTAGTGAAAGCGGAAGAAAAGGAGGAGGAGATGGGAGCAGCAAAAGATTATGGCATAATGGACTTTAATGTGTGCTAATTGAAAGCCTCCTCAAATATTCTTGGTGGAGATGGCCATAACGAGAGGAGATATATAAATCCGGAAGTCACATTAGAAATGTCCAGTTCAGATTTTTGCGGATAGAGGGAGTCATCTTCAGGATTCCGATTTTCTATAGCTTCTATGTTTTCACTTGAATTTTAAAAGCCAGACTTTAATATTTGTGCGATTTCTTAAATGACTCGAATAATCTTTCAATCAGTTATGTGCTTTTAGAAGGACCATCGGTATGTTGGCGTCGGATTGTTTCCCTGTAATATTTAGGCTCTTGTAAATTATGAAAGTATTTTATTTCGTTTTCCATAATTTTTAAAATGCTCACATTATCCTTGTTTTATAATTTATTTTATGTTAAGTTGAATGGTGTCATTTAATTAACATCATCTACCATAGAAAATTATGAACATGATATATCTTAAATTTGATACCTTTTGTTAAGGAAATGTAATTATATTTTTAAAAAGATATAATTTTAAATAACACAAAAGTACGTATAATGAATAAAAATTCTAAAAAGGACAAATCAAAAACGTGTAGCGTATTTGAAAATCAATGGAATCAAACTGTTGGAAAAAGAAACAAGAAAATTAATAATAATATTAATAATAAAAAGTATAACTGCAATCATTATTAACTAACTGATGAAACATTGTTCTCTCAATGTCGAAACAAAATGTACAATTTTGTAGTAATTTGTAGTTTGTACATGTTCTAAAGTAATAATTAATAAAAATTAATTGCTCTATTTTTAATTAAATTTTAAAATAGAGCAATTAATTGCTCTATTTTTATACTAAGAACTGTTTTAAATCAAACCACTGCAATTATTCTCTTCTTTTCTTATTCATTTCGATATATGTCATTTTTTTTAATCGTTTCACCCAAGCAAGACATTTCACTGTCACTATTGCGTTTGGGGCTACATAGGGGAAGGAAAATTGAAAGAGTGGTTAGATATAGGAAATGTCAGAAGCGTGGTGATAGGTAGTTGGGAGGATGGGAAGAGTGTTTGAAAGAAGGGAAGCGAGTTATTGTGTTAGCAGGTGTCCATTGACCTTACATTTAAACGCCTGGAGATTGTAGCCGTCGGGGAAGCAGTCATGTGGAAGGGAATTCCACAATCGGGAAGTACGAGAAAAGAAACTGTTGGAGTAGAAGTTGCGGTTGCATTTTATCGGTTTCACTGTAAATGGGTGGTATCTAGTTGCTAATCTAGTATCTCATGCAAATTCGAACCTAGGGGGCACCAGTGATCTAAGTTCATCGGAGCAGACGCCATGAAAGTATTTATAGAAGAGACACAGGGAAGCCACGTCGCACCGGTGAGAGAGACGCTGCAGGCGGTCTGCCAAATCAGTATCGATCACATTACAGACCTTCCGCTGTACCTTGTCGAGAAGCCCGAGGAGAATAGCAGGGACACCCGACCAGATATGGCAACAGTATTCAATGCACGAGCGGATGGTAGATTTATAAATGTACAGGATAGATTCAGACGGAAAAAACCTCCGAGCCCTGCACAGAGAACCGACTTTCATGGCAGCGGATTTAGCAATGAATTCGATATAGTCATTTCACTTGAGGTCCACTGAAAGTGTGAGACCAAGGAGGCGCAGTGTTTTACTCTCTGGGAGGCAAGCCTGGTTCATGCTAATGGGAGGTAGGTGCGGTTGCAGACAAATCTGTTATGCTGTATCACAGCTCATCAGTACGGTTATAAATCCGATTGCTGTTACCCAGTCGGCAATTCTACCAGTGAGCTATGGGCGCTTGGTAGAAGGAGGCAGAATTTTAGATTCAATTTTGTCAATATATATATGTACATATAGACAAAATTGAATCTTTCAAAAATATTTTTGAACTTTTGGAAAAACAGATTTATTTTAGGAAATAGAACAATTCAAATATATTCTCAGCGTATACCGGCTGCATAAAGACAGCAAATAATTGAAAAAATTAAAATATTAAAATGGATGAAATTGTAATATAATTTTCAGTGGATTTATTGAACTTTTGCATTGAGACACCTCAAAGAATATTAGTAGTCCTACTAGAATTTATTAATGGTGGCAACTGTCGTAGCACTGTGCGGTGACAGAGTTCTTGGCAGACAGATAGAAAACTACAGGCACTCTAAGAGAAGTTAGAAATGCGAGACGAAATTTTTACCATCAATTGCAGTAAGACAGAATATTTGGTTTGTAAGCAAGACAAACCTACTAATATCTACAAATTCGTGTTGTCAAATAAATAAATAGATAAATAGGAAGTACAGGATTTTATATATCGAGAAACTGTTTTGACAGACACAGAAAAAAGTTAAATTGACATATGGAATAGCGAATGACTTTTGAATTCTAAACAAATTATTCAGAAAAAAAGGAAAAATCGTTATAAGCAAACAAAATAATGGGTTAGTCAGAAAGTTCATATTTTTAGAAATTAAAACACTAAATAAAATTGTCATTAAATGTTTATTCAACTAAATATGAATCAGTATTTGTCTATATTTCTGAGATGAGGTAGTATTTACAGTATTTAGATTATTGGGACTATTGTCCTTATTTTCGTTTTACGACGTTTCAGCCATTTTCAGGTGCTAGGAATTTCGAACCGTACCCTTTATTACAATCACTAGGGTATACCATCTCCATTCCTTGCCTAGAGCCTCCTCTGGTAGTCATGAGTTATAACGCTCTGACCCTGTAAGGTACTTGTTCACCACTATTGTAGCCTGGTATTGAACTCACGACTCTTTGGGTGAATTCACAGGAGCTAACCAGCGTCTATACCCACTAGGCCATGTGTCTTTAAGGAAATGCCAGTCAAATTTTGGGGATTTATAAACCTAATGTTCAGTAACCATTTTTTTTTTACCAGATTACATATTGCAATTTTCGTCACTAATTATTTTATGTGGCACTCTATATTACTGGTTCCCATATTGTTTTCATTTTTGTGTTTGGTCAATTAAGAGATTTATTTAAGCCGAGCATATGTGCTGATTGCTTAAATTTATGTAGTTTCCAATGGCGTTCACTATTTATTCTTTCAAAATCATCCTATAGGGGCGGTGGTTACCTTTCTCAATGCATATGTGGTCAAATATGCCTGATTTTTGTATCTCTCCTCGTTTTACAGCCTTGCGAGGCTCTTGTAGTTTTGCCTTAAGGGTGCGACTTGTTCCTCTTTTATATTTTTCCACAGCTACATGGAATGGCGTACACGCAGTTCTTAGTCATGTCCTCCTCATTTAAATGATGTATCTGCGAAGTGTAGAACCACTTCTGAAGATCGTTTGTATTTTCTCCGATAACCGCTTCACATAGGGTAGACAGACCGAGGCTGCTTTCTGAGAGTTGTCATTCTCATGCACCCTCCCTTCCATATATATTAGAGTTGTTGTCCTGTACCCCAGATAATATTTTCGTTGTAGACTATTGCTTATACTGAACATTTCCTGTTCGTATGTCTCTGAATCACAGCTTATGACATTTGCCCGATGTTGAAGTCAACGGACGATCACTTTCTTTACATATTATGGGTGATAGGAAATGAAGTTTTGGAAGTGTCCGGTGAATGTTGGCGTGCGGTATATATATATATATATATTGAACCCTACCTCTGTTCGAGTTATTAGTACATCCAGGAATGCCAGTTTGTTGTCACTCTCTTTTTCCATAGTGAACTGTATGTGTGGTCTTATTGAGTTCCCATGGTCCAATAGCATCTAGACCTGCTCAGATGTGGCCAGAGTATAAAGGTGTCATGAACATATCTCAGACATAGAACAGCGAATTCCAGCCAAGGGCATACAGGCAGTTGTCTCAAAGTTACAGCAAGCTACCTCACATGTATGGTCTAACTAAGATTCATAAAGACGGTATTCCGCTCAGGCCGATTGTTAGCAGGCTAGGTTAAGTGTGCCAGCCTCTGACCTACTTTCTTGTATATAATTAACCCATTTATAGGAAAGTGACCTTCATATGTTCGAAATTTCGCCCACTTTGTGGAACTTATCAAAGATGCTCCCATCTAATGCAACCGTTGGATGTGGTGAGTCGGTTCATCAAGGTACTCACGGTGGAGGCAATATCGGTAGCCAGGGACAGACTGGCTTCGGACTCATCCCTAGAAGAACGTACTAGCGTTCCACTAGGTAACCTGATAGAGATGATGGCTTTCTGCACACAAACAACACACTTCGGATTGGGATCAGATATATATCGATAGGATGAAGATATTACCAATGGGCTCAACATTATCAGCTTCACTTTCTAACATATACTTGGAATATTTGAAGAGATGGTATCAGAATTGAAACTGCAACCACGCTGGCCGGATCGCAAAAGAACGTGACGTCTTTCATTATCCTGATGGAAAGCAACAACTTTACTCTCCGCCAATTCTGGGAGTTTTTCTTGATTTGCTGCCTTTAATTCTTTCAGTTGCTATCAGTACCTTTCAGAATCAATTGCCTAGTTAATTATCAGAAGCTCATTGTACAGGAATCCCTTCCAATCTCACCAAATGCAAAGTATGACTTTCTTACAATAAAGAGCTGCATTTAGGATGGCTAGAGTTGGATCATGTCGCTTGTCACAGGATTTCTTTCGATGAACATTGTTGTAAACGGTCCATTTCTCTTCAACCGTCAAAATTTGCTTAAAAGGGTGCATTTACACAGCAAGTCATCTATGGAAAAGCGATTCACATGATTTTCTTGGTTGGTTGATTTGTTTTTATGGCATATCAACCTCGGTGGGTCATTTAATACCAACTAAATTTTATTTATTTATGGTAATACATTTTTCTTTCAACAATTTATTGTTGTTCTTATATACGTTTTGTGTCTAGTAATGTTTTTTTTTTCTTTTCTAGTATCAAGATTAATTCTTTTTAAGGGCAGGGTTCCCTTGTCCTACCCTGTTATTTAACCCATAACTGAAGGGAAGTGATGGATTAATACCTTTCCCAAGGGTAACAGTGCTTAAGTGAATGCAGACTATTCAACTGGAATTCGAACTCGGCTCGCTGATTTCTCTTTCCAAGTCGATATCCACTGCACCACAACGCACATCCATTACTATACACTTACAACACCTGGGAATACCAGGCGGTCACCCATCTAAGTACTGACCAGGCTCAACATTGCTTAACTTCGGTGATCGAGCGAGAACCGGTGTATTCAACGTGATATGATCGTAAGCCACATGATGTTGTATTTTATCGACTGCACAGGTGGTCATTGTCTGTGGTGAAAAAGAACAACATGACGCTATTCACTGTCCCAGATTTTTTTTTAAATGACATGATATACTTTTTGTCATTCTCGCAGGAAGCTCCAATACGAACATTTAATTTAATTTTATAAACTTATCGCCCCAAGCATGGAATTAAATGTCGTGCAGGAGGTTGCATAGGATGAAAGTTATGAGAACGAGTGACAGAATATAGGCGGTGTCAGGAAGCGAGTCGGAGAAGGATGAGAATACTGCAGAAATGAGATGAGAGCTTGTGAGAGTAGAAGCAAATTAGTAAGATAGGAGATGACTATTGACTTTACATTTAAGTTTTTGGAGATTGTAGCTGTCGGATAAGCAAGTAAATGGAAGGGAATTCCACAGGCGTAAAGTAAGAGAAAAGAAGCTGATAGAGTAGAATTTGCGTTTACATTTTATTGGTTTCACAGTAAGAGTGAAACCCTAGTTGCTAATCTTTTGGATCGAGTAAATTCGTATATAGGGGGCACCAGTGAGCTAAGTTTATCATAGCAAATGCCGTGAAAGTACGTGTAGAAGAGACACGGGGAAGCCACACTGAGCCGATGAGAAATTGACTGTATCCGGCTGCCATGTCACGATCGATCATATTGCAAATTCTCCGTTGAATCTTATCAAGGGCCCCTAGGTGTATAGCAGGAGCACCCGACCAGATATGGAAGCTGTATTTAATGCACGGGCTTCAACCGGGGAAAAATTCCTGGCCCTACACAGAAAACCAAACGTCTTAGCAGCGGAATTAGCTAAGGATTCTATGTAGACATTCCATTTGAGATCTGTTGTGAGAGTTAACCCGAGAAGAGTGTTTGAGTGTTAGTCTGTGGACACTGCAGATAATTCGAAAAGAGTTGGATGATATGTCCGGTCAAGAGGTTTGTGTTTACGGTGATCACTATTGGTGGCGACGTTATGCTTCCATTCATCAAACCACAGGGCTTCTCACCCAAAACGGGGGCCTACATCTCGTGTCTTAAAAGATATTGCTTCATTGCATCAAGAGGGTAGCAGTTGGATGACACTCTCTTTGACAACAAAACTCTGCACCATGCCAAAGAAGAAGGAGAAGTCAGTCATGGTGTCAGACATTTTCTACGTGCACATCCCCGCTAATGTCTGTCCATTTAAGTCCCGTGACTGCAACCCTTTGATTAATATATGTGGGGCGCATTTGAATGCGAGATTAAAAAATCTCCTTGTAACACCAATGATAGACTGAAAGTCATGATTATGACGGCATTCACCAACTTAAACAAGGAGATCGTCCATAGAAGTCACAGGAGACTTCGAAGTTGTCTAGTTGCCGCGGTTGAAGATAATTGCGATTTTATTTAATAAATTTACTCTTTAGTATTTCAAAATATTTTTGTAAGTTTGGTAGATAAATTTGTTAAAATGAGATCTCAGTGATGTTTTCATTTTTGCATAAGTTAGACAAACATTCATCCCTCGCATCCTGTATATATAGCCCTAACAAATGTTTAAATTTAGCAAGTAATTTATATAAATGGACACGGTGTTACTGAAAGAATTGTAAATTACGATAATCTCCATGTATTGCAATGAAATTAGTCCAGCGGCCAGTATGTGGTATATCCATTTTTATTATTGTTTGTATTCGGTGTTGTATGAGTTGAGATCTGGGCTGCTCATTAGCAGGTTTATTTATTCAGGCTGGTCTTTTTGCATCATTTAATCTTTTATAAAAATGAAAGAAAATATAATAGCTATATATATATATATATATATATATATATATATATATATATATATATATATATATATATGAGTGTGTTGGGGGGAGTGTTTGGTGCCGTTATATTTCAAAAGAGTATATTTAATACGATTCCTAATCTTCTTAATGGAACAATCGTTAACCATTATTATACATACTTTTAAGAATCTCCTAGATTTAAAGTAATAACACTCTATTGAGTCTCGTAGTTTCGCACATAAGGAAAACATGTGATGTAATTTGTAATAAAGTTATGGGATGGAAGAATATTTTAAGAGAACGAAAGAAAGAATTGAAAATATCGAAGAAAATTAACTTGACAATAGGGAAATTAAAACGAAAATCGTAAAATATGGCAGAACAAACACAAAACAAAAATGATATAGAAGAGAAATTTGAAAAAAAAAACAAACAAACAGAATCCATGTAAACTTTAAAAAATCCAGGTAATGTTAAAAACGAAGAACGATATCAAATATAAAAAATTGAGAGGAGTAAAAATGAAAGAAAATTTGGAATGGATATGGGAAAAGAATGAAGTAACAGTATCAAGAATATCAGAAAAATTAATGGAAAACAAAGACAAATAAAATAAAATATTCTTTTCATTGATACCATGAAAAGTTGGACATTCGAATGAAATTAAAGAAAAAGTAGTGAGGAACATCGCGAAATAGGAAGACAAAAGTAATAAGCGAAGCCGAAATAACTCAACCAGATCATATGATCTCTATATTTGCGGTAGCATCTCATGTTGTTCTGACAATAAAAATTTATCCATATTCCTAAAGGCGATAGCACTCAGCCGAAGAAAGACGATAAATTTGATATTCATTAGGATTTCACAGGAAAAGCTTGCTAATGCATATTTTTGCCTAATGACATATAACATTTACTTATAATAACATCCTATATATAAGCAATTCGTGACCACTTGCAAATTGCATGTATATATATATATATATATATATATATATATATATAATTAGATTGTGCGTGTATGCACGCGCATGTGTTTGTATGTATGTGTGTTTGCGTCCGTATTCGTGCCTGGATGAGAAAGAGACAAGGGAAAATCGTGTGCATTTTTGACTGTGTGTATGGTTGAAAATTATATTGCAAACAAACACACATGTATCCAACTTATTCGTGTGTGTGTGTGTGTGTGTGTGTGTGTGTGTGTGTGTGTGTGTGTGTGTGTGTGTGTGCTTATGAATATATGAGAAATTGGTCACATAAGATAATGTTTCTTACCTGTCCATCAGTTAAGTGCCATACGTGATACACGATTTGAGCGATCATGTCTCGAAAGAGACATGACTGACTGGGTAAAAGATTATTCTGCAGTAAGTTTCCATTGCTTTCTGTGGTAGACTGGTTGTCAATCAAGGCTGTAGAACCCAATCTGTCCTGTTATTTGACTCATAGCTAGAGGGGGAAGTGATGTATTATATTATTAGGTAGTAATTAGTAGGGGATCAGTTTATTACTTCATAGCAATATAAAATGATCCACCACTTTATGCATAGTAGAAGCCTTAATCATGTTTTCAAATTTTATATTTAGTCAGTCAGATAAGTGCCATATGTGATACACACTTTTAGCAATCATGTCTTGAAAGAGGATATGACTGACTGGGTTAGAAGATTATCCCGATTAACCCAATTTGTCTTATTAATTAACCCATAACTGGAGGAAAAATATGGATTATGCGTAAGTGAATGGAAGGGATGGATTAATACCTTTCCCAAGGGTACCAGTGCTTAAGTGAATGCAGACTATTCAACTGGAATTCGAACTCGGCTCGCTGATTTCTCTTTCCAAGCCGATATCCACTGCACCACAGGGAATTCAAATGAAATTCGAGCTCAGCTCCGCGATTTTGCGTTCCGAGTCGATATTCACTGCACCACAATGTTCATCCAATGTTCCTTATAGATGAAGCTAAAATAAAGCGAAACATTTCCTTTTTTAACGTTCCTTTTTTAACGTTTCTTTTTAAATTTATTCTTTCCGGATTTAATCTATGCTTTAAGATTTTAAGTGTAAGAAATATTTAATCTGTGTTTCAATTGACAAAATGTGTTTTTACACATGGTTATTTTCTTTGTTTCGTACAGACAACACTGAAAACACGCTCTGTGCATGACTCACTTTTACTGAAGACGTAGGGAAATGGTTAATGTTTGTTTGCTTCGTCCTTGTGCCATACATAAACGAACACCCTACACCTTAAAAGTTATTCCAGAATTATCATCATCAGAAAGTTTTCATCTTTATCAGATGGTTGGTTGTCGGCAGGTTGGAATGTTTATCACTGTGGAATAGTGTAAGAATAAAATATACATGTTTCATATTAAAATAGAAATTTATTCAAATGAAAGAATAATACAAGTTGTAGAAGTTAATATGCAATTAGAAACATTATTAAGAAGTTAACGGTAGAGTTCGTGTTCAATAATAAATATATGAATATCAGGATTTGTAGAAAATGTTCGTAGTAGTAATTGTTGATAGAGTATATGCGTACGTACGTTTGTATATATTAGCGTTTGTTTTGTAGGAATGTCTTTAGATGGAGGAGAAGTAAAGGAAATCAGCACACGATAAGAAAAGAGAAAGAGAACAAGATGCGAACTGACCTTATCTCCGGGTCGTTATATTTTAGTTGTTTCGTCTCACGGCTTCCATCTGACTGACTGACTGATCGACGCTGACCCGTGGCTTTTATAGCATTCAGATTTTTCGCACTTGATCGCGAATTCTCTTTTGGTCTTGCAAGTCGCTCCGATTGGTAAACAAATCAGTTTAACACCTACCTGTGAAATCTGGTGTCGACTTTTTCTTTAAGTACATGGTCAATTCTTTTTCTATTTGAGAAAAACCAGGTTTCACCCGCCATTGTTAATTTTTTTAAATGTGAAGAAGGTTGATTTTAATTCTTAATTTCCTATCCCTATAATACAAGTTCAAGTATATTTGAATTTGAAAGGTAGCATTCCAGATATGCCTGGATGTCACCAAGAAAATCATGTCTGCTAAATTTAAGCCATTCTAGATAATTACTGAAGTTGCCGAAGATCCTTGAACAGAAGAGAAATATAAAATTCTGCCAGTTGATCCCAAATGTACATTTGATTTTGAACAATGAGCATTCGAAAATGTAAAATGAAAATACGAAAAATTGCAATAAAAATTGGGGTGAAATCTTGACAAAATGTGTTTACCTACGTATATATATATATGAGGTGTTTTGAATTAGAAGTTATTTCTACCGCACAATAAAAAAACAGAATCGTCTTTAAATTTTGTCGACATCGAAATGCCAAAATTATTTTGATTATTTTTTCAAAGAAAGTAAAAGTATCTACTTCAACATACAAAAACTTACTATTATATATATATATACTGATGAGCTGTGATACAGCGAAACCTATCAGTCTGCAGATTACTATTTAGGCTCTCACACTCTGAATGAGCACTCTGGAAGAATGGTCAACTTTGAAAAACTGTAGATACTCTAGTATCTACGCATCGTTTATTCAGAATGAATTAGAACACTCTCAGCTATTGGGCGTGTATAATGATAATATACACGCTAAAGTGCCCATAGCTCAGAGGTAGATTGGCTGACTGACGCCAGTTTGGTCGGGTTTCAATCCTTGGTAAAAACCAATCGGATGTCTAACCGAACTGATGAGCTGTGATACAGCGAAACAGATCTGTCTGCGGATGACTAGATATATATATACATTTAAAATGTGTAAAATTTAGTACAATGGCAGATAATTAAAAAGAGATTCTGAAGAAAATTGAAAACACATACCAAAAACCTCGATGTTAAAATGTTTCACACAATATTTCCCCTACATATATACGAACTGTTTGGCCCCAAAATTAATTCAGACCAATTTTATTACATTAGTACAAGATATGGTCTTGACATTTGTGATATGAATATTCCAAATATTTTAAACAAAAGACCATGAATAGTTGCTAAGCCACCAAATTCAAAGAGACTTGATACGTTTCCGTAAATGAATTGGAGAATATATATATATTTTAAATATAAAACTTTAACCCCCAAAAAAAGCAGGAAGGTAAATCCCAAAGACCCGATCCTAATTAATTTTAATTACATTAATATTAAAAATGATCAAGGTGGGGGGGGGCTCAATGTAATTAATATTTAAATTACAGAGCCAATTATAAAATAAAATAGATTTTGATGTTCAAATCAGTTGTATAGCCATTTCTACATGAAATCCCTAAGAGAAAATTCACGCATCATCGGCAACATCTTTATTTCAAAATACAGCAAGATATTTTCCGGCGGAAGTTCAAAAAATATATACATTACAGCAAAATTAAAGGGGTAGGATTAATAAGAAAGTAGACAGATATCAATGTCTATTTTTGATTTTTGGAAAACCTTACTTTTAAACTGAGTTGTAACTTAAAATTTAGCCTTGTCTGGCTCTAAGAAAAAGAAGGGGTAAGATAAAAAAAGAAAGAAATGGGAAGAGGTGGTTGACAGGGACGTAAGCTAAGAAAAAAAGAAAGGAAAGGAAAGAAAAAAGAAAAAAGAAAAGATCCATCTCCACAGAAACGTTAGCAGACGTGTTGCCAAATAAATCATAGCGGGTTTTATTGATTGGTCAACATGTCTGCAAACGTTTCTATGGAGATGAGTGTTTCTTAGGGATGTCATGTAGATATAGCAATAGAACTGATTTGAACATCGAAATTTATTTTATTTCTTATATATATATATATATATATATATATATATATATATGTTACTCTTCAGCAATGAATCGTGTTCTTTAGCTGACTGGCATGTGTATAACCCGCTTATATACAACACGCGAAAATTTTTATTCTCTGATTCCATACGCCTATGTCTTAGGTGTTTTCAACTCTGTTTGACACTAAATCGGTCGACTTTTGCTCCCGGCCAGAAGCATGTGGATGTCTATTCACACTGATGAGCTCTGATACATCGAAACAGGCTTGTATGTGGATGACGAATATATATATGACAACAAAGTGTTTGTCTCTTTAGCTAAGCAGATTTGTGCCGGCTTGTGATGTACCACTTCTCAGGACTATTCGCTATAAATGATATATACCGGTATATGTATGTATCTCGTTTTACAATATCGTCTTTTGGTGGTAAAAAGTGGATATTTTTCTATATACATGTTAACATTATTCTTGTAAATACACGTATAACTTTATTATAAGTGACTACATGTATGATGAAAGGAGAGGGTGTGCACAGATAAAAAATTTATATGTATACGTAGTTGATGTTGTGCAAGTGTATGCATATATGAATATACAGTCAAATATATATATATGCAGATATATATGCGTATGCATGTGTGTAAGTATGTAAATATATGTGTATTTTCTGAGGATATACGAGGTTTCTTAGTATATTGCGTAAATAGATGTTGGTATTATTTATACGTAATTATGTAAATACAAGCGTATTTTCTGAGTATATATAAAATTTGTTAGTATATTTGCGGAAATATGTGTTATCATTAATGATAAGCGTATAAGACCGGACTTCATAAATATATATGTAAATGTGCAAACACAATATTTATATGTTGATATGGATGGATGTGTGTAGTCGTGTATATTTAAATGTACGGATTTGTGGTTAAGTATAAACATGTGTTCATGTAGATATACATGTGTATGCGTACGTTCATATCTAGGGATATATGTGTATAAATATTCATGTGCTTATGAGTGGGCGTGACATATTTTTATGGTCACTCTTTCCGCCAAATGAGTTTTTTCTCTTCTGACAATTGTCATTCTTACCATATATAAGGACAAAATTTCTTCTCTGGATCATGATACTTGATTTCCATTTTGTTTTTAAAGAATTTTTTATTACGGGAAAATATTTGAACCGAATGGAACGAATATAGCGTGATCTGGATTAATTAATGAATCTCGTTATTAGAAATGAACTATAATTCATAAACACTTTTAATGGTGTGTTAATGTTTCCTTTATAGATATCATATTGCTCTGGAAAACATCCATTGAGCTCTCTATACAGATATAATCCTTTATATTTTCTTAAGTAGATCTTGTTGGATTATCCTATATATATATAGTGTATCGAGGCAGCAATATAGTGTATTACCGTCTTAATAACCTCTCCGAAGATGACTCATGTGAGCCGAAAGCTTAGAAAGAATTTGATAAAAAATTATTCAAATATTCGAGACTTTTTGTCTTTATTTTCAACTGAAATTAAATTATATTTTATTAAGTAGATCTTGTTGGATTATGCTAGCCATTCACGGAATTAATATCTTTATATATATATATATATATATATATATATATATATAGAGAGAGAGAGAGAGAGAGAGAGTGTGTGTGTGTGTGTATCGAGGCAGCAGTATAGTGTATTACCGTCTTAATAACCTCTCTGAAGATGGCACATATGAGCCGAAAGCTTAGAATCAAATTAATGAAAATTATCCAAATGTTGGAGAATTTTTGTCTTTATTTTCAACTGAAATCAAAGCCAAAATACGACGTCTCATGTTTAAACATAATAGACATTCATTGTCTTTTATATTTAACAGTATATGTTTAGAAAAAAATATATATGTATATATATTGTTTAATTACTTAGTGTTTGGTCATAATAAGACAAAATCAGTGTGCATTTGTATTAAAAAATGTTCAGTACAATTTTATTGTAGAACTTTTTGATATTTCTCATTTGTAAAATAATTATTACGCGACCTAGGTTTCTACAATGAGTGATCTTTTCAGGCAATTTACAATAACGGATTTTGCCGTTTACTGTTTTTTTTAAGAATGCTCCTGTAAAGATGATTTTTTTTTGAACGCTCACGTTAGAGAGAATTTTTGAACGTACAATTTTCAATATTACAAGAAATTATAACCTTTTTGTCCATTGTTGTATGAACCTAATAGTTATTTTTTAGTATGGTTACACTTAGTCATAATTTCTGTTCTATCATTCAATAGTTTATTTTTGCTTTGGAAAATAGTTTCCTCTTATTCACTATTATATAACACATCACTGTTTTGTGTATGTTATCCTCTTTACTACTAGCTTATTATTATTATTATGTCATTTTTCATCATATTTCGATTTCTGCTTTGGTCTCACTACCAACCAAGTCTGCGGGGAGACCTAAGGCAGGTAGTGGCGTGTTGTTATGGCTTCATTTCATGTTTTTCTATCTTCCCTATCATCCCCAGCATTACATAGATAAAGTTTTCCTTAGTGTGTGGGCTGTACTTAATAAGACATTATTATTATTATTATTATTATTATTATGATTATTATTATATTTTTAATAATTTTTATAAACATAATTTTATTAGTAGTATTATTTGTGATTATATCATTTTTTTGATATTATTAATATTATATTTATTTTTAGATATTATATTTTTGTTATTATTACTACATTTATAATGTAATAATACTACCAATATTTCTATTATATTTTGTATTAAAATGTTAAATTTACCATTTAGTTTATATACCGGAAATACACTTCATTATCTTTAAGAACTAAATTTAATGTTAAATTTCCATGTCGTGTTTTTCAAAGAAAACAGCCGAATTGCAATTCTAGTTAATACTCTCGCTTTCATTAACGCATAGTAGTCGCTGTTTGTCGATCTAAGTCGTTAGCTTTAACCTCTTTTCCCTCATACTTTTCGTTCTTCTTTTCTTCCTCTTTTACTTATGCATCTGTCAAAATAAATTAATGACGTTTTGTTACTTTACTCAATAAATATACATTTTTCAATGTATTCTTTTGTTTTCAATATATTCTTCTGGTTTCAATGTATTCTTCTGGGAGCGGATTTCGAATTCCAGTTGAATTCGTTGCAATCATATACGCGCAAATAACTTTGGGGAAGGTATTAATCCGTCTATTCCCTGTAGCTCTGGGTCAAATAACAGGACAGATTAGCTTCTATAGCCTTGATTGCCAACCAGTCTACAGCAGAAAGCAATGGCAACGTACTGCGGGATAATCTTCTACCCAGTCAGTCATGTCTCTTTCGAGACATGATCTCCCAAGCGTGTATCACGTATGGCACTTAACTGACTTCTGTTTTAGTTCATTGAATTAATTCATTCTCTAGGCATGTTTTGTGATGCCGCTGCTAGATTTCACTATTGGTATTACAGTAGCATGTAACATTTTGTGGGGTGCAGTTAATAATCCCATGTCCAACTCGTTTTAAATTCAAAAGTTTGCAATCATAGCATGGAAACCTATTCTGTTCGACTTTTAATCACAGCTGCAGGTGGCAAGAAAGGTGGCTTATTTCATGGGTAATTCTGTTGAAGTGTATCCAAAAAAATAGTTATAAATCCGAACCATGCGAATGTCATTTCTCGAAAGCTACAAAAAAGGCGTATTCAGACAGTTAATTGCCACTCATGATACATGCTTGGGCGATTATGTCTCGAACGAGACATAGCAGACTAGGCATAGACTTATACCGCAGTAGATTTCCATTATGTACTGCAGTAGACTGGTTGCCAGCCAAGGCAATAGAACCCAATTTGTCCTTTTATTTAAACCATAACTGGAGAGAAGATACGGATTAATACCTTTCTCAAATGTATTTGTGCGTAAGTGAATGCAAATATACTTGGGAATGGAATTAATCCGTAATTTCAGATAGAAATTCAGGAAATCACTATCACACTACAAAATTATTGATTCACATTCATTCACAAACAATTTAAATTTGTGCATTTATTTTTATACGTACATGTATTTATACTTGTTTATTCGAAATAAATTGCTATATCGAAATATATATGTGTTTTTAGATATTTTATATGTGTTTTCAGTTATTTTACAGAAATAGTAATGTTGTTATATACAAAAATATTTAATCATATATATAATGAAATAAGACATTCTTTCTCACACTTTTAGAACTATATATATATATATATATATATATATGTTTTTGCTTATATGCTTACATATAATACGTTTTCTTCCATCTATTTGATTTTTTTTTATTCGTTCACCGAACTTCCTGCACACAGAGTTGATTTATTCTTTGTTCACTGATTTCCTCCGTCTCATCTCATGGCGTTGTTTTTTGCAGTATTTTGCTTTCCTAAGTATACTTCCTGTATCCTGGCAGTATTTCCATAAATTTGCATATCTAATACAATTTTTTTTGTACACTCTTATATTTGTACATCTCTCGGCATATACCTCATTTCAAAATTTTTAATGCTAACCAATCACCGCAACACCCACACACTGACATTCTCTCACCATCATATCGTCTCTCACTCTCTCTCTCTCTCTCTCTCTCTCTCTCTCTCTATATATATATATATATATATATATATATATATATATATGTTGTGTGTGTCTGTCTGTCTTTGTGTGTATATCTTTATATGTGTGTATGTGTTTCTCTTTGTGCGTATTATTCTAAAAGCAACAGCTCACATCTCATGGAGTCATTTTTCACTGTTATCGTTTATAATGTTGATATTTCAACAAAATTCTCATATCTTCTTCTTGTTTCTCGATGTGCATCTTTATATATAATTTATGATTTGCTTCTCAAAGAAATAAAATGTTTATTGTTGATCGACTTTCCATAGTAGCCGTGTTATTTTTCGTCGTATTTTTTCACTTCTTTTTTTTTTTTTTTTTGTCTGTCATTATTTGAAATTATTTTTTACCAAGTGGGAAAATGGAAGCAGAATATGTCATTTAAAATGATCGACTGAACTATGGAGAAATATTGTGTTATGGCAACAATAATAACACTCTTTATATTAGGAAGTTTTACGTTTTACTCACTGAACTTTTTAGAGCAGTTAGCTTCCTCCATTTCGTCCATAAAGCTTTAGTAACTTAAAAGATTATACAGTCAATTCCTTTGCTGCAGTTTACGAAGTATCAAAATATTAGCTTCTGAAGTCATTCATTCATTCTCGATAATTTTTTTAATCGTATCACCCCGAGCAAGGCGGTAACGCCACTGATGTGCAGGGGGCTACGTAATAGTGAAAAGATTGGAAAAGAGAAAGCCGGAAACCACATCCTAAACAGGGAACAAGGGATAAGCCTCTTAACCAATAGACGTGGGTGGAGTGTGAACCGGGTGATATATATATATCTATCTACTTCAATTGAAAAAAAAAAACAAAGTGAGAAGATTGGAAAAGAGAAAGCCGTAGAAGATATAATTCTGGCTCTTGGCGGCTACAAGGAAATTTAAAAGAAAAGAAATATTTCGATTAATTCAATTTCCAAAACGAGTATCAGGAATATATTTGTATCTTGGGATATATTAATTAAGACGTAGGTGGAATTTATGACATACTTGACACGAAAAGAAGGCTTCGTGAATTGTGTTTGTTGTTCTTTCTTCAATATGGCAGTGAATGCTGGAAAAATCATCAAAGATGAAGGAAAAACTTGAAGCAACTGAAATGTGGTTCTACAGAAGGATGCTGCGAATATCATGGATCGAGCATGTGAGCAATGATGAGTTCTTAGAAATGATGGAAACAAAAAGGAAATTAATACTGAGCATAAGGAAGAGACAGCTGAAGTTCCTGGGACACGCAGTGAGGAAGGATGGCCTGGAGAATATGATGCTACTAGGCAAGATAGAGGGGAAAAGAGACAAGGGAAAGCAACGGATAACATATTTGAAGGACCTAATCAGGTGTATGACTGAACGAGAATTGCATGGTGTAACAGGAGAAGGCGTGCTCAGAGCCATCAGGGATAGGGAAACGTGGAAAGCCATGATCGCCTACGCCCTGAAGGGACACGGCACATGGAAGAAGAAGTCTATGTAAATCTATTGCTAGTCAATGGCAGAAAGCTGAAAAATTGAGATGATAAAGATATAAATTTTGAGGAGAGCAACAGATGACAGAAGGGCTATGATGGCCCATTAAATAAGAAATTCTCCGTTACTAATTTTAAATACTCTATTTCCTGTGTTTATAAAACGCTCCGATGCATTAGTCAATACCGAATTCTGAAGGAAGAAATCAGGGAATGTGTTATCCTGTACTTCCTAACTCGCACACTAACCCTAACTGTATCCAATGAATAGTATATTTCAGCATGAAAACTGACTAATCATGAAAAATTCTGACAGAGTAGTTTTCAAATTTATAGTAATTATTTAGAATTTGATAAATAGAAATAATCTTATAGTTCGTAATACCAGTGGAATACTATTTCTGAGTGAAATTCTCATTAATCGTGACGAATTCATCACAAATTTTAATTAATCACTAATTTTAAATTAAAATTAATATTCGTTTTTTTTTTTTTTGTACAGGAGTAGCAGTTTATCATTTGTTCCCTGTTTAGGAATGGGTTTCCGTTTCCTTCTAAAGTTTTTACATTATATTTCTCTCCCAGAAAATCCATCAGTTTTAGTGGAATTATTGCCTTGCTTGGGATGAATTGATTAAAAACATGGAAATTTAGATACAAAAATATGGTAAACTTTGATTTATGTTCATGTTAAAATATACCTTAATGCTTACTGTATTGTTGAATGCTTAAACTGAAATTATAACCTGAAATCCTCATTGTCGGTAATCTTGAAAATTTTATACAAGCACTATGTTTACTGCGTCAAATTTACCGAACGTAATGTTACCATGGAATTAAGTTTCATTTATGGTTTGGTTAAATCTTTAAAAAGTACAGAACCGACACAGACACCACTAAATCTGTCACTAATTTTCGATTTATAGGACTCAGATATTTTTTTAGGTAATTTAGAGGAAAAATGCGTTATATTAGTAGCCAAATACGGTGTTTATCGAGTGATGGTTTCCTAAAATTTCAGGGATTGGTTTACTAAAAGTAGTAATTTTTAAGAACTTATTCTGCTTATTTTCCATATGAGATTTTAAACAAATTCTTTTATAATATAAAAAACAATAAATAAATCATTTTGATAACTTATTAAAAAATAACTGATTTTTATTAAAAAATTTTCAGCTAGAACTTCCGTTCTCCTTATATTTCTGTTCAGGAGTATGATTTTTTTTTGTTTTTTTTTTCCTTAGTGTCATCAGCTGTGTTACTGTTTCTCAGCCACATTTGAACAGAATCGCTGCAGGAACAAAAATCCAATGGAAGACCTATACAGTTTAAGACTAGAAGATTTCTCACATTTTTAACTTCAAAATGTTAGGGTCGTGTGTCTCTTATTGTTTCAATAGACACACGCAAGCAAAGGGAACTAAAATTTATCTAGACAATCGGTTATTAATATATCTGTATTTTTGGATGATCCAACAACCGGTTCGCTAAACATTTTTAATTTGTTCGTTCAAACCGGTGTGAACGGGTAGGATGCCAGCAGTGTATTTATGTTACCGAAAAAAGGCGAAGAATGGAAATTGGCTCCAATAATAAATATTAGGGAAAAGCATGTATCAAATCCATTTTTGGTAGCTTGTTGTAACTGTGAAAATATTAACTAACGGCTTAAGGCCACTTCACGTTCAAAAAACGGTTCTCCTAAGATCACCGAAGTCAAGCAATGTCTAGCCTGGCCAGTATTTAGATAGGTGACCTTTTGAAAATAACAGATGCAGTGGGTTTAAGTGTGTGGGATGTTTACTTGTAATGACTCGGAATCGAAGGACAGAGTTTTAATTCCAGCTGGGTTCGTTATTTTCACTTACGTTCAAATAACTTTGGGAAAATTATAAACCAACCTCTTCTTCCCACATCTATGGGTTAATTAGTAAGACCTGTATCCCTAAAACCGTTATTATCTCGAAAACAAAATTGTATACAAAATAGATTTTGGCATTAAATGACACATAGATATTGATATCCTACTAAACAACCAACACCCTTAAATATATGATAAAATTCAATGAAATAAAAGGATTACATACAACAATATTTAATAGAAAGTGAATTAGATAAACAAGCTCCACAACCCACTGCAAATCTCGGCTTATGACTCTTGGTATTATTATTTTATTATTCATTTATTCTATTAGCCTTCCATATATATATATATATATATATATATATATATAAATATTGCTGGGTGTACCTACAGGACGTGGGTAATAATGGCTTTCCATCTCTGTCCCACATTGTAAAGTGTGTATTTTTCCTATAGCTCCTAATCGTTCTTCTACTAAACATTTCCAAACAAAATTAATTTCTTAAAAAGCTTTGAAACAGTAAATTCATATGTACACTTCGAGCAATTATTATATATGATTCATATCATTTAGGTATTTAACTCATAAACACAAATTCAAAATTTTATTACTATGTATTTATTTTAGCCCACAATAGATAGATATCAGTGTATCAATATAATTTCATGTCAGTGTAACAACATAATTTCAAAACCGAAAAAAACGGTGTATACATGCTTATACACATTTATTATAAAATCATAATGTTCGCTAGGTACAAATATTCGTCGTGTTTGGAGGTAAATATTAATAAATGTGATAAATTTTTTTCCGTCTTTCTCAATATCCGTGTATTAAAAATTGCTGACAAATTTCCTAACGTACAGTGTAGATTTTAGATACTGAATAAATGAGTCCAAGTTACAAATTACGGCTCGGATATACTAAAATAAAAAAGGTAGAGAAATTAAAGTATCTGTTCTAACATAGGGTGGAATGTGCAACACTGAGATCGGAAGGCCTATTGAAATGGCCAACGATCCATCTTAAAGATAAGCTGATTATTTAGAGACAGAAATTTTTCGTTAGAAACAAAGAAAAGCGTACTAAACTTTTACATGCTATCTCCCGTCTTTTATTGCAGCATATACTAGGCAACCCACTTAAAAAGATGTAGAGATTCGAAGCAACAGAAATTTGGTTCTACAGAAAAATGTTGACGATATTTTTTGCCGAACATGTGAGGATTTTAGCGAGAATGGATGCAAAAAGAAAACTTATACCTAACATTAGGAGTAAGCAGTTAAAGTTTCTGGTGCGAGTCGTGAGAAAAGAGTTTTTGGAAAATGTGTTATTCATGGAAGAGTCTGACAAGGAACATAGACAGTGGAGAGCGGCGAGTAGAATATTTGATGGTCACGATCAGTTGGAAGGCAGGACAGGGTTTTGGGGAAATAATAACAAAAAATAAAAAATATATTAAGTGCTACAAAAGAGAGGAAGATATAAAGGGCTGTGATCGCCTACGTCCTGAATGAACACCGCACATAAATGAAAAAGAAACTCACGTTCATTTGAACGCTTTGCCATTAAGTCTCCAAATCAAGCAACGGGAGCATGAAAAGGGAAAAAGATAACAGAAAGCAGGAAATGGAGTAGTGGGTCGCGAATCTTGAGTCGAGGAGACAAATTAAGGCCATAAAGACGGCTTCTATTTCGGAAGACAACGCTGGACAATGGCTGCGATGATAACATGTGCGGGTTGGTTTGTAATGACCGTGCAGCGGGGTCGACATCAGACTATCGTCAGATTTTCCATGGTGATGAGGTTTGGGGAAAGGGAAATGTGAATCGAAATGGACAGCGTAAAAGGAAGACATCCGCTCCCTTAACATTGTTTCCAACATTTTTTACCTCTATATTGTATAATTGTATTTTTTTTCGTTTTTGTTTTTGTTTTTGTTTTTTCCTTAGGGATCTCGTCCTTCTCCCCTTTGTCTTTTTTTATTTTCTTTTATTCATTTATTCATTTATTTTTATGATTACTTCCTTCAACTTCGTTGTACTTGAGCATTTTTTTGACCTGACACACTTTGAAGAAACAAAAAAAAATTAAATATTTATTTCATGTACATTTTCAGGTCTGGCCTGTAAATATTTAATACACACCAAAACTAAAGTTAAAATGCATCTTTTATCAAAATACTGCCTAAAATCAGCTATTGACATTGTCTGAGTAACATCACGAAATAACATTAATAAAATAATAACGATAATATTAATCATGATATTTTATGCTAAATTTTCTCACCGACAATATGGGTTTTCCCAATCACATTCCGACATCTATTTTCTTAGCAAATACTTTGTTGAAGTTTTCCCCTGATTCCCAACAACATGTATTCACACTCCTACTAGATTGGCATATATGTCCCAGGCTTTTACTTTCAAAATAGTTAAATGTAACCACCTCTTACTGTAACAATTTTTTTCACGCATTTTTCTTTTGTGAAACTCCCTGCCGACAGCTTAGTTCTCTGATACTTTCAATCTCCAAAGGTTTAAATGGAATATCAATTACCATGTTTTTGCTACTTGATTCTAACACATCTTTTATCTTTTCTTCGATATCCACTGTATTTTGTTATTTCTATCCATGTAAACTTTTCTACACCATTGGCGGTCTTGCCTTGCTTGGGGTGAAATGTTCCAATCTCCTCACTCTTTTTTTCAATTGGAGTAGATAGACTAAACTATCGCCCGGTTCACACTCCACCCACGTCTATTTAACAGGTTAAGAGGCTCATCCCTTGTTTCCTGTTTAGGATGCGGTTTCCGGTTTTCTCTTTTCCAATCTTCTCACTGTTTTTTTTTTTCAATTGGAGTAGATAGATCTATCTATCGCCCGGTTCACACTCCACCCACGTCTATTGAACAGGTTAAGAGGCTTGTCCCTTGTTCCCTGATTAGGATGTGGTGTCCGGCTTTCTCTTTTCCGATCTTTTCACTATTACGCCCCCCTGCACATCAGTTGCATTACCGCCTTGCTCGGGGTGATACGATTAAAAAATTAAACATTTAATTTTTTCTAAGAAAAATCCGTCTGTGAAGGTAACTATCTCTTTCTTGCTACAGTCACCTCTTCAGACACATTTGTTTTTCTTTAATAAGAAATATATGCAAGATTGTTGAGGATAAATTAGTTATTATTTCTAAGAGAGAGAGAGAGAGAGATAACATCGTCTTTTGTGATTAGCAGCATAAACAAAGCCAATAAGCAAAAATTTTCGATTACAATGATTTGAGATTTTGTGCTTGAGAAACCATCGACTGTGTCAGTAATATTTCACGTGAGAATTGTTTCCCTTTTTCCATACAGTCAATAACATGTTTCTGATGGAATTCGATCTATGGTTTCATGGTTGGAAAACGAACCGGCTAAACACTTATAGCCACGCCCCCATAAACGAAATCTTAATTCCTGTATGAGTAAACGTGAATTAATCATGGCAGATGACCAAAACGTCGATAAAAAGAATTGAAAACATCCCTGACCCAGGGAAACCTTTGCTGGCGTAGGACCATCCTGAGTCGGTAGGATGGGGACTAAAAATTTCGTGTCTTAACATCAACATGAAGCGAATACAAGGTATGTTGTGAAGTGGGGCCGACTAGGCAAGCCACGTTCAACATCTACATTTCTCTGTGACACACGCTCACGAATTTTCAGGAGTAGGCTGGGCCTTCACAGTAATTACTGTCTCACTAATCAGAGGAGCGTAATGAAATAAGGAGAAATGCTGACGATCCTGATCCTCGGATATCGACGATTCATCATGTATTAATTATGTTGAAATGAATGAACGACCATCTCTATAGCTATTATTTTTATTTATTATTCTATATATATGTAATTTCTTAAACTAACAGATAAGCATTTTCCCAAAAATAACCCCCTGAGCAAAATATTCAATAAGAATACAAAAAAATATTAAAAGCACACAAAAAAATAACTCCAGCACTAATACCAGTCTGCCCTATAATAACAAAATTTGTAACTGTAGAAACCCAAACCAATGCCCCATTCCTATTTAAAAGGCGCTTTTACAATAACCTCTCATCTTTCAATAACAAAGAAAAACAAAATATGACGTCTCTATCCAAACACTTTTGGAAGATAAAAAACGAAAATAAAACACCTAAAGTTAAATGGAAAATACTCAAACAAGCAAGAACAGCTAAATCAATAAAATAACTATGTTTCCCTTGTCTTCAAGAAGAAATTGAAATCATTAAATACATGAATAGCGACAAAATTTTAAACCAGAGTATGAAACCACAGTAAACTGCAAACAAATTAAAAAACTAAGTTTACAATTATGCTAAACAATACTGCAAAACCCAAAACTCGAATCCCCTAGAGACGATAAACCTTTATAGTACTAACAACACATGACATCAAATTTTATTTATTACACACCAAAAACTATAATCTAATTTAAAGTTTTATAAAAAAAAAGTGATTTCCTAAATTCAAAATTATGATTAAATCTACAAAATTAAATTATTTTTAAAAACAGTGCTTAAATACAAAAATATTCTATAGTTGTACAAATAAACATTAAAGATAGGTTCAGTCCCATCCCTTCCCACCTTTTATAACTCCTTACTCTCCCCCTCATAAACCCAATGAATAAAGGCTATCCAGCTGGCCATAAAAACTGCACTCCATTTTCTAATGTGAAATCTGTCTACAAAATTCCCGACATTTTCATTAATCAACTACATCCCTTATCCACCCCACTTTCTTCAAAATTCTGACGGACAATTTACAAGACGTATTCCCGTCTCGCTAACCCCCACCAACATCCCACACACAACTCCCAAATATGAGAAAAGATGTCTTCCATTTCTTTCCACACCATCTGATGAGACATTTTAAGTCCAATGTCGAAACAAAATGTACAATTTTTAGTGAATATCTATATTATAACAAATTTTGTACATGATCTAAAATATAATTTATAATATATATATATATATATATATAGTCATCTGCAGACAAATCTGTTTTGCTGTATCACAGCTCATCAGTACGGTTAGACATCCGATTAATTTTATCCAAGATTGAAACCCGATCGAATTGATGTCAGTCGGAGCTACCTCTGAGCTATTGTCGCTCGGTAGAAGAAGGCAGACTTTTAGCGTTTGATATACAATGTAAACATACGCTAGTTTGTTAGATGGGTCCAATTCATTACTGAATGAACTATGCATGCATATATATATATATATATATATATATATATATATATATATATATATATATATATAAAATAAAGAATATTATCATTAGGCTACACCAGTCTTTTTAAAAGGAATTTGTGTAATTTATACTATTTTTAGAATTTTTTGCTAAATAAAAATAGAATGGTAATTTTGTTATTACTTTGCGAAATTCTCCAAGGTAACGAAGCAAAGGAGAACTCATCCGAATCACCCTAAACTTTCTTTATTCTTTCATTGATGAAACTGCATTAAAGGTAATTATTAAATATTTATAAATTGATTTGATGCACATACTATGGTGCAGATTTTTTTTCAAAAGAACCATTGTATTTTCATTTACAATTATTCACTTGTCAATAAATACTAAAAATAGTATGAAATACATAATTTTTTAAAAGTTTGATGTGGTTTAATAATTATGCCCGGTAGTATATATATATATATATATATATATATATATATATATATATATATATATATATTCGTGATCCATATACAAGTCTGTTTCGCTGTATCACAACTCATGAGTGTGGCTAGACATCTACTTGCCTCTGACTGGGATCGAAATTCGACCGATTTGGTGTTAGTCGGAGCCGATAGGCCAATATTTTTTTTATTTGGCCAAAATATCCATATTTGATCGAAATGAATGTTTACTGGCATTTTTTTCATCATGTCACCCCAGGCAAGGTGAAAATGTCATTCGGATGCAAAGGATTGTTGAGTGTGAAAGAAAATGCAAAGACTGTTAGAAATGAGAAAAATAAACGAAGTGGCTACTGGAAGACAGAAGAAGCCGACTGAAGAAGCCAGTTGAATTTAATTTGTTTTTATATTGTAGGTAGCTGGAAAGTAATACACTGGAAAATATTTCCACAAGGTAGAAACAAAAGAAAAAGAAAAGTATTTGCCTTGGAACTTCGTCGCCAAATTCTTGTGAAGTTGTGGTGAAAGTTCGTCGCAAATTTGTAGTGACCGGTTTGTTCCAGAAGTAGGACACGGAACAAGAAGGTAGGTTCAAAAGAGTGTATTAGTATAACTAGAAACAAAATGATCAAAGAAAGTGTTAATAATAAGTAACTAGAAAAAAAGTAAGACTGAAGGTATTATTACGCTGCTTATTGCCTGACTAGTAGCTGTCGTCAACTGCCATTAACTACTCCCGTTAACTGCTCTCGTTAACAGCTCCCCGAAAGTCACACAAGTAATTACATATAACAAAAGGAAGAGTCCATTCCTCGTAGAAGGGCACCATAACCGTATTAGAATAGAACCTACAGTAACATCTTGCTGTTTCAAGAAAAATTCTATGAAAAATTAACTATTACAGAAATACCACAAGGAACAAAGGTTACGACAGTTGAAAAATGAGTGAAGTCGAAAATGCCAGGTTATAATTACGAAACCTTCTTTGCTTTCTGATGAGAATCTCCATGATCACCGGATCAGATATCGTAGAAATACTCAGAGCACGGAAAATTGGTAGATTTATAAACCTGTGCAAGATAAGTCCTATAGATAAAATTGTCTGTCAGAAATCATTCAACGATCTCTCCAAGAAGTAGATTTAGCAATTGATGCGATAAATCATTCAACTTCATGTCAGTGGAAAAAAAGGGAGATCAAAAATATTTAACGAGTTGCTGTGGCAGACATGCGATAGAACCTGGGACTAGCACTACTCTTTGCGACTTGCCTTGTCCCCGCCAAAAGAGAGCCCGTATTTGCTTAGCATGTAAAGCTACTGCAGCTAAAATGAAGGAAAAAGAAAATGCACTTACCGTTCTGACGTAATCCGTCCTCGGCCAGATAAGGTAAAAGAATGAGGGAAGACTTGCATTGAATTTTTATACACTAAAAATATGCAATGCATAATGGGATAGCATGAAGACACAAAAGGATTATGAGTACATAGACAGATATAAAAGCACCGAATTTTTCCCAGTGGGGAAGGAAGAAAAAGAACGTTCACAGTTGGTGGCTGAAACGTCTGTTAGTGAGATTTTGAGACAGAGCTCAAGAAGGAAAGACTTGATTGGAATACCAGCTGGTAGAGCCACAATTCATTTGCTGGTTGCTGTTTAAAGTTTATTTTGCCACAGTTGCTTTCCTGCAGATTAACATTAAATATGCTAATGGAAGTTACCCATAGTTTTCTATGATGAAAAAGCGAAAGTAACTTCGCTTTGAAAGTCATTTCTAGTCATTGTGAATTATTGTCTCACTTCATTCTAAAAATTTCCATGGCAGAATGTGTAGCACCAATTATTCCTTGCTGAATCTGAAAAAGACTTTTCCCCAATTTTATAGTCATATATCCATGGATTTTTTCTTTTGCAATTTTCTACTGCACTAATATAAACTTGATTATGACTAGTGTTTCATTCAATTCAAAAATTATCATATTATCCAATTTAAGATATGTTTGGGGCAATACAAATCATTTGCAGTCGCTCACCTCTTGAAAATCTAACGTGTGACAGGGTGTACCAGGTCATATGACAGCAGGATTAAAAATTTCAACAATTCAAAATTTTCACTTTTCCGTCGATTATGGTCAGCACTCTCTCATATAATCGGTGATACGAACTTATGTAACTTAGTAACCTTTTTTACTCGATTTAGTGCCATACAACATAGTAAAACTACTAAGATACAAATTGTCCCAGAGTGTGGAAGAATGAGACAAAACATTACTAAGGATCAGGAGTAAAGAAAGATATCATAACAGTAGACATCGATAAGCATTGCATTTAAATTTTTGAAGATTTAAGTTTGTTGGAAAGCATTGTGGCAGAAAGAGGTACTACAAGCTAGAAATGCAGGAAAATAAATTGCTGGCAAATAATTTATTATTAAATTTAACCAACCCAACTGTAAATTGATGAGATCTCAACGCCAGTCTAGTACTGTGCTTAAAAGCAAAGATTCTCGATACCATAGCGAAGAGCTCATCTGAACAATTAAACTGAAAGTCAGTTAAGTGCTAGAAGCGATAGTGGATTTGTGCGATCATGTCTCGAAACAGACACGAATGACTTGGCAGAAGATTATTTACTATTGCTTTCTATGGTAGACTGGATGCCAGTCAAGGATATAGAACTCAATCTGTCATATTATTATTTAACACATAACTGGACGGACGAGTCGGATTAATACCTTTCACAAGGTATTTGTGTGTAAGTGAATGCAAAGGATTCAGTTGGAATTCGACCTCGTCCCACCCGATTTCTCGTTTCGAGTCGATATCCACCTCACCACAACGCACATTCAGGCAAGTACTTCGCTTAAAATCAAAGATAAACAGACACACACAAACATCTTGCATTATATATATATATATATATATATATATATATATTATCGATTATCTACACTATTGTAAGAACTGCAACCTTGAAACTTCTGAATATCGTTTCTTATGTCTTTGTCTATGAGTGTATCAAATTTGATTCAAATCGGACCACTCCGTCTATAACCCGATTTTTTCGATTATCGATTTTTGATATTTATCGGGGTACCTCGACACAAAACCTAGCTAAGAACACACGCAGAGGTTTATAGTACAACTGTGTAAATTTTCAAGCAATCGTTTCAGCCGTTTCAGAGTCTATAGGTAACGAATACACACATACAGAGAGACAAAGTTCCATTTATAAATAAGTTTAGATAAAATCACATGTGGGGAACCATACGGCGGTTGAAAAGTGACAGAATCTAACCTGCTAGATAAAAACTGATAATATTACTGATTTTTCTTCGGAAAACATAATGCGAGAATACTGTTGCATTTTTGCGAAAATTAATTGCTACTTAACAAAATCAGTATTGAGATGCTAGTTTTTATGCAGTTTGACCGTAACATTCAGAAAAGAAGAGAACGCGAAGTTATTTACCGACATTTGCAAAGTCGGATTCTAAAAATATTGCATCGCACATGTACACCCATCATCAGTCTTGAATGCCCATTACAAATCTATTTCAGCACGATTGATGGTTGTGGAGCATTCTCATCAGTTTAGGCTTATTTGCTTTTTTTAACCGCCCCCATATTTTCAAACTGGGTTATTAGTTACTGTTCTGTAACAGCTCACATCAGGTTTACGTCAGGTTTTGAATTAAGAGTTGTCCATCTTACCAACCGCGGTAAGAAAATGTCAAGTCTACTCTGAGGGAAGAGAAGAGATAGAGATATACTTTTCCAAAAAATATTTCTGTGAAAGAAAATGACAGGATTTCGAAGAGGAAACATTTATTTTTTGCATTCAGCTTCTAACATGTACACCATCTACACATACAAACATGCAAAATGATTGAATTTAATACTTTTTTGTTAATTATTCTGGCACACTTAAATCATTTTTCTCTTGGGTTATTTATATACATGTGCGTTGTGGTGCAGTGGAGATCGGCTCGGAACGAGAAATCAGAGAGCCGAGTTCGAATTCCAGTTGAATTCATGCATTCACTTACGCACAAAAACCCTTGGGAAAGGTATTAATCCATCTATTCCTTCCAGTTATGGGTTAAATAGCAGGACAATTTGGGTTCTATAGCCATGGCTGGCAACCAGTCTACCGCAGAAAGTAATGGCAACGTTCTGCGGGATAATCGTCTGCCCAGTCAGTTATGTCTCTTTCGAGACATGATCGCTCAAGCGTGTATCACGTATGGCACTTAACATACTGATTGATACACACGAATCGGACGTATAAGTAAAACCATTATTCTACAATATATATTTGACAGCTTACAAGTAAATATATAATTCTCTGTCCAACAAAGAGAAAAACAAAATTTACATGCTTATAAATAATGTTATATTGTAAATATTAAATTATTAGCATTTATTCATTCCTGCAATTACTCTGGTGATTTCAATCGCTCTGTTCCCCTTAAGACTTACAGATATTTTTGGCAGTAGGAGTTCCTTGCAACGAAAATGCACGATCACCAGTCAACCAAACCTAATTAAAGATTGTAAGTAAGTATTTGAATTTAAATTGTTTCTGCTCATTTCAATCAACCTTTGTCTATCAAGCGCCAGGCAGGAGGACGTGCGATATATTCGGTTCACTTGTAAGTATTGGTAGTTGAACTTTGGCCGCAGACAGAATCTTGATACTGAATATTATACTGGAATATTTTTGGACTTTCGAAATTAAATTATAGCTGTCTTTCTATGTGGAAAATGGTGAATATATTTAAATATAGATTAGAAATTTGAAAACAAATTATTCGTTTCAACACATTTAGTAATTTAAGTGCTGTACTAGATTAGTATTGGAACAAAGAACACGATAAGTATTCTTAGAATGTTATCAGAAAAGTCAAAACAAATGTAGCAGGAGATGCACCTGTGTTTCATAGACTGCGCAAAGGCATTCGACAAATTACGCCAAAAGGACTTGATAAACATGATCGGCAACCTAGTCATAGTTGAAAAAATATTTTTCTTTTTCATATACCATGTCCCATCATGACGTAGATGATTATAGACTTCCACTTGGCTCTGTCTCTTTTGCAATATTTTTTCTTTTGGTCAGTCAGTTAAGTACCATGCGCGATACACGCTTTGGGCGATCATGTCTCCAAAGAGACATGACTGACTGGGCAGAACATTATCCCGCAGTAGGTTGCCATTGCTTTCTACGGTAGACTGGTTGCCGACCAAGGCTATAGAACCCAATCTGTCCTGTTACTTAACCCATAACTGGAAGGAAGAGACGGATTAATACCTTTCCCAAGGGTATTTGCGCGTAAGTGAATGCGAGGAATTCAACTGGAATTCGAACTCGGTTCCCCGATTTCTCATTCCGAGCCGATATCCACTGCGCCACAACGCACATCCCTTTTCTTTTGGTATCTCTTCCAAATCCCGCTCCGCCATCCATTTGCTCAGATCTATCAAGTAGGTCTCGTGCTGCTTTCCCCTGTCTCTCTTTCATTCTATCCGTTCTGAGAGTATTAAATTCGCCAAGCCCACCTTTCTTATTACGTGTCCCAGGAACTTCATCGGTCTATTCCTGATAATAATATGTGTTTTCTCTTCGTTTCCATCCTCTCCAATACCTTATCGTTGCACAGGTGCTCTGTCTATGTCATCCACAGCATCCTTCTGTAAAACCAGATTTCTGCTGCTTCAAGCCTCTTCTTCATTCTTGATGATATCGTGCAACATTCACTACCACACATAAGGAGAGATATCGCATAGCAATCCCGCACTCTTTTCTTTGTTTTCAACCAGTACTTTGGTTAGCTTCTTAAATGCGTCTTTGGCCATGTCAATGCTTCTTTGGATATCCGTGTCACATTTTCCATCCTTTGTCAGTACCCTTCCCGGGTATTTAGAGTAATCAAGAACCTCCAATTGCAGCAAATCGCTTGCATACGGACAAGAATAGAAGTTTGTCCGATATACAAAGATATAATGGGGTGTAAGACAAGGATGTGTCTTTTCACCGGATAAATTCAACTTGTACTGCAGAACAATTCTGATAGTCTTAGATGTAATGTCATTATTCATCATCGGCGCCCACAATTGGAATAATATAAGAAACATAGATGATACAGTGCTGATAGCAGACACGGAAAGGAAGCTACAAGACATTCTACTGAAGGTAGCTGAAGAAAGCGGGAAGAAAGAGCTACAAATAACCTATAAGAAAACGGAATTCATGGTCATCACTAAAAAGTGGAGCCCAGTATGCTAACTACAAGTGGGGGATAGTAAAATCATGCAGTTACAAAAATTTAAATACATGGAAATAATTCTAATTGAAGACGGAAATTGAGAAACTGAGATCCGAAGGCAAATTGACATGACAAATCATACATTCCAGAAAATGAGTATTGAGAGTCAGGAAAATTTTGCAAGAAACTAAGAAGAAAGTAGCAGTTTGCTTTGTGATGTCTGTTCATCAGTATGGTAGTAATTACTTGACAGTCTCATCAAAGACGATGGAAAAACGTGAAGCAGTTAAATGTGGTTCTAGGAAGGATGCTGTTGATAACATAGTCTGAGCATTTGAGCGAAGATGAGGTTTTATTGAGGACGAAAATTAAAAAGAAAACTAAGAACTATCAGCTTAATGAGTCACATTACAAAACTGATTGTCAGAATCCTGATGAAGAGAGCGAGAAGCAGAATCAAGCCAGTGATAGGTCAGGAACAGTGCGTGTTCATCAAAGACACTGGAACAAGGAACGTCATATTCATGATTAGGATGCTCTGTGAAAGGGCATTACAAATGAAGAAAGACTTGTACCTGTGCTTCATTGACTACGCGAAAGCATTCGACAAAATACGACACAAAGAATTGATGGAGATGCTAGGCAGTCTCGACATTTTGGGGAAAGACATAAGAATAATCAAGAATCTCTACTGGCAGCAAACGGCCTGCATACGGACAGGTAACGACCTCAGTAGATACACAAAGATAGAAAAAGGCGTAAGACAAGGATGTGTCTTTTCACCAGATTTGTTCAACCTATACAGCGAGAATACTTTGAGGACCCTAGATGACACGCCAGGATTTGTAATTGGAGGCCACAACCTGAACAACATAAGGTATGCGGACAATACAGTGCTGATTGCGGACACGGAAAGGAAACTACAAACTTCATACAGAAAGTAGCAGTGGAGAGTGACAAGAAGGGACTACAAATAAAGTTTAAGAAAACTGAGTTCATGGTCATCAGCAAAAGATACAACCCAAAATGCCAAATACAGGTGGGGGATAACAGAATCAAGCAAGTACAAAAATTGATGTACCTAGGAAGATGGAAAGTGCGACACGGAGATCCGAAGGCGAATTGGCATAGCAAGGGACGCGTTCCAGAAGATGAGTAAAATACTAACACACAGGAAAACCTCAATAGAAACGAAGAAAAGAGTGCTAGACTGCTACGTGATGTCAGTTCTTCAATACGGCAGTGAATGCTGGACAATATCATCTAAAATGAGGACAAAACTGGATGCTACGGATATCGTGGACTGAGCATGAAAGCAACGATGAGGTGTTGGAATGAATGGCAACAAAAAGGAAATTGATGCTGAGCATCAGGAACAGACAACTGAAATTCCTCGGACATGCAATGAGGAAGGAGAGCCTGGAGAACCTGATACTGACTGGACAGATAGAAGGAAGGAGAGACAGAGGAAGGCAGCGGATAACATATTTGCAGGGTCTGATCAGGTGGATGACGGAACGGGAGTTGCCAGGAGCAACAGGAGCAAACATACTAAGAGCCACAAGGGATAGGGAGACATGGAGAATCATGATCGCCTATGTCCTGAAGGGACAGGGCACATAGAAGAAGAAGAAAAATATGTAGGATCAAGAAAAGACGAGTAAAGTTTCTGTGAAATGTAATGAAAAAGAAGGCCCTAGAGAATATGATACTCACAGTTCAGACAGAGTGAAAAGGAAACAGGGTGAAACAGCGCGTAACATACGTGACGGGCTTGAGCAAGTGGATGTGAGAGGAGAGAGGAGAGTGCAAGGAGTCCCTAGGGACGAGGAGCTGTAGAGAATATGATCGCTAACATCTTGAAGGGATACGCCACATAAAAGGAGAAGATTATAATGGCAGCAGTGTTTCATAAATTTATAGCTGAAACGGTTAGATGTAAACATATGTTCTTGGCTAATAGTTTCTTCTATCGTACTCACTTATTGAAATCTTTACTGGCTACATCTTTCTTAGTCACAGTGCTGTGCTTAGCAACATCGTGCCCCCACTCAGAATCCGCCTTGCGGCCGCTCTACCCTCATATTTCATCTTGCGCCTCCCCTAACTTACTGCACCTGGTCAGTCAGTTGAGTGCCATACGTGATACACGCTTTGGGCGATCATGTCTCGAAAGAGACATGACTGACTAGGCAGAAGATTATCCCGCAGTAGGTTGCCATTGCTTTCTGCGGTAGACTGGTTGTTAGCTAAGTCTGTTTTATTATTTGACTCTTAGCAATAGGAGGAAGAGATATATTATATAATTAAGTAGTAATATCAGGGGGATCAGTTTGCTAGGTCATAACAATATAAAACTGGTCCCCCGTTTATGCCCAGTAGAAGCCTTATTCATGTTTCCTACTATTATATTCAGTCAGTTAAGTGCCATACGTGATACACGCTTGGGCGATCATGTCTCGAAAGTGACATAACTGACTGGGCAGTAGATTATCCCACAGGAGGTTGCCGTTGCTTTCTGCGGTAGACTGGTTGCCAGCCAAGGCTGTAGAACCCAATCTCTCCTGTTAATTAACCCATAACTGGAAGAGAGGGATTAATACTTTTCCCAAGGGTATATGCGCGTAAGTGAATGCAATGAATTCAACTGGAATTCATTGGCTTCAATGAATGAATTGACAAAATAACATACTCTTGGAAACTTCGTAAACTCTCAGAGTCGCTAGATTTTCTTAAACATTTTATGACATACTGAAAGTTTGAATATACATATTATGTTTATGTATGTATGATGAAACAGATATCTATAATCTATTTCTCTCCCAAGTTAATTTTCTTTTTTAATTACAAATGATTTTCGGCCCCTTCGGCCCGTCGGAAGGCTTCTATCAAATATATATATATATGGCACTCATATACACGTATATATATATATATATATAGAGAGAGAGAGAGAGGGAGGGAGAGAGAGAGAGAGACAGAGAGACAGAAAGAGAGATATATATAAAGTTTGATAGATGTTTATTTCAACATATTACTTTGATAATAATTTTCCAGTTAATCCTAAAAATTATTTTGTTAATTTTTTTCATTACAATAGATTTCTATCAAATATATATATATATATATATATATATAAAATTCTGTGCTATCAAATATATATATATATATTAAACACATATACACGCATATATATATATATATATATATATATATATATATATATATATATAAAGGGAGAGAGAGACAGAGAAAGATTCTATCAAATATATATATATTTGACACAAATACACGCATATATATATATATATATATATATATATACAGAGAGAGAGAGAGAAAGAGAGAAAGAAAAAGCAAAGGTTGATAGATGTTTATTTCAACATACTACTATGATAATAATTTTCCAGTTAATCCTAATAATTATTTCGTTATTTTCTTCATTAAAATAGATTTCTATCAAATATATATATATATATATATATATGTTGCACACATATAGATGCATATATATATTTTTCATTAAAATAGATTTCTATCAAATATATACATATATATATATATATATTACACACATATACACGCATATATATATATCAAATTCTATTCTATCAAATATATATATGTATATATATATATATATTACACACATATACACACATATATACATCAAATTCTATTCTATCAAATATATATATATATATATATATTTAGTATATCGAGGCAGCAAGTAATTTTCTAGACATATTCTATTAAATATAAGAGACAATGAATGTCTATTATGTTTAATCATGAGCCGTTCTAAACGTCGTATTTTTGCTTTAATTTCAGTTGAAAATGAAGACAAAAATTCTCCAACATTTGGATAATTATTTATTGGTTTTCTTCTAAGCTTTCGGCTCACATGAGCCATTTTCAGAGAGGTAGTTTAAACTGAAATATTATAAAATCCACCATCACCGACGATTTTATTTTGTGTTGACATAAAACTCCGCTTGGCAACGGCAATAGTTACCAAAAATAATAAACGCAGTTCTTAAGTTTGCGATGCGGTTTTATGACGTCACACCGCGGGATAGCGCGAAATGACAACAAAACCATCTAGTCAAATGCAATGTAATATGTTATTTCCTGTTTTAAAGTTGATTTTATTGAGTGTTGGTTGTTTTGATTTGATGTACATGGCCTCCAATATCTGCAGGTTCCTCTTACTGTGTGTATGAGTAAGGATCACCGTATTGTTGACCAAAATCTGTCTGATATTACCTACATGTTTATGTTTTTCAGAGAAATGTTGTTTAATAGTACTCTGATCAGAAAGATGACATGTAAGTCTACGGGAGAGCGTGGTTGTGGTAAAACCAATATATGTACTAGGTTTTTGAGTAGTATCAGAGATGCAATCTCTGAATGGGCATGTAAATTGGTACACTACATTGGTTTTTTGTAAAGAATTTAGTTTAGTGCCTGTTGGGTTATTATAAACTATGAGGTCAATTGTTTTAAAACATTCATGTTTTAAAACATGCCCATTCAGAGATTGCATCTCTGATACTACTCAAAAACCTAGTACATATATTGGTTTTACCACAACCACGCTCTCCCGTAGACTTACATGTCATCTTTCTGATCAGAGTACTATTAAACAACATTTCTCTGAAAAACATAAACATGTAGGTAATATCAGACAGATTTTGGTCAACAATACGGTGATCCTTACTCATACACACAGTAAGAGGAACCTGCAGATATTGGAGGCCATGTACATCAAATCAAAACAACCAACACTCAATAAAATCAACTTTAAAACAGGAAATAACATATTACATTGCATTTGACTAGATGGTTTTGTTGTCATTTCGCGCTATCCCGCGGTGTGACGTCATAAAACCGCATCGCAAACTTAAGAACTGCGTTTATTATTTTTGGTAACTATTGCCGTTGCCAAGCGGAGTTTTATGTCAACACAAAATAAAATCGTCGGTGATGGTGGATTTTATAATATTTCAGTTTAAACTACCTCTCTGAAGATGGCTCATGTGAGCCGAAAGCTTAGAAGAAAACCAATAAATAATTATCCAAATGTTGGAGAATTTTTGTCTTCATTTTCAACTGAAATTAAAGCAAAAATACGACGTTTAGAACGGCTCATGATTAAACATAATAGACATTCATTGTCTCTTATATTTAATAGAATATGTCTAGAAAATATATATATATATATATATATTGCACACATATACACGCATATATATATATATATAGCGAGAGAGAGAGAGAGAAAGGTTCTGTCAAATATATATATATATATATATATATATATATTAGACATATACATACATATATATATATATTGAGAGAGAGAGAGAGAAATGTTGATAGATGTTTATGGCAACATACTACTATGATAACAATTATTTTCCAGTTAATCCTAATAATTATTTTGTTAATTTTTTTTATTACAATAGATTTATATATATATTACACACATATACACGCATATATATATATATATATAAAATCTATTCTATCTAATATATATATATATATATATATATATATATATATATTACACACATATACACGCATATATATATATATATATCGAAAGAGAGAGAGAGGGAGAGAGAGAAATGTTCTCTCAAATATATATATATTACACACATATACACGCATATATATATATATATATATATATACAGAGAAAGAGAGAGAGAGAGAGAGCGAGCGAGAGAGAGAGTGAGAAATGTTGATAGATGTTTATTTCATCTATAATTTGCAGTTGATCCTAATAATTATTTTGTTATTTTGTTTTCACTACAATAGATCTGCGGAGCCCAGGGACCTTGCGGCTTTCCGGGGCCGTGCGCCTTCTTCCGCAATGGAGGGGTCTGCGGTGATCCTATACACGGCTCTGGTCAATATTAATCTTCAAAAATTCAAAGTCAAAGTCAATTGTTATCTTCTGTTTTTTTAATTCTTTTATATTCTCTAACGCCCAGTAAACACCTGAAACTTAGTTATTTCATTGCCATTCTTGGAGATGAAATGGTTTTAAAAATTACAAATACAATTCAACAAGATAAAAAGAATACACTCTTGATCAGAGCAGGACGTTTTCTTTTATGAAGTATTGAAATATCCCAAATATTACAAGTATTTCCTTCCAGAATAATTTAGAAACCGCTTGTATAAAATTAGGTAGGTCCACACTATTTTCGATACCTCAATTTAAACTTAAGTTTTACACATAAAAATATTTTCTTGAAGCTTTAATTTTAGCTTTAATTGAAAGCCAAGAGATGAAATTTACTAATTACAGTAAGCAAAATACACTGGTGTATTCAAACCGAAATTATATTGATCGGAATGTAAAAATTGGTAGAATTTAAAGAAGGTTTTTAAAATTTTAAATTTTCCGCCATCTTTCATCGATTGTAAACAGAAGCCGTTTTAAAAGTTTTAAAAAGTCTTAGAAAATAAAATACAACTCGCTGACACATTATTTTATTCAAATTACCGACGTAAATCTTACCTTATTTTGGCTTGAAGCAAGAATTATTTGCTTACTTTCTTAAATATATTTAAAAAGGCGTTTCTCAATTACGATATCCTAGTTATCGCATCTGTCAACACTTGTCAAGGAGGAGTTAATGATATGATTTACAGTAGCCAGCCAAAAAATGCCAAGTATGGAAGACAAATTTGATATAAATCTGATTCATATAAATCGGTTTTTTTTTAACTATGTTAAAATTAAAAATTTAACATATTTTTCAGCAATTATCCAATATTTTATGGAATTTTTGTTAGTTTAGCTTTTTAGGCTTACGTTTGAAGATGTTTTATGAAAAAAATTAATTGAAATAGTATAAAACTTCTTTTAAAATTTTACAATTTAATAACAATGAAAATAACGGCAGAGGTAACTCAATAGTTTATTAAATTTTATGGCATTTATTAATTTTTATATTTAATATCTATTTTTTATATTCTTTTAAAAGTAAAAACAAACACGATAGCAAGAACACTTTAAGTAGTTGGCATCTGCATAAGACAGACAAAAGCTGTATGGGAGCTATATGCTTGACAATGTTCCAAATCTATAACTAAATTATCTTAGAAATATATTCACGGCAAGAATATAAAAGATGAAGCTTGTCCTTCAAAGAGTCCCGATGAAGATCCAATCGATGCCTTAGGGAGATGAATTGAAACGACGTACTGAAGCAAGAAAAATAAATACTCATGAAGTGGAGCCAAATGTTTCTGTAGATATTTGTATGAGTAAAATATTTACGAGATATATTAGAAAGATATATCTAGAAAATATGTACAATAGTGATAAGGCAGTATTTACTTTATTGACATTGTTCGGAATGTTCTCCCCCAATTTATTGCCCTGTTTACGACGTTTCCGCCGTTGTACGGTCCGGACTTTTTCAGGTGCTAGGAATTACGAACCGAACCTTATATTTTGATCACTGGGGTTTATCGTTTTTATTCCATATGTTATACCACTTCTGGATGATATCTAGTTATCTCCTTTTAACTCAACTTTCTTAATTATTTGTTCAGCACTGCTGTGGCCAGGATTGAACTTGAGGACACATGGCCATGTAGATATAGGCGTTAATTAGTTCAAATAACTCGACCCAAAGAATTTTAAATTCAGTTTCAGGCGACAGCAGTATTGATTAAATAAGTCTAATTAAAAGTTGTTGAGTTGATTTTAAAAGGAGATACTTTTCTAGAGCAGTAATCGCTCTAGAAAAGTATCTTTAGCATATATTATGTATGGGATGAGGTTATTTCTCCATAACGAATTGCTATTAGTTGCTTAAGTTTACAACTGATCATCTGAGACGAATTATAATATAGCTAATGTAAAAGTGCGTTGTTGTGCATTGGATATCGGCCCGGAACGAGAAATCCGGGAGCCGAGTTCGAATTCCAGATGAATTCATTGCATTCACTTACGCGCAAATACCTTTGGGAAAGGTATTAATCCGTCTCTTCCTTCCAGTTATGGGCTAAATAACAGGACAGATTGGGTTCTATAGCCTTGATCGGCAACCAGTCTACCGCAGAAAGCAATGGCAACCTACTGCGGGATAATCTTCTGCCCAGTCATTTATGTCTCTGTCGAGACATGATCGCCCCAGCGTGTATCACGTATGGCACTCAACTGATGTAGAAATACGGACATTGCAGAGCATTTCAGTACTCTTTTATTTCTTTCTAATTGTTGTGGATTCCGGGTGAGGAACCACACAAAATAATGAATAACAAAACAGATATTTGAGATAGAAAAATATGTTATATTAAACGTAAAAATACAACTGGAACGCAGGTTAGTAATGCAGGAATACGATTAGTAGGAATAAATATATACAAGTCTTTTAAATGAAGCCGTGCTGGTATTATTATGTCCACGTCGGAACTGACGGGTGTTATGTAATACTATTCTGGCTGAGTGGGGCTCAGGGCTACTGACGCGGTATTCTCTATGAACTACGGTATCCTACGAATCTCTCCTTGTACTTTCTATGGTAGGAGTATATGCATACTCAAGTTGACTCTATTATCATAGAAAAGGGGAGATCCCACAACACTAATAAAATCTTTCTATTTGTTAACATTTTATTATTTATTGGTTCTTAGGATTTGGGTGACATGTTTTCTCTCATTTGCTAAATCATTCCTCTGATATTTCAAACTCTGTACTTGCTTGATTTTCACCTCCAATTCGTAGAAGTAGATAATTGATTGTGGACTTAATTAGATTATTCTGAATATTTAAAGCGAAGTATTGTTGAACTTATCTGTCGTTCCTGCTTAGGATGTCGCTTTTAAAATTTTAGTCTAATAAAATTTGCAGAAACATAATCTTCTTAATTTAACTTTTCGTACATATTTGTATCTGGAAATATTTGCAGATTTATGAAATACTAAAAATATAAACTTGTATAAATGGATGTGGTTTCCCGATATACATCTTAAAGAGAATATAATACCACCACTAATTTAGGACCATATTATAGCTTGAAAAGCTGCCAAGGGCAATAACAAATTCATTACATTTATACATGGGGTTCTTTCGTTATAGATAATTAAATGTTTTACGGATATTTTATAAGAAATTCAGTATTTGATTTCTCGTAAAATCAAACATTGGCAAATTATGTTTTTAAAAAATGTGTTACAAATAAGAAACATTCATAATATTTTATAACATTATAACAGTATTATTATATTTTTCATAATACATTTTTATAACATTATTAAATATACATAATCTAAACTTATCTATAAATAGAACTGTGTGTGTGTGTCTTTGTGTGTGTCTGTGTGTCCGTTACCTATAGACTCTGAAACGGCTGAACCGATTTCTTGAAAATTTACACAGTTTTACTATAAGCGTCTGAGAGTATTCATAGCTAGATCCCCGATAAATATCGAAAATCTATAATCGAAAAAATCGGATTGTAGAAGGAGTGATCCGATTTTAATCAAAGTTGATACACTCATATACAAAGATATAAGAAAAGACATTCAGAAGTTTCAAGTTTGCAGTTCTTACAATAGTGCAGAAAATTGATAATATATATATATATATATATATATATATATATATATAAAGACAAGACGTTTGTGTGTGTGTCTGTTTATCTGCCTGTATGTCTGTAATTTTTAAGCCCTTTAATTTTATTTTTTGCTTCGGGTTTGGCTTTAAGTAGGTATAATTGTAGTTCTTAGTTTCAGCCATGACACCATTTACTAATAGGACTTATTTAGTCTTCAAAATTCAGTTTACGACGAAAAACACTTAATTGATATCGATACCAGGAAATCAAAATTTGACTTACATTCATTCATTTTTCTTTCAGTCTACGGTTTCGCTTTAACTGGAAACAACTATTGCTTTTTAGTCTTTCGTGCCAACGTTCAAAGAGTTTGAGCTTCATGGCCATGGATTAGTTTTACAGGTTTCATTACACCCGAGTAACGCCGGGTTATACTGATAGTAAAACATATAGTTATAAAGTTTAATACCTTAAAAAATATTTATACCAACAGAACGAAAAATGACGAAGCTGTTCCACAGTTTTTGATAGTAAATTAAGAAGTAGATGCACATTGATTTGATTCGGCATTTATTTTGCAATAATAATAATAATAATAATAATAATAATAATAAACTTGAACAGATGAAATAATAATAATAATAACTTGAACAGATGAAACAGCGCTGGCAAGACAAACCTCTGCATGGCCAATATCCAGAACGTGCCAATAAATCCAATGTTGACAAAGTTAATACTCATCGATGGTTACGTGCATCTGGATTAAAGTCTGAAACTGAAGGCTTTAATCTTGCAGCACAAGACCAAACTCTTTTCACTAGAAACTTTCAGGCAAATATTATACATAATAATATGGATCCAAATTGCAGGTTTTGTGATAAACACCAAGAAACAATAGACCACCTAATCTCAGGTTGTTCTGTGCTTGCCCCAAATGAATATAAAAATCGCCACGATAGAGTTGGGCAATATTTACATTGGGCAATGTGCAAACATTGTGGAAAAGCTGTAAACAAACACTGGTATGAACATCACCCAGCACCGGTTACAGAAATAGAAGATGTAACCATTCTATGGGATTACACCATCTACACAGACAGAAAAATTGAAGCAACCAGGCCAGACATTATTGTTAAAAACCAGAAGGAGAAAATTTGTCTATTAATTGATATGGCTTGTCCAGCGGATTGTAACATAGCAATCAAGGAATTTGAAAAACTGTCAAAATATAAAGACCTGGAAATTGAAATAGAAAAAATGTGGAAATTGAAAACAAGAGTTGTGCCAGTAGGTGCACGTGGAATGATAAAAAATGGAACAAAACAACACATTGAAAGAATCCCTGGAAACCCCAGCTTAAGAGATATACAAAAAATTGTCTTATTAAGTACAGCCCACACACTAAGGAAAACTTTATCTATGTAATGCTGGGGATGATAGGGAAGATAGAAAAACATGAAATGGAGCCATAACAACACGCCACTACCTGCCTTAGGTCTCCCCGCAGACTTGGTTGGTAGTGAGACCAAAGCAGAAATCGAAATATGATGAAAAATGACATAATAATAATGTACAACAAAAATATAAATATTATTTTGAAAACACGTGTACACAATTTTAAATCTGATTCTACAAATTTCCACTCTGTGTTAAAAGAAAGCTCAGTGGAATAATGAAACTTCTTTTACCGTCTTTAATATTGATTATTGATTTTGCATTCTTTATACATTTCACGCAAGAAATTTATCTTTTAATCAAGCGAAGTAAAATATAGCTATTGATATCGTAAAATAATTTATACTTTAAATTAGAATATATCGGCAATAAAGTGTTAGCGTTGCTTCTCATTCGTTTTTAGCCTAGAAAAAATTAATTATTATTAACTAACAATCAATCAAAACGTATACTCATTATTTTGAAAAAGACTACACATGTTTTAAGAAATTACTGCAAAAATTTATCAAATGTTTTCACTATAAAATCCAATTGTACAATGAATATATTACTTCTTTTTACATTTTTTTAATAGAAAAGTATTTACACTATTTATATTTTTCTGACTGTTGTTCTCATCTTTGTTCCATATTCATGATGTTTCTGTAATATACGATCTAACCTTCTTCATGTGATTGGAATTTAGAACTGAAATATTCTTCTCTGAATATGGCAAGGAAGATGAAGACAAGAGTTCAAACAATGTAAATAGTGTAAATAAATATAGAACCCCATCTAACAAATATACATAAACAAATTAAAATATGTATAATTAATAATAAAAATGATGATTACCACATCGTTTTTTAACATAAACAGCTTTTAGAAAAAGCACAACAGGTTCATGTGTGGTCTAGAATGTGTCAAAGTGTTCAAATTAGAACAAATAAATACAAATAAGTTAAATAAGTATCAGTTTTCTGCGGTAGACTGGTTGTCGACCAAGGCTATCTGTCCTGTTATGTAACCCATAAATGGAGGAAAGAGACGGATTAATACCTCTCCCAAGGGTAATTGCGCGTAAGGGAATGCTAAGAATTCAACTGGAATTCGAATTCGGCTCTCCGATTTCTCGTTCCAAGCCGATATCCACTGCACCACAACGCACATCATTATGATTTATAGTTCAATGTAAAAGATTATTGTTAATTGTAAAAGATAAATGTTACTATATCGACCCATATTAAGAAAAAGTGCTCGTTTTCAAACTGGTAATTGCTTATCTTTGGTTTGAATAGCAATTTAAAAAACACACAGCATGTCAAACTCTAAAGACTTTTGAATTTTTTCTTTTTTTTCTCACATGCGATATTTATTCTCGTGCTCATGTTTTTCGGTATTTCAAAGATATTTTCAGTATTATTTTTGTAAAGCATATTCTCTTAACGATAATACTAACGCATAATATCTACTTGAATGTGCAGCTAAATTTAAAACTTTCACTTTTGTGGAGGTTTTGTTTTTAACTATTACATTTTTATGTATCATATTCATTCATGACGTAGCTGATCATGGACTTCCACTTGGATCTGTCTGTTGACGCTCTCATTAATTGTTCTTCTTGGTATCTCTCCCAAACCCTCTTCACCATCCATTTTCTCAGGCTTATCTAGTAGGAATCGCGCTGTTTTCCCATGTATGCATTTCTTTCTATACTTCCTGCGAGTATTAAATTCTCCAAGCCCACCTTTTTATTACCTTTCACGGTAAATTCAACTGCCTCTTCGTGATGTCAAGTATGAGGTAATGTTGTGGATTACGGGTGAGGAACCGCACAAAATAATAAATAACAAAAACAGATATGGAGATAGAAAATGTAAGTGATATTGTACGTAATAGGCAAACTGGAACACGGGTTAGTCAATTCGGGAACACTATTAGTAAAAGAATAATATATATAGAGTCTTGAAGTGAAATAGTATCCGGGTAACTGATTTTAGCTGAGTGGAGCTCAGAGCAACTGAAACTACAACTATGATTCCAGATCCAACTTCAACTAAACAACTCACCAATTTTCGATTACAACTCAACCAAACTCTGCCGTTCTCACTATAGGCAGGATTATATGTACACTCAATTGAGTCCATTATTATTCATAAAGGGTCAATCCAACAACAGTTTACTTTTTGTTTACATTCTCTATTGCTAAATAATAAATAATAATTATACATATTATATATAATGTTATAATAGATAATAGATATTAAATAATATAAAATTAATACAAATTTTGTAAAACTAAACAAAATAGAATTCAGTTGAGTAGGCAAAATTGAGCTGAGAAGAAATCCGAGATTATCTGCTGAAAGATAAAACGAAAACGAAAATCAATTTACTGAATTTTCCCCATTTCTTTCTTTGAATCAGGCTTGAAAATTTCAAACATCGAGAAAATAAGTGTCTCCTAAGATTCAAAGAAGTAAAGGAAACTAAAAGATTCGACAGTCAAGATAAAAAAAAGAAATAAATACATATTCTTATTTAAAATTTGTTCATTTTATTATTAGCATTAATAAATATACTGAATACGATTACAGTAGAAATATATATATATATATATATATATATATATGTGTGTGTGTGTGTGTGTGTGTGTGTGTGTATTTAGGCAGCACATTTACTTTTTAACATGTCAGATTAAATAAATTGCCAACAAAATGTTTGCTTCTTTCTAGTATAATCCGTTCATACTCACGGAACATCTTCCACGTATTACAATCAAAAGATATCAGAAATGATCTGTAAGGTTGATAGATGTTATTATCATTCATTTCTTACTCAACTACTTTCAACCTCTTTCTGAGGTCATCTTCAGAGATGTGAGTTATGGTAATAAATGTAACCGGAAAACTGTGTTGCTAAAAAATACTGTACATTTTTTCTGCTTGAAATATAACGGTTGGCAACATTCTAGCGTTCATTAGAACGTGAAAATTATCCAAAATGAATTTTTTTATATGTTGTAATGTCATGGTATTGTACGTGTTAAAGCAAGAAAAAACGGTTCTTTTTCTGAAAAATTTGATTGTAATACACGAAAGATTATCCGTGAGTATCAACGGATTTTATTAAAAATTAGCAAACTTGCTGTTTGAAATTTATTTAATGTGAGCTATATACATATATATATATATATATATATATATATATATATATATATATATATATATATATATATATATGTAGAGAGAGAGAGAGATTTTTACCATGAAAATATTAAATACAATGGCAATCGATTCTTAATTCTTAGTTTTTATAATACTCTCCCATTAATAATGTTAACTTTTTCTCGTATTCTCTAACACTCAGTAACCACTTGCGTCTAAGTGACTTTATTTCATGTATCTGTGCAAAATGATCATTCATATATATATATATATATATATATATATATAAGCTAGTGCATATATATATATATATGCACTAGCAGTATAGCGCGGCGTTGCTCAGGTGTAATGAATGCTTTAAAATTAATTCATGGTTTTCAGATTCAGCCTAAAGAATATTTGAAATAATAAAATAATTGCGACAATTTACCAATCGCACCTCATATATATATATATATATATATATATATATATATATATATCCTAGCAGTATAGCCCGGGTTTAATGAAAGCTTTAAAACTAATCCATGGTCCTGGACCTCAGACTCTTTGGACGTTGGCACGAAAGACTAAAAAGCAATAGTTGTTTCCAGTTAAAGCGAAACGGTAGACTGAAAGAAAAATGAATGGATGTAAGTTAAATTTTGAATTCCTGGTATCGATATCAAATAAGTGTTTTCGTCGTAAGTGGGATTTTGAAGGCTAAATAAGACGTCTTAGTAAATGGTATCATGGATGAGACTACGACCTACAATTATACCTACTTAGAGCCAAATCCAAAGCAAAACCTAAAATAAAAGGGCTGAAAAAATACAGATATACAGGTAGATAAACAGACACACACACAAACATCTTCCCTTATATATATATATATATATATATATATATATATATATATATATATATATATTATCGATTTTCTGCACTATTGTAAGAACTGCAACCTTGAAAGTTCTGAATGTCATTTCTTATGTCTTTGTCTATGAGTGTATCAAATTTGATTAAAATTGGACCATTCCTTCTATAACCCGATTTTTTCGATTATCGATTTTCGATATTTATTGGGGGTACCTCCACACAAAACGGAGCTAAGAACACTCGCAGAAGCTTATAGTACAACTGTGTAAATTTTCAAGAAAATCAGTTCAGTCGTTTCGGAGTTTATAGGTAACGAACACACACACACCCAGAAACATGTACACACACAGACAAAGTTCTATTTATAAATATGTTTAGATGTACGTATATTTTGGCAGCACCTTTTCTTTTAAACACGTTGTATTAAACGTTAGAGACAACTCAGTCTTGTAGATTTTCTTTTGTATTTTCTCATATTTTCTAATGAGGCTTTTTATTTCTTAATTATATTTATGCAAATATTTTCAAATGGAAAATATTTGCATTAATATAATTTGGAAATAAAAAAGCCTCATTAGAAAATATGAGAAAATACAAAAGAAAATCTACAAGACTGAGTTGTCTTTATCGTTTAATGCAACACGTTATATATATATATATATATATATATATATATATATATATATATATAAATGGAACACAGTATCTTACATCCTGACTACTAAATGAAAATATATCATCAGAGCCAGCTATTTCAGCTATGTAATAATGGAAATATCTGAATTAAATTTAACTGCGTTTTAACTTTTTAATTCTCAATACTTCACACGTGGAACATATTTTAAGATAACTCTTTTTATCCTAGAATGTATTATATTTTAACACGATGTGTTAGTTCATGGTGTATTTAATCATGAAAAAAATAGAAATTAAATAAAATTGAAAGAATTAAATTATCTGGTACGAAACATCTTGTCTTAAAATATATTCCACTATTGGAACAATTGATATTAATGGTTAATTTGTTAATCGCAGAGACACGAGCATTTATTTTTATTCCTCTTTAACAAAGACACAAGTTTGAACAATAGAGCGAGAGAAAGAAATATTCACAGTTGATCACCTTTATACATTAACCTGGATCAGAACATGTGAACATTTGCCATGATCTCTGTTATTGAAAATGAGACACAAATTGTGCAAAAGGATATGTGTGTGTATGTGTGTGTGTGCGTGAGTGCGTACTCAGGCTCTTTAATGTGGCAGACTGAATTATAAAATTTAAGTGCTTGCTTCGGCACACAGCTTGTTACAGCTTATGTAGCAAAGGAAAAGAAGTTTGAAGTTAGAAGAAATTAGAAAATTTGAAGATATGATTAGTTGAAAGAAAAAAGCGTTTAACGTTTGAAGGAGGAAAAAAATTCAAGAAATTGAACAAAAATATGTAAGAATATAAAGGGCTGTAAAAGAGAGAAAAATAAAAGGGGTAAAAAAGTATTTTTGAGGAAGAAAAAATTAATTATATAGAAAGAGAAATATTAAATGGAATATAAATGCGAAAGAATCCAGAAAAGTGATAACGTAAGAAAAATGAAGGAAAGAAAAAAGTAATGGTTAAGAAATGAAAGAGAAGAAGAAGAAGAAGAAGAAGAAGAAGAAGAAGAAGAAGAAGAAGAAGAAGAAGGCAACGATTTGGTGTGGAATCAAGGCAAACAGAATAACAAGAGTAATAACAAAGAAGAAGAGGAAGAAGAAGAAGAAGAAAGAAAAAAAGAAAGAAAGAAAGAAAGAAAAAATGAATATAGGGATTGAATCAAAAAAATAGTAAGATTAATAAAGAAGAAGAAAAATAATAAGAAGAAGGAGGTAAAGATGAGGTTAGGAATCAAGGCAAACAGAATAACAACAGTAATAGCAAAGAAGAAGAAGAAGAAGAAGAACAACAACAACAACAACAACAAAGAAAGAAAGAAAGAAAGAAAGAAAGAAAGAAAAGATGAATATAGCGATTGAGTCAAAGAAAATAGTAAGATTAATAAAGAAGAAGAAAAATAATAATAAGAAGGTAAAGATGAAATTAGGAATCAAGACAAAGTGAATGGCAGGACCCATAACGTGAAGCGCCAGGTATTGGGGGAATGGGTGAGTAGAAGACATATTAGTGATAGGGAAAGGAGGAATTTGAAGAATTAAATCCGTTGACAGTCAATCCGATGGTGGTCATTTCTTGGGCCTGACCCAGCCGGGGTCAGAGTAACAATAATGCCGGTTTTAAAGTTGACGATCAAGATTACAGTGAGGTCTAATGTGTTTGGACAGTTTCGCTTGAGGGCACACGAAACAGACTCACGCAGACATGCAGGTACACGTGGAAAAATAGTATGTTACTAGATAGGAGGAACCTGGAATGAAATGTCCATTTGGAAGCTTACACGATCATTCGTTTGCACATTCACATATGCATACAAACGCTTACACATTCAAAATAATGGCAGAGTTCCAAGATTCAATCAATAAAGAGCACTTCTTTCTGTTTCTTATTTGTGTTTCTTATTTTTGTTACGCATAACCTCGATTATTATGTGGAAGATTTTCATTATAACTTTGGTCAAATTCTCTCATAACGAAATGGAAAATTAAATAGAGAGGTTTCTTAGGAGAAAATTACAACTGTGCACAATCTTGTCATACTACTATTTCTATATTTTATTTCATGCGGCTGATAATAATAATAATTGTATATGTCTCTCCAGAGTTTCCTAGTTTTGTTGGTCTAATTAAGTTTCATTCTTAAACTGATACGTTACCATTCGTTTTTATCTCTTTTCTATTCATTCACAAAAATTCAAGATGTACACTACCGGCCATAATTATTAGGCAACACCGTTTTTTTAAAGAAATTATATATTTCATACCATTTTTAGTATTTATTGCCAAGTAGATAATTCTCAATGAAAATAGAATGTTTCTTTTGTTATTATCATTTTGCAAAATTTTACAAGGCAAGGAAGCAAAGATGAACTCGTCCGAATCGCCCTAATCTTTTTCATTCTTTCATTGATGAAACTGCAATATTCTAAACATGTTATTTGGAAGTGTTAAAAAAAAACTATTCTATTTTCATTTACAATTATTCACTTGGCATTAAATACTAAAACACTGTATGAAATACATCATTTTGTAAACACATGGGTCACCTAATAATTATGTCTGGTAGTGTAGGTTACTTACCTTTTCCGTTACATAAACGCCCTCATGTGAGCTTTAAACTCTCCAGGTCTTCTTTCTTAATTATGTGTCAAAGAAATCTAAACATTTTTTTTATTTCATCTATGCAATTAATTTTTGTTTCTCTTTTTTATTATTGCTCATACGGACTGATGATGAAATCATCATCATTTTTTGGTAGAATTTGTCAGTTTTTTCACATCTAAATATAGGTGAAATTGTTTTGTATCATTTACTATTATATGAGGTTAGATGTTAACTACCAGTTTAGCCCTTTGTCATTTTGGTTCTAATGACATATTTTTTATCTGGTAATATTTTCTGAAGCGTCTTCGATTTCATTTTCCTATTTTCTGTGATCTGACAAATAATAATTATTATTTTCTTCTCAGAACAATGTAGAGATGCTGGGAAAACTTGAATTACTTTGAAAATATATATTACGAAGATTCAGAATATTTACTAAGAACAAACCTTCTGCATAGAGACAGACGAAAGAATTGAGCAATTCATTTTGTTCTCAATGACCTTTTACCTACAGGATATTAGCAATCATGGCTTTCCAAAATTTGTTGTTATTTCTAGCTCTTAAGAAACTTTATTATTTGGTCATATCACTTAAGCCTCGTTCTGACTACAATTAAAGCTCGTTTGGTAGTTTATGACTTGTATTCTACATACTCACACACACAACCACTCTCTCATTGTCTTCAAGCTGTCCTGTGAGTATCAAATTTTCCAGTTGAAGAAATTTCAACATCTGAAACATAGAATTTTTTTATTGCACATATTTCTTTTGCATGTATATATGCATATTTTTTATTAGGTTTCTTTGGCATCACATCTCAGAGTGAAGATATGTTTCTAATAATAAATGTAAGTGAAGCAACCAGATCAGCAACACGTTTCTACCCTTCGACTGTAAAAACAACCAAATGCAGCCCTCACATCTACTGTACCGTTTCTTTTCTCGCACTTCCTGTCAGTGGAACTCTCTTCCGTATTCTTGCTTCCCTGATAGATACAATCTTCAAAGAGTTTTTAACTGCAACGTCAATTGCCATTTCTTTTTTTCTTGACTCACATATTTATTTTCTTTTTCCGCAACAACCTCTCTATCTTGTTCTGCTCCCTTTCATTTTACCCTCACGCAATCTCTCTTCATATCACTATTCCCATCCTTCGTTTGCCCATTCTCTGACAACCCTGTGACTAGTTTCTCTTCGTTTCTTCTTTCTCTTCGCTCTTTTCATGTGTAACGCTTTTTCCTTTATGTAGCCCCTAGCGCACCAGTGTCAGTACTGCCTTTCTTGTGGTGGAATGTTCAAAAATATCGTTTTCATACATTTTTAAAAAGTTTGTCTAACTTTGTTCATGTTATTCTATAGATCAACATTTTTTTTGCTTCCAGTCTCTTCATCATCTGTGAGGAGATTGTCGACAATTAGCGGCCATATAGGAGAACAGATATTATGGAGCAATGCGCTTTAGCTATTATAGATGATTAAAGAAGCTTAAGAATTTCATGCGTTTTTTCACGGGGTTATTTAGGCAGTGTTTAAAAGCGATACCCTGATGAGCAAAAAGGGTTATACTAAGCGTTATTATTCGTTGACACACATTTAGCCAGATATACTTGCTTCCATGATAGATACAATTTTCAAGAGTTTTTCAATGTAACGTCAGTTACCATTTTTTTTCTTCTTGACTCACATACATTTCATGGAGTTATTTACGCAGTATATAAAAGCGATTCCCTGATGAGCAAAAAGGGTTATACTAAGCGTTATTATTCGTTAATACACATTTAGCCACATAAGATACAAAGAAGTCACCGAAAACATGCAACAATTCATATGAAGATAAAGGAAAAACAAACAAAGGAAAAGAAAAAAAATTGAAACTGGAGAATTCACAAAGCAAGGAAACTGTAACCTCAAAGAATACTCATTCTTGCCAGCTTAGTTTATGACCGACAGTTTGATTATAACACGATTTTTTCTTTGTTTATATATTTACAAAAGAGTAGTGTCCGTTTTGAGTTTAATAAGTATGTATTTCATTTTTAAAACGATTTGTTGCCGTAAATTGGAAAATATTTAAGAAACAATTTATTATAAAATTGAAAATCTTATGTACTATAACGTTTGCATATAATCTAATCCAACACTTTTAATTCCACCCCTCTCCAATTTATTGGCTAGAAATGATAATAACTGTGTAGCTTTTAAACTTATATATATATATATATATATATATATAGAGAGAGAGAGAGAGAGAGAGACACAGAGAAAGAGAGATCCATATGTTTCCAAAGATTATTTGCAGGTAAGTAAATAATAACGAATGTGATTGGAATTCAAACACAGCTTACCGACGTCTGATTTTAGCCTGCTACCTATTATACTACAAGGACATCGACAAGATTAAAGCAAGCAAAATAAGTAGGAAGAACAATTTCAAAAAATGTTTCTCACATTATTTAATCCAAACCTTCGTAAATATTGTAATCCCAATCAAATTCTATCTGATCATGTCAATTATTTTATACGTCAGTGTCGATCGAAATATTCAGTCGGTCATTTCATTTGATTCCTTAAAACATATTTAGAGACGCCATCAGATTAAATTATATTTTTACTGTGGACGATATTACTTTAGTTATAATATAAATTTCTTCACTTAAATTTTGTCCAATAAATGAAATTTTTTGCAAATAAGAATGTGAGAATATGACAAAATTGCAGAATGTTTTTATCGATGCCTACTGTCGAAAACAAAACGAACGCAATCAAAGACATACACGTATATACATACATTAAATATGTAAAAAGTTATATTGTCGGTTAAATATTTTCAAATATACGCACATGGATGTGCATGTGTCTATGTGTGTATCTGGGTGTTCACGGGCGTCAGTTTGTGGGCTGCTTCAGAATTAATAAATCAGTCATTAATATTTATGAATAATTGAACTGCTCTGGTGATGGTGACAAAAATAGAAAAGGACATATGTAATGAATAAATGTATGTTTCTCATTTTTTTCGGATGTCTACATAGAATCCATAGCTAAATCCGCTGCTAAGAAGGTTGGTTCATGTGCAGACCAAGGAAATTTTTCTCGTCTGAAACAATCCTGCACATATAAAAATCTACCGTCTACCCCTGCATTAAATACTGCTGCCATATTAGGTTGGGTGCTCCTACTATCAATTTTGACAAAATTCAACGGAGAATCTGCAATGTGATCGATCCCGACTTGGCAACTCAGATACAGTAACTTTCCAACCGGCGCAATGGGGCTTACCTGTTTCTCTTCTACAAATACTTCCACGGCTTTTGCTCTGATAAACTTAGCTCATTGGCGCCCCCTACATGTGAATTTACTGGAGTAACAAGATTAGTAACTAGGTCCCAAACTTTTACTGTGAAACCAATAAAATATAAACGCAAATTCTACTCCATGAGTTTCTTTTCTCGCGCCTCTCGCCCGTGGAATTCCTCTTCATTTACTTGCTTTCCTGACAGCTACAATCTTCAAGAATTTAACGGTAATGTCAACAGTCATCTCCTATCTCACTAACTTGCATCCTCTCTCTCATACACTTTTCTCTTTTCTGCAGTATTCTCATTCCTCTCATACACGCTTTCTGACACCCTGTATTGTGTCATCCCTTCTTATAATTTCCTCTTATGTAACCTCCTGCACAATAGTGGCATTATAATGCCTTGCTTGGGACGATACGATTATGACAAAATGTATGTAATACCAGAAGTTTGAGAGAATGGGTTTATATTGAAATTCAAAACCCCGAATGATTATATATATATATATATATATATATATATATATATATATAATCGTCTCCCTTTTTTTTTCTTTAGACTACGCACTTTGACTGATGTTCAAGAGCTTAGCTCTTTCTTTTTTATTAACATTTTTTCATTCCGCGTATATATGTGTGTGTGTGTGTGTGTGTGTATGTATGTGTGAGGGTGTTTGTGTGTCTGTATGATGCGTGTGTGTGCTTTTTCTTGTTTTAACACCTGCAAGCCCTCATAGTCAGAAATGAGTACACACACATACACACATGAACTTACATATTTTGTGTGTATGTACCTATATATGGTTATGTGTGTTTATATATATATATATATATATATATATATATATATATATATATATATATTAGTCATCCACATACAAGCCTGTTTCGCTGTATCCCAGCTCATCAGTGTGGATAGACACATCCTCCTGCTTATGGCCGGTATTGAAACTCGGCCGATTTGGTGTCAAAGTCGCCAACCCCTAAGCCATAGGCGCATGGAATCAGAGAAGGGAAATTTTAACGTGTTGTATACAAGCAGTGTATATACACGCCATCACCGAAATAACTCAGTTCATTTCTGAGGAGTAATACGTATATCACAGAAGTGGAAACTGTTTTAAATATTTTCTTGTTTAGAGAGTTCAATCGTAATGAAAGCATAAAATATTAGTCATCTACATACAAGCCTATTTCGCAGTATCACAGCTCAACTTATATATATATATATATATATATATATATAAGCATTTTATAACTGGTTTACCACCGTTCAATATGATGGTTAAAACTAAATTGGGTCAAAATATCGTAAACCTAATAAGCAAAAACTTTCCCAAAACGAATCCTCTTAGCACAATATTTAATAAAAATACACAACAGTTAAGCTATAATTGCAAGAATAATTTAGAAAAAAATAATTTAAAAGCATAATAACAAAGTCCTGAACAACTATAATGATACAAAAATCACGCTAAATTACAATGCTCGAATAGATCACAAAAAGGACAAAAGAACTAATACCAGCTGATATAATTGTAGAACTCCTAAAGCTTGTCCTTTGCATAATCATTGTCTAGTTAGCTCTATAGTTTATCTTTGTACCGTCTCCACAATTGAAAATCCCTATACTATAAGATTTATATGGGTTCTACTAAAAACCCGTTCATATCTCGCTGGTATCAGCACACGTTGTCTTTCAACAATACTTCTTATAAATACAGCACTTCATTATCCAAATACTAATGGTCTTTAAAGGAAAAAGACAAAACACCTATTGTTAAATGGAAAATCTTTACAAAGGCCCGAACAAAGGCCCGAACAGTGGAATGAACTCACAATTTATTGTAAACATATTTCAGCATTTTCATCAAAATACAAGTTGTAATATTGAGAAATTAACGAAAATCGCTTTAACTGCCTTTTTGATGGATGTTTATCTTCGGTTGATCCTTGCTGGGTGTGTCGTTCGCCATGTGTTATCATACTGATATTTGTTGAACGTTCGACCCGGCATTGGTCGACGGGTTATGTGGCTGTGGGGTGTTCGTCCCGACATCGCATTATGCTGGTCCGGGGACTTGTAAATTGTTCGAAAATGTGTGGGGCTTGGGTCTTAAGAATTATGGTTATTAGGTGTTGGTTTGACTGGCGGTGCTATGGTGAAAAGTGTTGTGCTTTAACCGGATGGTATGTGCTGGTTTGTGTTCTGTCGAGTATTTGCGCGATAATCGGTGTCGAATTAGATGCCTCATGGCTGTATAGGTTGGCGGTCGGTGTTGGGTTTGGTGCTTGCCGGGTGTTAGTGTGCTGATGTGTGCCGGATTGAGTACCTGGGGGAGTTCATTCGAGCGTCCGAGTCGGATGAAGGTACCCATCAAATAAAGGCAAATTAATGTTCAAGTATTAGTGTTTGTATTTATATAAGTGTACATCCGTTCTTTCGTTCTAGTAGACATATTGGCATTTTCTTTACTTGCTGATATGTATGTGTATGTATACATTTTCTTGTATGTGTGTGTATATCTTATGTGTATGTATATATGTCTGCTTTTATGTATGTATATGTGTATATTGCATATATATATATATATATATATATATATGTGTGTGTGTGTGTGTGTGTGTGTGTGTGTGTGTGTGTGTGTGTGTGTGTGTGTATATGTGCGTGTGGGTGTAGGTTAGTGATCCAGGGTTTCACGCTTTTGCGATCGTCAGACAAACTCATTACATTTTTTTAAAATTATTGGTTATATGTAGAGTTGCGTATGTTGATTCATTTTTGTGGAAGTGGAAGAAAATTGAGAGAATATTTGTCATCATGACATCTTTTATACAAACACAGATATAGATACACACTTATACAAGCTTTGACGTGCGCAGACACAAACACACGCGCGCTCGACCACCGGGGCTCACACGAGCATAACTGCATGCGAACAATATTGGGCGTGATATATATATATATATATATATATATATATATATATATATATATATGTGTGTGTGTGTGTGTGTGTGTATGTGTGTGTGTGTGTGTGTGTGTGTGTGTGTGTGTGTGTGTGTGTGTGTGTGTGTGCGTATGTGTGTGACGCTTTGTACATGCATACGCATTTGATTACTGTATAGTATATCTACCAAGTTTGATGCCAGAAATTTTGGATAAGTATTTTCATGTTTGTGGTTATATTTTTTATATTGTATATGATGATCTGTGAAGTTTTTAGTTGTGTACGTTTTTGCTTTTTGCCTGTGTATTTGCGTGAATATATATCTAATTATGTTTGTGTGTTCATGCACTGAAATATGATTGTGTCTGCCATGACCTCATTCATTAAAGGCTAGTCATGTTATGAATTCGCTTTTTCTGTATCCAATATTGTGGCGGTTCAGTCTAGTTCCAAATAGAGCTTTAAAATTTAACAGAGAAGTCGATCAAAATAAAATTTTGAAATTTGTGCATGTATATATACTTGTGTATATGAATCTGTATATGCGTCTGTTTGCCAGTGTATGTGTGTATACTCGTCTATTCGTCCATGAGTGCGTGTTTGTAGGTTTATTTATGTGTGCGTTCTTTCTATTCCTCATTTAATATATGAATAACTTTCTAAATCTAATAAATCGTTAAACTTGGAATTTTTTAAAACTTCGCAATAATAATAATAATTTGAATCTAATAGTCAATTAAAAATGCTGCTCTCAATGTAATTAAATATTAATACCAGTGACCCCAAAAATTATTTTTGAGTCTACTCACATATTCTCCAAATTGAAGTTACTTTATTCTGATTGGTCCACACTGTCTAAATAACATTCTGATTAAAGGGCTTTAGCTTGTTTTTAACCTTTAAAAAAAACCCTTCAATTTTTAATAAACTTTATCAGTTGATAAGACCTAAGAAGTTCGAAGGAAAATAGCTACTTTCGCAGTGACATTATAACATATTCAAGTTATAATTTCTGTATAGCTACTTTCGCAGTGACATTATAACATATTCAAGTTATAATTTCTGTATATATATATATATATATATATATATTTATGAAAGTTTTTTTTTAATTTCAAACAAAACAATAAACCATAAAAACGTAGTGGGTCAAGAAGTCTCAAAGAATATATAAGAAAGAAAAATATTATTAACTACGACCAGAAAATGATTAAGATTAAACAGACAGAATATAACGAATGAGATTGAATTCAAACGTTTAAAGATCATGGTTGTGTGGAAAAACAAATTGCGAGAATAGAAGCTGTAAATACGCACACATACACACACATACATACACACACTCATATATATATATATATATATATATATATATATATATGAAATGAGGTTTTTCAATTATTTACACTTTTTTGCTTGTTTGGGTTGTGGCCTTCATATTTTTTACTAAATAGACAAAGTTTTGGCGTAGTATGTTACTGCCTCTTTCAGATGATTGAAATTTCAAAGCGAAATCTTTATTTCCTCAAGGACACATGGCCCTGTTGATAAAAGTTTTGTTTATTAATTCAGTAAAATGGTTCAAACAAATGTGACTTCAATACCTGCACAGAAGCATGAGTGTATTATAAAAGAGATATAACTGAAAGTGATATCCGGAAGAAGCATGATACTTAGAACCAGAACAATCTATGCTGGTGAACAAAATAAAAGGTTTGGCTTGAAAACTGCAATCATGCGTAGAATTCAGAAAAATATTGTGCAAATTACAAATTATATGTATAATTTCGAGAATTGATAATTAGTACAAAATAATACAAAGAGGAGCTAAAATAAAAAAAATATTATGGTTTTATTCAAACACAAATGTTTTCTAAAAAGAGTTAAAAAAACAAAATAGATAGCTAGAAAGGTACATAAGGTGCGAATACAATAAAATGAAATAAAATAAATGGAACTACTCGCAAATAAAAAAGGAAGTAGCTTTTAACCACTTGAATCTAGTTCTTTCTACAACATCCTGTATATCGTTTCCTTTCTCACCTCCTTTTTAACTGTCAACACACCTGTATTCCCATTCTTTTTTGCTTCTTTCTAACTGGTTCATCTTTCTCTTCACTCCCGCCTATCTAATCATTTACTCTTATGTAACTCCTTAATATATTTACTCTTATGTAGCCCCTAATCTTTTTACTCTTATGTAGCCCACTAATCTTTTTACTCTTACTCCTCTGCACTCTGCTCGGGGTAATAAATTAAAAAAAAAAACTTGAAGCCACTTTAGCAAAAATACGTTAATAAGAAATGTATGACACTGTAATTTGAGAACCTAAGCAGAAACTATTCAGACATTCTAAGTTAAACAAAAAAACTCTCATTTGGTGAAAAAATAATTGTTAGTATTTACCAACTTCCCACTCAAGGCTAGATGTGACACAAGCGCTATTTATTGTGGGACTTCCCGGCCATATAGCCAGGCCAAAATTGTTTTTTTTCCCCAGTCGTGATTCTACCCTTCGGCGAACCACGACTGTTCGGAAGCAGAGAGCGATCTCTACCCGATGTAAGAGAGCTGACAGTGTCATAGTCGTAATAGCAGAGGCAAATGCCAGCTGTTTTACAACGGCATTTACCAACCTTCCCACGCAAGATTAGATGTGACACAAGGTCGTTTTATAGTGGGTCTTCCCGGCCATATAGCCGGGCCAAAAATGTCTGTCTATTTTTCCCCAGTCGTGATTCTACCCTTCGGCTGTACCACGATCGAAGGCAGAGAGCTGACAGTGTCATAGTCGCAGTAACAGAGGCAAATGCCAGCTGCTTTGCAACTACTGCTCGCTGTATAGACAGGATTATATGTAAACATCAGACGAGTCAATTCTTATGTGCAAAGAGTGGTGCTCCCACAAGAATCGTAAAATACATTTCACAATATGATACACCTTGCAAATTTTAAAATAAAAACGCCTTTAATTTTGGATACTTTTGTAATGATAATTTGGAGAAAAAAATCGTACAATTCATAATAAAACAAATATCCAGACCAGGAACAAAATGTTAAAACGATGATAAAACCAATAGAATAAAACTAAATAAGAATAAAGAAAAATTTTTAAATTGTAGAATTCCGGAAAACTGTTTATCAAATACTAACTTAATTACCAAGTCTGTAATTAAACTATGCACTATCCCATGAATAAAGAATCCATATATTAAAACATTGTACATAAGTAACAAAAAGTATAAAGGCAAGCTAAGGTGGAACCAGCACATTTATTCATTTATGAACAAAAATTGCAGAAACTAGACAACATTACCTTGGTATTTCTGGCATTTAAAAGAAACTGATAAAATCCCCAGGGTAAAATGAAAAATAATAAATAAATAAAGCACTAATATGTAAGTATTTAAAAGACCCATGCCCTTTGTGCTTATATATAAAAATTTATATTATCAGAAGTATGGAAAAAAAGATTTACTAAACTTTAGAAAAGAAAGAACAGTGTTCTGCGGAAACTGTTTAAGCTTCACACTAAAAGAAACCCCCACGGTAAAATGGAAAATATCAAAAAGAAAGAAACGATGCATGCCCTTTTTGCTCATACGAAAAATATATATTATCAGAGGTATGGAAAAACAGGTTGACTAAACTTTAGAAAAGAAAGAACAGTGTTCTGCAGAAACTGTTTAAGCTTCACACTAAAAGAAACCCCCACGGTAAAATGGAAACTATAAAAAAGCAAAAAACGATCCATGCCCTTTTTGCTCATACGAAAAATATATATTATCAGAGGTATGGAAAAACAGGTTTATTAAACTTTCGAAAAGAAAGAACAGTGTTCTGCAGAAACTGTTTAAGCTTCACACTAAAAGAAACCCCCACGGTAAAATGGAAAATATAAAAAAGCAAAAAACGATCCATGCCCTTTTTGCGCATACGAAAAATATATATTATCAGAGGTATGGAAAAACAGGTTTACTAAACTTTAGAAAAGAAAGAACAGTGTTCTGCAGAAACTGTTTAAGCTTCACACTAAAAGAAACACCCACGTTAAATGGAAACTATAAAAAAGCAAAAAACGATTCATGCCCTTTTTGCTCATACGAAAAATATATATTATCAGAGGTATGGAAAAACAGTCAGAGTAAATATATGATACCGAATATAGAAAATTCTGTCATCCAACTGACACCAAATCGATCGAGTTTCGATCTCGTCCAGGAAGCAAGTGGATATGTCTAGCCACACTGATGAGCTGTGATACAGCGAAACGGGCTTATATGTGGATGACTAATATATTATGCTCTCATTACGATTGAGCTCTCTGGAGAAGAAAATTTTAAAAACAGTTTCCACTTCGGCTATATGCGTGACTCTTCAGAAATGAATTGAGTTCTCTCGGTACCTGGCGTCTGTATAGACTGCTTATATACAAGATATTAAAAGTTCCCTTCTTTGATGCCATGCGCCTATGGCTTAGGGAGTAGAGACTCTGACTGGCACCAAATCGGTCGAGTTTCGATCCTGGCCAGGAAGCAAGTGGATATATCTAGCCACATTAAAGAGCTGTGAAACGGGCTTGTATGTAGATAACTAATATATATATAATTAAAAGGACCATAGAATCGATATTGTCTGTGAAAACGTTTGGTTTAATTATTACCATTCTATGTTATTTTTTCTGATTTTGCTAAAAATGTTTCCCAACTCTAGATGTACATTGATACTCGAAATAGATACGATCTTGAAAAGATTTCTGCTAAAATTAAAGATTAAAAAATCTTTGACTGCAGGCACAAATGAGACCATCAGCCAGACGTTTGCTATCTTCTATTTCAAACTGAAGTTTTGTTGTCTTGGGTAGAAATGTAAAATGCGACCTTTTAGAAAACTATATTTTCTTTTAACAAAGGTTAACTCTTAATTCAGGAAAAGATATTAGAATGCTGGCATAGATCATTGGTATCTCAATTCCGTGTTTTTAGGAATGTTTCAACTTAGGGAAATAACATTTGTTTCATATACTATATGATTCGTTTCTTCAAGAGACATTGATAAATAACTAGGATATTCTTTTTTTTTCTATGTTCAATAGGCACGTTCTTTGTATAAATAGATCTCCTGGAACCGGACAACTCACTAGAATAGTAAACAGTATTTAATCTAATTTGGAAACAAATTAGGTCCTTTGAATTTCATCAATTTATCGATGAGGACAATGGTTAGGTCTGACAGAATTAAGAATCTCAGACACGGAGAATTTCGACTAATAGAAATAACTTGACAATTCAACAATGATTTCCTTGTTTTTATGGTCGATTGCCTTGTCATTAAATCAGAATAATTTCTATTTTGGTTTATCTAAAGTTGAAATTCCTTCTTGATTTGGCAAACGAAATCAACCAATAATAATATCACCCGCAAACACCTCTCATTCTAAACGAAACGTCCCAATTGTGCATAGATAACACTCTTATAGGGCCCCTTTTACTCATAGACACCGGTGAGGCTACTGGATAATTAGGCTCTAAAAATGTTTCTCTAGTAATATCATGCCACACACAACAACAACAAAGACAACAATAATCAAAATTACAATAATAAGAAAAAAATCAGGTGGAGAAGTGATTGAATGAAGAGATTTGATGAAAAATTCATAAAAGTCTTGCGAGACTATATTTCTCTCCAGAATTTATCTTACATATTTATAAGTCTATAATTCGTCCATGTTTAGTATATTGCTGCTATGTCTGGCCAGATGCCTTTATCGTCCTTGAGATCGTGGATAAAATCCAAAGAAAATCAGCAATATTATTGGTCCTTTTCTCGCTGCTCAGCTTCAATCACTTTCCTATTACCGTAACGTGACCTTTCTGTAATGTTTTTCTTTGTTGTTTTATATAAATTCTTTCATGGTAATTGTTCAAATGATCTCTTCGAAACGGTACCTAGATTTTTCAATTTCAGGGCAGTAATAGACTGGCATCGAGATATCATCAATTCACAATTGAGTAAGATGTAACCGTAAATTTCATGCTAACATTTTTATTTCACGCATTTCACCTTTGTGAAACTCCCTTCTAGCTTCATAGTTTCCGGCAAACTTTAATCTGCAAAAATATAAAATCAATGTCAATCACTATCTACTCTACCTCTGATTACTCTCTTTTCTTCCAACTCATTATTATTCCTAATTCTTATACACCCAATAACCCTTTGTGTCTTAGTGACTCTATTTCCTTGCATCGGATGATAGCGATTAAAACGTTATTGAATTTACTTTAAATTTATTGAGAGTACCGTGAAAATTATTTTTGTTACGGGAAAATTTCATATCTTTGAAACAGTGTATACGTGCGTATCATTACTTATATATATATATATATATATATATATATATATATATATATATATATTATTTTGAACATTATTTTTACCGATACTCGTATTTAAGTAGATATTCTGTTTTTAATTAAACAGTATTTTATATTTATATCTACCGGCCTGATTATTTACGATAAATTTTTATTAACAAAAATGTGTGCTATCCAGCAATGTGTGCTATTTACATAGGGGAAGCTACCATTTAATCTGGTAACGTCTTAGACCGCTCGACCATAGATAGCCTCTTGATCAGACGAGGTTTTTTTCATGCTTATATAACACAATTTTCGATTCATCGTAAACAAACATATCTGCCCTGAAATGTATCGTAATAGCAACAAATGTAAACATGTTACGGAAATTAACTAATTTTAACGAAACTTGGTTATAAGCAACCGACAATTTGTAATGAATTATTTTGAACATTATTTTTACCGATACTCGTATTTTAGTAGATATTCTGTTTTTAATTAAACAGTATTTTATATTTATATCTACCGGCCTGATTATTTACGATAAATTTTTATTACGAAAATGTGTGCTATCCAGCATATATATTTGCTTTTGGTAATTACTTAAATTAATTAAAGGAAATGAAACAAGAAATCACATAAAAGCAAGAATTACTAGAGTAGTTTTAAAGGGCATTTAAAAGCAAATTAATGCCGCGCACAGATGATATAAAAATTGACTTCGATGAGAAGTAATGAGAAAATTTAGTTTGTAGATTGTTTTAGAATTGATAGACACAATCTCCAAAAGTCCAAATGCCACGTCAATTGCCATCTTCTATCACCTTGATTCCCACATCTATCTCTTACCCTTTCTACAACATCACCTGTTCTGATTTCTTTTATGTCTTTCCCATTCACGCATTGTAAATCCCCGAACACCAGTGGCAGTACTGCATTGCTTTGGGTGGAACAATTATTAAAAAAAGTTTGCCTTGTGCTTGTATCAAATCAATGCACGGTCGATATAAAAATGGACTACGATGAGAATTAATTTAAAAGTTTTGTTTGTACATTGTTTCAGTTACAACACTATTTAACGATATATTGTAATTATAAATATAAAGTTATCAAAGAAGAATGTTGAACAGTAGTAATTATAATGATATTACCGTGCCTTTTATTGTTTGATAACTAAAACCTCTTCTAAAATTATTTAGTTATCTTATCTTTTTCACCGATGACATGTAGCTACCCTCTGTCTTTTCTACAAGTATTTTCTTCTCCTCCGATGGTCTTTATTCTCTGATGTCCCAGGTTCAAGAGTTTACTCGTGCTACTAGATTGGCAACTAAGTACCACCTTTTTTTTTTTTAAATCATTTCACCCCGAGCAAGGCGGAAACGCCACTGATGTGCAGGGGGTTACATAAATGTAAAAAGATTAATTAGAAAAGAGTGAGGAGTACAAACTAGTTGGAAAGGAACAATCGAAAGCTGAGAAAGCAGGTGCGATGATAGATACATAGGTGGAGAGAAAGGGAAGGTTATACAGGGAAGGGGAGAGAGCTAGAGTCCAGTGGTTAGTAGATGAGTATTGACTTTGCATTTAAATTTCTGGAGGTTGTAGCCGTCAGGAAAGCAAGAAATTTTACTGTGAAAATAAGCAAATTTAACTACAACTTCTACCCTCTCTCTCTCAGTTTCTTTCTTCTCACTTCCCGCCTGTGGAATTCCTTTCTCCGTGTTTGCTTCCCTGTTACCGACAGACTCCAAAAGTTTAAATGTATCATCAATTACAGTCTTTTATCTCAATAACTCCCACCTATCTTTTATCCTTTCTACAACATCACCTACATTGTTTTTTTTTATGTCTGCCGCCTCCTTTCATTGTAACTTTCTTCACACCAGTGACAGTGCGGCCTTAGTTGGAGTGAAAAACTCTTGAAGCCTGGAGTATTTATGCTATACAATCCGTGTCACTGTCGAAAAGAATACCGAGCAAAACGATATCTTTTAAGATACATATGAATTTTTCCCAAGTTTTACTAATGTTTTCTTCAAAAAATAAATTACAATTATATTATAATATTGGTTACCACCTTGATTCATGATAAACCAAATGTTTCTTTAATTTATTTATCATCGAAAAAATATAGTAGGAACAGCGTCTTTCCTCTTATCTCAAATGATACGCAGTGATTATAATGTAGTCATATTTGTTCAAGCCTTTCATATGAGGCACTGATACACCTCCATCTACAAAGTGATCGTCTTGTTTTAAATCGATCTTGAAATAAGTTTTGTTGCCATTCTGGTGATAATATTTTTCTGTTAAGAGATATTTCCATTCAATGATAAATTAAATAAATACAATTTTTAGCATAAAAAATATTAACATGTGATTTATATAATATTAGGACGATAAAGTGAGTTCTTGAAAGTTTTAAATTTATAAAGGGATGTAATAAATAACCCACTCAAACTCCACTCCGCCATTCACTTACTCAAGCCTGACATGTATGTTACGCGCTGCTTTCCCCTGTCTCTATTTCTCTCTGACCTGTGCGTATCAGATTCTCTAAACCCCCTTTTCTTCATTACATGTCCCAAAAACGTTAGATTTCTTTTGTTCAGTCTCAATTTTCATTTCATTTCTAACCTTTACAAAACCTTATCTTTGCTCACATGCTCGGTCCGTGATATCAGCAGCATCTTCACTAGAACAACATTTCCGTTGCTTCAAATCTTTTTTTTATCTTTGATGAGAACATCAAGCATTCACTGCCATATTGAAGAACAGTCATCACATAGCAATCCATTACTCTTTTCTTTTTTCCTAGCAAAATTTTCTTGTCTCTTTATACTTCACTCCACTTCTGGAATGCATCCTTGTCTATGCCAATTTGCCTTGGATCTCATTGTCGCACTATCCGTTTTCTGTCAGAAATCTTCCTAGGTATTTAAATGTCTGTACGTGCTTCTTATTATTTCTTACGTGCAGCTGACATTGAGATTCCTCTTTTTCCTGTTGATCTTGCATTTAGCTTTCTTGTATGTTATTTGGTAGTCCTTTGAGGAGATATAAAAACGAAGTGAAATTTGCTAGTGTATCATACAGTAACTTGGAAATTTATAGATGTTTTTCACTTAGGTTTTTATTATATAGACTTGTGGATGTTTTTTAAATGGACTGAAGTAAAGAAATATCCTCACGTCAGGAAAAATATAAAATCGAGTTTTATTTGCTTATGTATCAGCGGTAATAAGACAATTTATAGAGGTTTCATTTAAAAAGTCTTAATCGACTGGTTAATTTTACTGGACGGTAATTATTTACAGTTTGTCAATCAAAACTCACATCAGAAAATATAAAGATTTGAAGCTCTAGGGAGATGGTTAATGCTTATTGATTCGGCCTTGTGTCATACATAACCGAAGTCCCTGACACTTAAAGACTTATTTGTAATCATTAGAAGGTTATCATTAGTTTGGAGTTTGGAAAGTGTTGATTTGTGGAAGAATAAAAGTATACAATTTGCATGTTAAACATAGAAATTTATTGATAGAAAAAGATAAAATGAATGGTAGAAATTAATGTTCAATGAAAAATAAGTAATGAGTTAAGGGTATCAGGAGTTGTAGAAATGTTCGTCGTAGTGACTTGTTGGAAAGATTTTGTGTAGGCAAGCAGGGACGTATATGTGTATGTATGTATCAGCGTTTGTTCGGTAAAAGTGTCTTTGAAGTATTCGCTCAGTCTTAAAATGTCCGTTTGTTATTAAGTATAAGATGAGGCATATGGGAATGTTGAGGATGGAGAAGAAGAAGTAAAAGAAATCAGCACACGAGAAAGAAGGAGAAAGAGAACACATGTGCGACGCAAACTTACGTCCGGGTCGACTTGAAGTTTCTCCTGTTAAATTTTAGTGTGTCGTCTCTCTCGCTGCTCTCATCTGACTGACTGGTTGCCACTGACCGAAGCCTTTATAGCCATTTTTTTTCGCACGGGATAGCTAACTCTTCCCGTTCTTGCAAATTGCTTCCATTGGTTAGAAAATCAATTTAACAACAATCACAAAATCCAGTTAAGATTTGTTCTTTCAGTACGTGGTCAATCCTTTTTGCGTTTGGCAAAACTAGGACATCACACGTCATTGTGAATGTTTGTAACAAGAAGAAGAAAGTTCCTTTTAATTCTTAATTTCCTATCCACCACAAATTCATTTATTCGTATATCAGGCGGTAAGTAGTAAACTGTAGTTATTTTTAATTTTCCTTGTTAAAATAGTGCAGATTGTCTGTCAGTAATTAGTTACAATGCGTCATGACGAGTAACAAAATTAATGTTTATTTTCATCGTTTATTATGCGGTAATTAGGAACATTAGAGCAATTTTTAATTTAGATTTTCTGGTTCGTTATCTATCATATCGTACATAGGTTATGCCTGGAAATATGTAACATAAGTATAATTCATCCGTGGAACCAACGGTAGTTAGTAAAATTATAGAATCTTTATAATTTCGAGAGATCACATAACCGGGATGTTCTTGGGAAACATTGGGTATTTTTTAAATATGAATCCGAGGTTAAATTTGCTAAAAATGTTAAATGTTGGCAACTAAGACCTGGTGAATCTAAAATACCACCAGTTTTGTTAGAATACAAATTCTCCTAACACTAACATTGTGTTAAAGAATTGCGCGGAAATTTCATGTTTATAAAGAGTACATTAGAAAATGTCTTTAGACAAGAAGAACCTGAAGACAAAGAAACAGAAGAAAAAATATTATTTCGATTTTGATTAAGTCAAACGTAGTTCGGTATAGAGATCTAGATTCGGAGCAGATGACATGAAGTAACATTTCGTAATGCAATTGGCGTAGAGACATTTAACCTCATATCTCAGTTATCGTTGACCAAAACGTGATAGTTTTCATCCAACCGCTATTTTATTAGCTAAAAAGATATTTGTAAAGATAGGCAATAAGAACTTGTTTTCTACTTGATTTAGAGAAAATAAAACTTAATAAATAGGATAATATAAATTATTAGAAGTAAAATGACCAAATAAGTTAAACGAATGGAAATATTTATCGTTGAAGAAGCCAGAAAAGATGTTTATGATAAATGTTACTTAAGATTATGTATAAAATCGTGCGCAGTCATTCATACAGCTGCACATATTCATCTAACCGTATTTCTAGAATCAAACACATACATACACACAACAATGCATGGTCCTACACAAAACACACACACACACATACACACACATACACACAAATATATATATATTTTTGTGTGTATTTGGTTGCATGCGTGCGTATATTTTTAGCAGGAAAAATATCTTCTGAAATTTTAAATCCAGCATAATTTCATATGTGGGTAATGACTTGTGCGACTAACTTTTGTGTTTCCCTGTTAAAACACTCAGTCAGTCAGTTGAGTACCATACGTGATTCACGGTTTGGGCGATCAAGTCTCGAAAGAGACACGACTGAGTGGACAGAAGATTATCCCGCAGTAGATTGATATTGCTTTCTGCAGTAGATTGGTTGCCATCCAAGACTATAGAACCCAATCCGTCCTATTATTTAACCCAAAACTGGAGGGAAGTGAGGGATTAATACCTTTCCCTAGGGTATTTGTGCATAAATGAATGCAAGGAAAACGGTTCTCCGGTTTGCCGTTCCGAGACGATATCCATTGCGCCACAAGGCAACAGATATCTGTTAAAACTCTCAGACTTCATAAATGTAAACTATAAACGAGATCGAATGAAAATGTCTAGAGCTGATATAAAAAAAAAAGAATTCGTCATACATAAAAAAATTAGCCTGTTTACATATGCACGTAATACCCGAAACATACAAACGTGCACGCGCACGCGTACACACACACACACACACACACACACACACACATATATATATATATATATATATATTTATATATATATACACACACTCAAAGAGATTCTAAAATAAGTAACGGATATTCTTAGCTGTTATTTTCAAGAATTATATCTAATACACGCATAAAGACACACACAAGAAACACTTCATCAGCAATAGTGAATAATATTATCTTCTAGTTATCAAACATTTAAAAAATATATATAATGAAACACTCGCATATGCTCATCAACTCACACATAAACACATATACGCACGCACACACACACCACACAAACACAAAACACACATACACACCACACACACCAAACACACACACACACACACACATACACTCACAGACTAACACACACACACACACACACATATATATATATATATATATATTAAGGAAATTAACGAACATTAAGGAAATGATCTTTTAACAACCGACAATTTTAAATGATTTGCTTGAACATTATTTTTAATCGACACTCGTATTTAAGAAGATTTTTTGTTTTATAATCAAACAGTGTATATATTTATTTCTACCGGCCTGATTAGTTACAATAATTTTTTGTAACGAAAATATCTGTAATTTAGCGGGATTCGAACCAGCGACTTTTATCCACATGAATCAAAAATTGTGTTATATAGGCTTGATTTAATTTCATTTAGACTGTTGATCATTGGTGGTCGAGAAGTCTAAGACGCGCCAGATCAATTGATGGCTTTCCATATATATATATATATATATATAATGCAAAAACAAACTCACACACACTGTGCTATGTAAATTGTCAAAATATTTTATTTTTAATTTCGTGCTTACGAGTTGATTGTTTTTGTATTTTATCGGCTGCAGATTGTATTATGTTCAGCCGAGGATTTTATCTGAGAAAATGATCAACATGACAAATTCACTCAGCCAAAATTCTTTGGATCGACACGCTGAACTGCTTGGCAGTAGTACTGAAAGCTGCAACGGGAACATTTCGGCTTGTTTGAGTGTCAATCTGAAGACAGTTTAGCAAATGTGGAAAGAGTTAGATGAGTCTAAAATGATCAAGAAGATAAGGCAGCTTGACAAATTCACGTCTGATCATTCTGGAAAGAAAAGAATTCCTGACTTTGTTGGTGAGAATAGCGTTGTATGATATATTCAGTTAACATCATCTTGTTTGGAGTGATCACTAATGATGGCAGCTTAATGTCTCCTTTCATCTTAGCACAGAGCTTCAGAATGAACAGAGTTCTACAACAAATACCTCAAGGATGTAGTGCTGCCCTCGGTCAAGAATATGTCTGCTGGAAGACCCTATGTTCAGTTGAAGAACTCTGCACCATGCCAGCCTTGCAGGAGAAAGCAGTAAGTGATAGATTTTCTGCGAGTATATCAACCTTTACATCTGACATCCTAACTACCCAGACTGCAACCCCTTGATTATTATTTAATTCAGAACTTGTGTTGCATAGTACAGAGTCTTTTTACCTGACAAAATGTCTTCTAGACTCTACTCTTTTTGACACGCTGGATCATTTCCCCTTGTCTATAGACCTGATTTATTTATTACACGGGAATATTTTAGATTATGGCCTAGATATCTCCAACAAATTCGAGAGTGCTTTTCTTATCAGATCATTCAAAGTTAGATTTCAGAGAAACCGTACTTTCGGAATCTCATCCAAGTCTTTTCTAAATCCTCTACATTGTCCACAGTTTGACACCCAAACTTTCTGAAATGTTCGTATTGGAGCTTCCGATAAGAATAAAAAGCAATATTAGATGTCGTTTCTAAATACAGCAAAACCTGTTGTATGCGACCATATTGTCAGTGACCACCAGTTGTTAACGACCGTTTTTCTATGCACGGACTATTTGCTAATGTTAATTGACCCTTAGTGATCGATCACCTATATAACGCGACCAGCGACTAACATCAACGAGTGAAAATCATTAATCAAGCGACTGCTTTAAAAAATTCCCTTGATCGTACTAAATACGTTTTTTAAAATCTTAAAATGATTTATGCAGAATAAATTTCTTTAAAGTTAGGCCATTATCTGATGTTCTCATTTATTTATTACCAGATTACATCGTAAAATTCTAATATGTACATTCTGGTAAGTGGAATATATGTTACTGGCATAAAAAGTTCATGATTAATTGTCTTTACTGAGCGACCACCTTCCGTATGCGACCATCTTTTCGTGGTCGCATACGACAGGTTCTACTATATATGGCGGAGTAAATTGTAGCATGTTGTTCTTTTTCTTAGAGCCGGTGCTCAGTTGATCCTAAAATATTGTGCAGTCAACAAATTACAAATTAAGCAACACATATTTTTTTTATTCATTCCACTGCCACTATTGCGCAGGGGGATACAGAGGGGAAAGTGATGAGAAAGAGTGGTTAGTTATAGGAAATATCAGACGGAGGGTGATAGACGAGTAAGGATATTCAGGATGAGGGTTGAGTAGATGGGAAGCGTGTTTGAGAGAATGGATGCGAGTTAGTGTGTTAGGAGGTGTCTATTGACCTTACATTTAAACTCCTGGAGATTGTAGCTGTCGGGGAAGTAAGCATGTGGAAGGGAATTCCACAGGCGGGAAATGCGAGTTTGGTCACAGCTCTGCTGAATTTAATGTTGCTGAGTCAATTCCTCAAGCGTCGTCAAGCATTGGTTTCAGAGTTTTAGGTAACAGCAGAACATGTAACTGTGGTGAAGCCTCCGCTGAGGATGCTAATGACTCTGCAGCACTTGGCTGCTGCAGTTGAAGGTCTGGTGTCAGTTGAAATATGGAACCCTCAACCTTGGCCAGTGGTTGTTCTATGTTTGGAACAATTGACATACATAAATTTAAATGTCAGCAATTTTTTTAATCACTTCACCCAAAGCAAGGCATTCCACTGCCACTATAGCGCAGGGGGTTACATTTGGGAAGGTGGTAAGAGAGTGATTAGATATAAGAAATCTCAGAAGGAGGGTGATAGACGAATGAGGAGGTACATAGAGTGTTTGAGAGAATGGGTGCGAGTTAGTGTGTTAGGAGGTGTCTATTGACCTTACATTTAAAATCCTGGAGATTGTAGCTGTCGGGGAAGCAAGTATGTGGAAGGAAATTCACGAAATTAAACTTATACCGGCGACAATTAATTCACCACACCCATTATAGATAATTTTTCTATGCTTCATTGACTCTCAACAGCTGTCTAAGATGTGGGCCAAAAGATAAATTGTGAGTCATTAATTTCGAAACCAGTCAAAATGAGCTGCGAAGTTTATGATGAAGATTGTGATGCTGCTAATACAACCCATGCGTACCTGTAAATTCGATAGTTAATAATATATATCAGGTGCCAAAAGTTTTACCTATTTATTGACTATACGAAAAATATAACTGATACAGATAGAACCACAGATATCAATACAGAGATTTTGAAATATAAAGCTATTCTTGCGCACGATCTATCGTAGAGCACGGTCTTTATTAAGATGGGAATTCAGTTGCGAAACAGAGCGCTCTATAACTAACAAACTACAAATCGAAATATTACTAAGCTTTAAATGATCCACAAAGTTTTATTTTTTTTAATCGTATCACCCCGAGCAAGGCGGTAACGCCACTGATGTGCAGGGAGCTACGTAATAGGGAAAAGATTGGAAAAGAGAAAGCCGGAAACCACGTCCTAAACAGGGAACAAGGGATGAGTCTCTTAACCTGTTCAATAGACATGGGTGCAGTGTGAACCGGGCGATAGAGAGATCTATCTACTCCAATTGAAAAAAAAAAGCAAAACAAGAAAATAAAGTGAGAAGATTGGAAAAGAGAAAGCCGGAAACCACGTCCTAAACAGGGAACAAGGGATGAGCCTCTTAACCTGTTCAATAGACATGGGTGGAGTGTGAACCTGGCGATAGAGAGATCTATATACTCCAATTGTGTTGATAAACCGTAAATTAATGATTAATTCCTGTTAATCAGTGCTTTCTGTCACAATAATTAGTTATGTATTTCCGAAAGTCTCTTTATATTGACAGGTGTATCAGGACACAGGTCATGTGGTTTGTCAAACACATCACTGTCGCCAATTTTGAAACTTATCAAGCACTTTTTTTTTACTCACTTTAATTTTTGGATTTCTATGAACTGATGATGGAAAATGTAACGCAGAAATCCGAAAAGCCATTAGAGGTAATCTAAACAAAGTATCATCAGATAGAAAAAAATCATTACAGATTAAGAAAAATCTGCCGAAATGCTATGTAATATCAACTTCATATGGCACTGAATGACGATTTTTTCGCAGCTGCAAAGGTAAATGAGGAAACGGAAATGGTGTTTTACAGAAGAACCATGTAAATGACAGGACGTTTTAAGATAAATGAGAACAAAAGCGGTGTTGAATAATAGAAAAAAAGTTGAATTTCTGGTAAATTCTGCAGAAATTTATCTTGGAGATTTAACATAGAGAATATTTAAGATAATAGAGGTAGAAGAACACACTAAATAGGGAAACTAATGCTTGCGTTAAAAAACTAACACAGAAGATTAACGGGGCGATAATAAGAGGTTGCCAATTATATAAGGTTACGAATCATATGATGTTGGGGAAAGCCATGTCCGCTTGAAGCAAAATTAGAATAAGAATATTCAACATGCTTCAAGTAATGGCAATGATTAACAATGTTTTCACAAAGAGAAATTTAGTGAGAAACTTCTATAATATACGCACTTTTCTGTCAGAAGCCATTTACCAGAATTTTTTTCTTGTTTACAATGATATACAAATTGTACATTCCCCCAAATTACTCGAAGCAGACAGTTACATATAAAAAGCACAATGTATGCAGATATTTTGAGAAGAATACGGTTAATCCTAAACCTTGACATGTTAAAAATGTAGTGATCGTAATAGCATCCTTTGGGAATAGATTAAACAAAGTAGTGGTTGAAGACGAATAGACTATGTGCGTGGTATGACGCATCTTAGCAATGAAGTTTGGAAGTGTTGGAAATAAGAAATATAGTTCGTTATTTACCCGACACATTTTTGTATCGGGTGGATAGCGAATAATCTCTCAGTTGCGACTCTTTCCTCAAAGAGAGAGTGCGGCTCAAAAAATGACAATGAATAGATGCCCGGTCCCGGGGAACACTGTCCCGTGGCCGCGCCACCCCATTGCAGCAGAGGGTTGGATCAATTCTAGTTACCGGGGCGAGTTCAACCGGCGGTTGAGGGGACTGGGAATTTCTGTCCTCTGCGGTTGGGTCCCCACCTAAAAAAAGACCTCGTGTCGCATTCCGCTCCAGTGGGGTAGTAGAGAGCAACGAGAGATTTGCGAGATTTAGCCTGAGAACTACTGATCGTAGGCTAGAAATAATTAGTCATCCCCAAGGTTGCTAGGACACGGAAAAGTGATGACGGTAAGGTTCCTGTCCATATATACCACCAGATTTCGTTATTCGGTCCGATTTAACTCTTGGAAATGTAGAAGATAGACTTCTATCTATAAGAGATAAACAATACGTCCTTAATTGTCAGTATGTTTTAGCACCTACCTGTATATCATCTACAGCCGTCTCTGATACCGTGGGAAAAAATAAAATTGTGAGGCACTTCCAAACGTTCCTCCTACAATACAACGGTATTACAGATTAGAATATTAAAGGTCTTACTCCTAGGTTTTCTTAAATATTTTATGAAAACCCTGGGAGAAACTATTGCTTAGATGGAAACTTATTTTAGATGCTAAAATATTGGCGACACTTTTCAGATTTCATTAAGAGTCGTCAACGAATGCACATAAATTTATGTGGGAGATAAAAATCGATATTTAACTAGCATACAATGGTATATGAAAATACTCTTAAGAAATATAATATTATCAATCGAGCAAAGGTTATTTTCTGTTTGTTTAGCCTGTAAATTGAATTGTTGTATTAAACTAGGCGTCTATTTTATTCCACAAATCAAAAGCAAAACTATAATGAAAGTTCAAAGTAGGTTAATAAATCGACCGTAGGGATAAGCGAAAAAAGACAAGAAATATCTGGAAGAGAGAAATATTAAGAATTAATGAATAAAACGCTATCGTTCAAGAAGTGAATATCATTTGACTCCAAAATTTATGGGAAAATCGTGAATGACAAGTCAATTTTTGCAAAATCAGCGCATCGACAGATAATTGTTTTACTGGGTGAAAAAATACTATTTGGTTACAGTTTGAAAGCAATACTAATCAGAGTGTAGGTAATTATTTAACTATATTTTTAGTTTTTTTTAATTTTTTTAAATATCAATCTCAATTATACATTTATCAAAATTATTGTCGATTCAGTCAGTCGTTTTAAGTTTCATAGGAGATTAACGTTTCACTGGAAATGTTAATATTTTAACGTTTACCGTTGATTTGTTATTATTATTATTATTATACCACTAAGCAGAGCTGTACCGCCACTGACACTAGTGTGCATGGGGTTACAGTGAGAGAAAAGACTCGGTATATGGCATATTGAAGATAAAAATACAAAAGATGAAATAGATTTAAAAATTCAATAGACTTGCAATGATTTTCAATGACGTGCAATGAACTTCAATGACGTGGCATTTAAATTTTTTCAGATTGTAGCTCCCAAGAAAGCAAGTAAACGGAAGAGGTTCTCACAAGCGGAAAGTGTGAGAAGAGAAAATATTCAAGTAAAAGTAGCAGTTACATTTAATTCGTGAGACTTGGAGGCCAATCTTGTAGCACGCTTAAATTCACGTGTTCGAAACACCAGGGATAAAGGATTTGTTAAAAAAAAAAAAAAAAAACAGAGTAAAGCCCCGTCACGTGGAGGAGGAAGTGAATGAAGAGGAGATGCAATTTCAAGACCGATTACATTGCAGATACTTGGATTTTGTTGAATGCCTCCAGATGAATAGCAGGAGCACCTGACACGAGATGGCAACAGACGAATAATAGATTTGTAAGTGTACAAGATGGACTATGAAGAGAAAAACTTTCTTGCCCTACACACTCAATCAAACTTCCAAGCGTCATATTCTACTATAGATTCGATGTAGTCTTTCCAGTTTAGGTCGGTTGAATAATTGAATCCAAGGAGTCGCAGGGTGTTACTCTCCAGGATACTTGCATCAGCTAAGTGGCTGGCTGGCAGGAAATTGCCCCTATGGTGGTTAAACGACAGCAGTTTTGTTTTAGAGCCATTCAAATTTACAAGCTATTTTTGCCCCAGTTAACTACTGATTGGAGGTTCGTTTCTAGAGCAGCAGTCAGGTTGAATTTGTCAGCCTTGGCAGATTTTCTATGTAGACAGGAGTAAATGGTGGTGTCATCCGCATAGATGTCTATTTAGAAATTCATGACATCAGGAAGATAACAGATGGAGACCAATAAACAGAATAGGGTGAAGGTTAGAACCTTAAGTGACACGCACATTTGTGTGAAAGATCTGGAAGCTTACACATTCAAAATGACCTTCATTTAACGACTGGATAGAAACTATTTAATTAAATCAAACAATCTTCCAGAAATGCTGTAGCAAAGTAGGCTAGCATGCCAAAGCCTGTCAAATGATTTCGAGATTATAGAGTAAGATCAAAACCTAAAGTATGAAGAAGATCTCTTTCAACAGACATTTCGTTTATTTTTTATAAATAATTAATTAAATTTTAAAATATTATCTTTTATTCTGTATCGTTGTTGACATTGATACCACTAAGGCCTCAACAGGTATTGATAAATGATAAAAAGGTGTGCTCGACTTGAGAAATGGAAATGGAAATCTAATGAAAGGTATTTCTCATTTTTATTACCTCAAGCGAATTAATGGGTTGGGAAAAAGATCATAAAGTTTTTCTATATTTTTTTATCAACACTGCAAGTGCGTCACCAATATCAATAATTATTGCGGAAAACCTTTGTCATATTTTGAGGTGTTTATTTTCATTCTGTCTCTTCACTTATCGCAAACTACATAAGTTAATTTCACTGTGAGCATTTCGATAGAGATGTAGATATGAGTTTCTCTTACTTTAAATTTATGTATAAATTGTTGAATAATAAATTCACTTAATACAGGCACGAGTACAGAATTTAATTTATAATAATGTATACCCTTCATTCACTTTCATTCACTTACACACAAATGCGCTTGGGATAGGTATTAATCCATCTCTTCCATCCAGTTATGGGCTAAATAACAGGATGGATTGGGTTCTAAAGCCTTGGCTGGCAACCAGTCTACCTCAGAAAACAATAACAAACTACTGCGGAATAATCTTCTGCCCAGTCAGTCATGAGACATAATCACCCAAAGCGTGTATCACGTATGACACTTAACTGACTGAATAAATATAAGAGTTGAAATCATGATTAAGACCTCTGCTGGTCATAAAGTGGGGGATCGGTTTTCTATTGTTATGAAGTATTAAACTGATCCCCCATAATTACTACTTAATAATATATTACATCTCTTTGCCTGTAGCTATGAGCCAAATAACATGACAGCTTGGGTTCTATAGTTTTGGCTGGCAACCAGTCTACCGCAGAAATCAATGCGGGATAATCTTCTGCCCAGTCAGTCATGTCTATTTTGAGACATAATCGCCCAAAGTGTGTATCACGTATGCCATTTAACTGGCTGAAACCCTGTAAAATGCTCACGAGCTCTTCAGGAAGATGCTCGAGTGCAACTTACATCTCACCAATGGAATTTAAAAAGAATGAGTGTGGTTCGCTAGAGTATGCTTGGCATGTCAGGTTTTAGACATAAATTTTAAATCTTGTAGGACTAAGGTATGTAAGTTTGTAAATTTTCCATGGAAAAACGAAAGCAAAGTGAAGTCTTCAACATTTCATCTGAGTGTTTTTATCTTCTTTTCACTCCCAGCAAGGAAACAAAGCCACTAAAGAGCAGGGAACATAATAAATATAAAAGAATATGAGAATATGTGAAACGTATTATTAAGGATTGAGAACAATAAAAAAAACAGACATTAAGAAAACAAGATAATGATAGTCTTTGCAATTCAATTTTTAAAAAGATCAAATTTGACTAGAAAAAAAATCGTATGAGTGTTTCACAAGTGCGAACTGCAAAAAAATAGAGTTAGCATAGACCTTATGGATATATTGTTATACAATTGTAACACTTTGCTGTCAATATAGTATTGTACTTAAATGAATAATGACTAGGTAACATACAGTAAATTTAATCAGAACAATTAACATGAATGTATTTATAGAAATTGCACAGAACACAAATTTAAGGTGATGGGAACGTGGCGGAAACCAAGATGCCTGGTTAGAATCAATAACATTGCAGATTCTTCTTATGACTTTATCACGAATGTTTAAATAATAATTAGAGCAAAACATATGTAGAAGCAATATTCTATATATAGAAGAATGGAAGACTTGTAAATATGTAAGATAGATTCAGGTAGGAGAATGTTTTCTACCTCGATTTGTAGTAGTAGACCTAGCATTCGATTCGCTATAATATTTCCACTTCATGTCGGCGAAAAACTTTAGCCCGAGAAAGCGCAACAAGTTATTCACCTGGAGGTTAGCATCACTCATAATGACGGAAGTTACATTGAGTTCTCTCAGATGATTAATAGACATCATTTTAAGACGTTAAAAAATCCCTTCCTTGCTCCAGTTAACAAGAGAAAGTAAGCCATATGCTGCAAATTTGACATTGTCGAACAGAACAGAATAATTATTAAGACAGGTGTAAAATAGTTGCCATCAGTACAAATACGGTGTTGAAATACGAGGCCATTAGGAATATCATTCTATATAACATCTCTTCAAGAGGTAGGCGTTCATGACACCACAATTTCTGATTTAAGAACGAATACTATTACATTTATTATGAGGTAAGTTGTAGTTCGTGAGGAAAAGAGGAAATAGTAAGAAAAAATAACGATTCTGAAGATTAGGAGTATATATAACAAATGATTTTTTTTATGAAGGATTTAATAGGGATCAACAAATATTTTACTCGGAAGACACTTTAAAAAAGGAGTAGTTCCTCGAAACAATTATTTTGATTGGAACATGCACCTTACATTTGTAATACTGGTGATTCAAGTCTTTGAATTATCTTGGAGGACCTTAACTGCAATTATATGAATTGTTGAAACTAAAGTATGAGGCTCATTGTTTTCCATGGAATTGGCAATAGAGTTTTTTGGTCATATAAATTGGATCACTTACTAGTTTTTGTGTAATTTTTGGTGGAATATCAAATTTCGCAATATACAAGGCCAGAGTGCATTTCAAGGAAGAAATATATTGTTAAAATAGTTAGGAGTGGTAGCTAGTAGTTTATAAATATCATGAAGATTATGTAAGGTGGTAATATTGTGTAGGAAGTGTATTTTTTCTATCTGCATATCGTAAAATTACACAAAAGGTAATTTTGCTGTGAGTAACTCCATCAAGATTTGTATATCAGGCTTTTCTAGTTTCTACCTTTAGTACATATTTGATGCTAAATTTCCCCTCAAGTACCTTCTTATGTTTAAAATGTTTACTACGAATGAAGGGTGTGATATAAATGATAAAGGCATCTATAGCACATGAAAAATACATAGATTATTATGTAAAGGGTAAATTATTTATGTAATTCAAAAGTTTTCGTCAACTGATTAGGATTTGATAAGTAGTCTGAATAACCAAGTATTATCAAGACATTTAGACAAGTAATTTCAATCTTTCCTATATGTAAAATATGTACGCATTTGTAACCTTGTAAAGTGCATCTTATCCAAACAACATGTCCTTATTATATCATTTTTAATTTTGTAATCATTTCACACCAAGCAAGGCGGAATGACGCACTATTGAACAAGGCTTAAAGTTAGAGAAAAACTGGGTACAGGAAGTGTTGATGAACGGATAGATGATAAACGGGATTCAAGAAGATAGATGATGGCAACTGACGTTGCATTTAAATTTTGGGAGATTGTAACTTTCAGGGAAGGAAGTAAATGGAAGTGTGGTCCACAGACTGGAAGTGCGAGAAAAGAAACTGTTCCAGTAGAAGGGATGGTTACATTTAAATATTTCAAAAGTAAAATTTAAACCTGGTTGCCAATCTAGTAGCATATATTTGTTCATCTGGTCGGGGCTACAGGAAAAAAAATATTAATAACATCTTGAAAGTTATCACAGAAGTCATATTTACAATGATCTCGATTGCGGTTGATGTGTTAGATATAATTGTATTATTATATAAATTATGATATTATTTATTGCAATATTCTTACTTATTATTATATTATTAATTGATATATAAATGTAATATATAATAATTTATAATATATTAGAATTATTGTCTTGCTTATATGGTTTCAATATCAAAATATTAAATGTTAGAATATTCGGATCGATGTTATCTTTGAAGTGAAACAAACATTATTCAATGGTCATTTGTGTTTAATTCATATTTCTTTCTCAATCAAAATCTACCCTAATTGATATCATATGAAAAATAGAGTAATTCTACAAAGTCAATCAGTCAGTTAGTTAAGTACCATACGTGATACACGCTTGGGCGATCATGTCTCAAAAGAGACATGACTGACTGGGCAGAAGATTATCACGTAGTAGGTTGCCATTGATTTCTGCGGTAGACTGGTTGCCGAACAAGGCTACAGAACCCAATCTGTTCCATTATTTAGCTCATAACTGGACGGAAGATACAGATTAATACCTTTCTCAAGGGTATTTGCGCGTAAATGAATGCAAGGAATACGACTGGAATTCGAACTCGGCTTCCCGATTTCTTGTTCCGAGCCGATATCCACTACGAAGATCCTCTCTTTATATGCTATTAACTAAGGTTAACTCAGTCGATTCCTTTACGTTCGTAATTCAAATAAAGCTGTCAGATGTAAACACGCCACTGTTCAGGTAATGAGCCTACTAATCTGCTGATCACTTTATTGCGATTCAATGAAATTCTTTTGACAAAAAGTCACGTTTATTTTTCTTTATATTAATCTTACTTGTTGAGTGTCTGTAAAAACCTCACGTTAGTTTTTTTAACTTATGACAATAATTTTTTTTTAATATTGGACAATTCTTCGTTGCATAAAAGGTAATCATTTTCTACTCCTCATCTCCTCCTTCATTTTAAAAAATCTGGTGTTTTCTGTCATCAGCAATGTATATGTTGACTTCAAACCTGAAATCTCAGTTTACAGCTGCATCAAATCCGGCATATAAATTGAACTAAATATCAGTTGAATTCCATACATGATATACACATGGACAGAAGATTTTTCCGCATTACGTTCTGCGGTACACTGGTTGCCAAAAAAGGCTATAGAACCTAATCCGTCTTTGTGTTTAATCCATAGCTGGAGGGAAATGCAATATATTAATAGCTCCCCCAATAGTATTTGCGCATAAGTGAATGCAATGAATTCAACTGGAATTTGAACTCATCTCTTCGATTTCTCTTTCTAAAAAAACTAACCACTGCACAAAAACGGACATCTAAATATCTTCTTTTTTATGAGCCATGTCCTTTCAGGACGTAGACGATCATGGCTTTCCACATCATCCTGTCCCTAGTGGCTCTTAGCACGCTTTCTCCTGTCGCACCATGCAACCCTTGTTCTGTCATCCACCTGATCAGGTCTTTCAAATATATTATCCGCTGCTTTCCCCTGTCTCTTTTTCCCTCTATCTATCCTGTTAGTATCAGATTCTCCAAACCCACCTTTCACACTGCATGTCCCAGGAACTTTAGTTGTTTCTTCCTGATGCTCAGTATTAATTTCCTTTTCGTTTCAATTCTTTCCTCGTCATTGCTCACATGCTCGGTTCATGATATCCGCAACATCCTTCTGTATATCCACATTTCAGTTGCTTCAAGGTTTTACATCATCTTCGAAGATATCGTCCAACATTTACTGCTACATCAAAGAACCGACATCACATAGCATTCCAGTACTCTCCTCTTTGTTTATAGTGAAATTGTCCTGTTTCTTAATCCTCTACTTAACTTCTGGAATGCTTCTTTCGCAATGCGAATTCGCCTTCGGATCTCTTTGTCGCACTTTCCGTCTTCTGTTAGAACACTTCCTAGGTATTTAAATTTCTGTACCTGCTTGATTTTAGAGCCCCTCACCTCTAATTGGCATTTTGGGCTGCCCTTTTAGCTGATTACCATGCATTCGGTTTTCTTGTAGTTTAGTTTTAGTTATTTCTTGTCACTCTCTTCAGCTACCTTCTGTAGGAGGTCTTATAGTTTCCTTTCTGTGTCTGCTATCAGCACTGTAATATCTGCGAACCTTATATTGTTTACACTACACAACATAAGAGAGAATGTTAGACCACTGACTAGGTATTTAAATTTCTGTACCTGCTTGAATTTAGAGTCCGTCACCTGTAATTGGCATTTTGGGCTCCCCTTGTTGCTGATGACCATGCATTCAGTTTTCTTGCAATTTATTTGTAGTCCTTTCTTGTCACTCTCTTCAGCTACGTTCTGTAGAAGGTCTTGTAGTTTACTTTCAGTGTTTACTATCAGCACAGAATCATCTGCGTAACTTTTCCTGTAAAACAAATATAAAACACATTTCATGATTCAGGTAATGTTTCTTACTTAAAAAACTGCAACCGAGAATTATAATGGTGGTTTTCTTAACTGAACGTGAGTTTGAATTCTTCCGGAAAGCGCATAATTTTTTTTAAATAAGATTTCTCAAATATTCAGGTCAGTAGACAAAAATAAATTTATATACTACTTAACAAGTAAACGGAGCGTTTGTTCAAAATATGAGTATAACTACAAATAACATTTAAGTAATAAATATCTTTTGGATGAAAAACCCAACTCTTTCTATATAAATTCAGAAAATATATTTAATAAAATATTATTTTTTTTATTATGTGTTATCGGATAAAATTTATTGACTAATGCGTGTATCAACCGGAATTCTAGATTCAAAGTAAGCTTTTTACTCATAACACATTTTCGATAATTGATGCATTGACGTAGTTGCAATATACAGAATAATATTTTCACACACACGCACACACATACACACACACACACACACACACACACAAACACACACACACACATATATATATATATTTATTATATATATATATATATATATATATATATATAGTTTATCGAGGCAGCAAAATTTTCTAAACATATACTGTTAAATATAAGAGACAATTAATGTCTATAATGTTTAATCATGAGCCGTTCTAAACATCGGATTTTGGCATTAATTTCAGGTGATAATAAACACATAAATTTTCCAAAGTCTGGATAATATTTTATTAAGTTGGTTCTAAGCATTCGAACAGGACTCATGTGAACAGAAAGCTAAGAACCAAGTTAATAAAAAATTATCCAAATGTTGGAGAATTTTTGGCTTTATTTTCACCTGAAATTAAAGCAAAAATACGATGTGTAGAAGGGCTCATGAATAAAATTAATAGACATTCATTGTCTCATATATATATATATATATATATATATATATATATATATATATATATACGAAACCGGGGTAGTGCAATAGCTCGATTAAAAATGGAAAATATTCAAAAGTTCTACAACATAATTGTATCGAACAATTTTAATACAAATGTGTACCAGTGTAACCTTATTAGGAGCAAAAACCTTAGTATTAAACAATCAATCGACATATATATATTTATATATATACTACCGGACATAATTATTAAGCCACCCTAGTGTCTTAAAAAATGATGTACTTCATACTATTTTCTATTGCCAAGTGTGCAATTGTAAATGAAAATAGAATGATTATTTTTTTAATATTGCACAATAACATGTGCATCAAATGAATTTATGTATATTTAATAATTACTTTATTGCATTTTCATCAATGAAAAAATGAAGAAGATTTAGGATGGTTCGGACGATTTCGCCTTTGCTTCCTTGCCTGTAAAATTGTGTAAAGTAATTATCACAAAAAAAACATTCTCTTTTCATTTAGATTTATCCACTTAAAAATAGTACCAAATACAACATTTATTTAAAAAAAAAACTTAGGTGCCTAATAATTCTGACCGGTAGTGTATATATATATATACATGACTTTTTTGACAATGAACCATAGGTTCGAATCTCACCATTGGAGATTAGTCAGTAAAGAGTCTTCACGGTGTTATCTGGATGAGCTATCTGTGCATATATATATATATATATATATATATATATAGAGAGAGAGAGAGAGAGAGAGATGTGTGTATATTTTTTAGTATTTTTCAGATTATTGAACGGATATATTTAATGATATATTTTCAAGGAATATTTAAATCATATCAAATAAATAATATTTTTAATCTTTTCAAACAAAGCAAGGCAATAAAGTCACTAAAATGTAAGGAATTACTGATTCTGAAAGAAGACGAGAAAAATTATTATAAGTAAGAACAAAAGAACAGGACATTAAAAAACAGAAGATAACGATTCGCATCACATTTATATTTTTAAAGAGCAATGATACTTGGGAATTTAGAGGAGAAATTTCCAAAAGCAAGATTTGCGAGAGGAGAAACTCATAACATAGAACTTACGGTTAAATAGCCATTAAATGATAATGTAACATGATCGGCAATCTAGTGCTTCGCATTAATTTATGAAATCTGGGAGGAAAAGTGGAAAGATCAGAACAATTACCAGAAATGATTTCAAAGAAAATACAGAGGGAAGCTACGTTACGGTGGTGAGAATATGACTAAGCCGAGATTCCAGATCAGGACCAATATCTTTTCAGATTCTTTTTTTGTGTTTTTACAATAATCTTTAAATACATAGCAGAAGCACCAGATAATTATAGACTTATAATGTTTAAGATAAATTCTATCTAGGAATGTTGAGCGCGTCACAATGAATCGAATCTCCTATCAACACACCAATTGATTCAATATAATTTTTCTAGTATATATTCGCGGGAAAACTGCCAAAACGAATTTATTTTGTTTCAAAGATAAGTATTAAAAAAAAAGAATTGAAATTCAATTAAGGTATCATTGTTTCTATAATAAATCTAAAATAGATAAAAACACAGTTGACATTAAGGGTTCTCCATGCTTATGTTAAACTTGTGCCTTTACATACATGGGGTTGAAAAAATGATGAAAAATCTTAGAAATTTTCAGCAAATATATTACAATATGTGCTAAAACCACTTTTAGCAGTAATTACAGCATGGATACATAATGATTGACTCCTACATTTTTTCAGAGAAATTTTTATCCATTCTCCATCTAAAATAGTCTCCAGTTCGTTCAGTGATGATGGTGGAGGATAACCTCTCCTCACTTGTTTTATTCTAAAATGAGCCATAAGTGTTCAATGATGTTGAGATCTGGGAACTGTGGTGAACACATACTATGTTCTACTTCACTTGAATATTCCACGAGGCATTCATCTACAAATTTAACAATATGCATGTATGCATTATCTTCCTGGGTGATGACATTTCCCTCTGTAAACAGTATTTGAACCATAGGATGAATTTGATCACTTAAAATTCTTAAATAGTACTGACTGTTAAATTCATTTAAATTATTTAAATAATATTCTTAACAAACAACTCTTTTACAAAAATAGTACTATTAATATTAAAACAAAAAAATAACAATAGACTAACTTTTGACTGTTTAATCAAATTTTTCAAACTCTGCTATTTTGTAAATTGGTTTTTCCATTATTTTGTCCACTTCCTGTAGGTATGTAGATAAGTATTGGGCAATATGTTAAGTAAATTGAGTTAATAAATTGGTCTGGTATATTCACGTGGGAATTGTTGGAATCGTTTCATGATGATTTCCTTATTTGGTCAAGTCAAGGGCTGTTGGTTGGGTACGTAATTTGGTCATTGGAGCTATAATGGTGCGTCATAGTTTGACATGCCGTATAGTTATCTCGGAAAATCCTTCCCTTCCACCCCGCTTATCCTTCCGTCGGTTGAGAACTCCTTCTCGCCTCTTCTCACCCCTTCTCTACTTTACATTTACGCTGATGACCACTGGTCAAGTGCCGCTTCACTGGCGACATTGTCCGGCTGACTTGGCCTTATTGATTGAGAGGTTGTTTTCGAAATTCCTGTTTCTTTGTTTCCAGAATTCTAAGAGAGGTTAACTGAAGAAAGTGGCAGAAGATGAAGCGAGAAACGAAGGGTGAAAGTATGAGGTATGAAAACAATAGAGGTCCCTGAAAAATAGGTTCTTACATTCGAATCCAGGTTGATACAAATAGACGAGGGAGTAGATTAAAATTGAAAAGATAGAAAGAGAACCGATTTACAACAGACAAACAAAAAAAAAGATAGAAAGAAATGAAAAGACAAGTGTTAAGGAAAGAAACAGAGAAGGAAAGGCAGAAAGAAAGACAGTAAGAGAGACTGAACGAAAGAACACCAAACAAGAACAGAAAAATAATGAGAGAAATAAAATTGAGTTGTTAGAGAAAGACAGAAAGAAAGAAAGACAGAAAGACAGAAAGAAAGGCAGAAAGAAAGAAAGAAAGAAAGAAAGAAAAACCGAAAGAAAGAAAGAAAGAAAAACAGAAAGAAAGAAAGACAGAATGGACATCAAACAAAAACAGAAACTAATGAAAAAATAAATGGATAAAACAAGAAAGAAGGAAAAAAGAAAAAAAGAAAAAAGAAAGAAAGAACACTAAACCAAACATAAAAATAATGAAAGAAAAAAAATGAGTTGCTAAAAAAGAAAAAATAAAGAAAGAACATCAAACAAAAACAGAAAAATAATGAAAGAATTAAAACTGAGTTGTGAAAGAAAAAGGAAAAAAAAAGAAAACAGAAAGAAAGAAAGAACACTAAACAAAAAGAGAAAAATAATGAAAAAAATAAAATGGAGTTTTTAAAAAAAGAAAAATAGAAAGAAAGAAAGAACACCAAACAAGAAAAGAAAAATAATGAAAGAAATAACATTGAGTTATTAAAGAAAGAAAGAAAGAAAGAAAGAAAGAAACACAGACAGACAAACAGAAAACCAAACAAGAACAGAAAAATAATGAAAGAAATAAAATAGAGTTGATAAAGAAAGAAAAAAGAAAGAAAGAAAGAAATAAAGAAAGAAAGAAAGAATTAAAGAACACAAAATAAAAAGAGAAAAATAATGAAAGAAATAACATTGAGTTATTAAAGAAAGAAAGAAAGAAAGAAAGAAAGAAACACAGACAGACAAACAGAAAACCAAACAAGAACAGAAAAATAATGAAAGAAATAAAATAGAGTTGATAAAGAAAGAAAAAAGAAAGAAAGAAAGAAATAAAGAAAGAAAGAAAGAATTAAAGAACACAAAATAAAAAGAGAAAAATAATGAAAGAAATAACATTGAGTTATTAAAGAAAGAAAGAAAGAAAGAAAGAAACACAGACAGACAAACAGAAAACCAAACAAGAACAGAAAAATAATGAAATAAATAAAATAGAGTTGATAAAGAAAGAAATAAGAAAGAAAGAAATAAAGAAAGAAAGAAAGAATTAAAGAACACAAAATAAAAAGAGAAAAATAATGAAAGAAATAAAATGGATTTCTTTAAAATAAAGGAAAAAAAGAAAGAAATAACAAAATAAAGATATAACGCCCAGTCAAGAACAGAAAATTGTTGTTGAAATAAATAAAAACAGAAAGGTTAAAACAGGAAGAAAGAAAGAAAAAAAGTAAGAAAAAAGAAAGAAATGAACAAAGAAAAAAGAAAGGAAAGAATAAATGCAAGCGGTAAAGAATAAATTTAGTATTTAAATAATTAAAGTGTAGCATTAAAAAATTAAATAAAATTTTAAAAATACAGAGGGAAAATTCTCTGCATGTGGACAGCAAAGAAGAGGCTTAGATATTTACTGGAAATATATTTCCCTTGAGAAATAAACAGCTCCATAAATATTGTGCCGTCTCATAGCAAGAATGGAGAAAAGAATGAAGGTTCAAATTTGCCCCGAAATTTCAGAATGTGAAAGCATTGGAATGGCTCTAACACTATTCTTTAACTGAGTTAATATGTTCAACAAATGTTGTAGAGAGAAAAAAGTAAGAAACTATTTGAATGTTAGGGACGATGAATTATTAATATTAATATTATTAATTATTAATATTTAAAAATTTACTTGAAATAATTTCCTAATCTTCGCTGATAGATTCCTAAAATTTTACACGCTCTCGTTTTCTTTAAAGGTTTGTCGAAGGATTTTTGTTTCAAGGAAATTCGAAAAAAGGTAAGCTTGATTGATTCTATGACGGCAAATATAAGAAATATTGAATATATTGCTCATTTTGATTTACCCGAGAAATTAGAAATTCGCTATCCTTTGAGAAAGACTGCAGGGCACAACTGCTGACAGAGTAACGATTGATGCGATTATGAAAAGCATAATTGAAGAAAAGATTGTTCATATTTATTTGGAAATAAAACAAATGAAATTATAAAGAAAATGTGAATTAATACAATATGTATGAGAAAATTCTGAGTGGCAAACCGTGGATTAATTAAAAGGAAATCACACCATTATGCTTCTTAAGAAGACGTTGAAATTTTTTAAAATTTCACAAAATGTAAAGAAATCTTATATCTAAAGAGCCATGATCGTCAATATACTGAAGGTCATTTATACAAAGGATTATGTACCAGAGGAGTTCTTCTGAAATGTTACTGCACAATCAACCTACTGTGGTTATTATGAATTATAACATCTTTTTAGACTGATTCCAGAATCCTGTCAAGACGATTAATTAAATGTATCTGTATCAAAAAAATTCGAAATGCATAAAAAATTCTGAAGGAATAGTTTTGGTGACTATTTATAAAAACGAACGAAAGAAACACAAAGCTGAATTTAGAAAATAGTTCAAGTGAAAACAATTCGAATATAATAGACGAAAATAAAATTAAAATTCAAACAAATGACCAATTTGTTGTTTTTAATATTGTAAAACCGCGATTCACTTTATTAAATCATTCATTTCAGCTCTTTAAGGAAGACAATAAGTGAAAAAAAGATAGAGACTCTAGGGGCCTCGGTAATGCTTGGTTACTTGGCCTTGTGCCAAACACGACCGAAGTCCCCACAATTTAAATATCAGAAGGTGGAAGGTTGGATGTTGAAATTTGAAAGGATAAAATATTTCGTGTGTACATTAAAGTAAAGATTTATTAACAGAATAAGAAAATTTTTAGAAGACAAATACGAGTGAAATTTAATTAGCTGAACACTAGAATATGTTTCTAACAAGAAAAATGTTCATTGAGAAAATGCATGCATTTTTGTTGTTAAAATTTTTCAAAGAGAAATTTGAGTATTTAAAATGTCCACAAAAGATTAGAGTTCATGGATGTGTAGTAAAATGTAAAGTTTAATGTTCCTTCCTCTTTTTGTCAGGTCGGCGACAGAGTGAGAAAAAGAAATAAGGAAATAATATTTAGCGTGTCCTGTTGTTGTTTGTTGTTGTTGTTGTTGTTGTTGTTGTTGTTTTTGTTGTTGTTGTTCTCTTTGTGGCCTAGAGTGAAAATGAAAAGATTTTATTTTACATTGGGAGATGCTATCAGATACTGCTCCCATTTTGACTGCTTTGCATTTTTTGTTACATTGCCACGATGTCCCTTAGCTAACCGCTCTCATGCTAGACTCATTTTGATCAGTCACAGAATGTTCTTAATTAGTGAACCTGGTCATGCGACTGGGTGCAAATGACATTTTCTTCTTTAGGTGTGAAAAAAACTTTTGACTGACATCATATACCAATTTTCGATTTACTATCCAGTTAGGAACCAGAATTTTGCTTTTCACACCGATTTGTGATTTTTTCTTAGTGTGTGTTTTTCCCAAATATTTAAAAATACCTTAAAACCCCACATTTTCTGGCATTAAATAACCCATAGAAATTGATATGCCGTTAAACAAAACTCAAAATATGAATAAATCAAGCTTCTCACTATAAACCAATATTAAAAAATGCCTTAAAACCCCACATTTCTTCTCATTAAATAATCCAGAGAGGTTAATATGCCGTTAAACAAAACTAAAAATTTTAATAAATCAAGCTTCTCTCTATAACCAAATATGAAAAAATACCTTAAAACCCCACATTTTTTGGCATTAAATAACCCATAGAAGTTGATATGCCGTTAAACAAAACTCAACATTTGAATAAAACAAGCTTCTCGCTCTAACCAAATATTAAAAAATACCTTAAAACCCCACATTTTTTGGCATTAAATAACCCATAGAAGTTGATATGCCGTTAAACAAAACTCAACATTTGAATAAAACAAGCTTCTCACTATAACCAAATATGAAAAAATACCTTAAAACCCCACATTTTTTGGCATTAAATAACCCATAGAAGATAATATACCGTTAAGCAAAACTCAAAATTTGAATAAATCAAGCTTCTCGCTCTAACCAAATATTAAAAAATACCTTAAAACACCACATGTTTTGGCATTAAATGACCCATAGAGGTTGATATGCCGTTAAACAAAACTCAAACTCAAACACTTAACTTTCGTTATGAATCTTTGGCCATTAAAAATGTCTTCCGATCTCTGTGTTGCACTTTCCGTATTCTAATAGAACAGATATTTAAATGTATGTACCTGCTTAATTTTAGTTTTCTCGGTTTGTAATTTGCATTTTGAGCTCATCAATTCAATATCTAAATTTTATAATATAAGTTAGGACATGTGTCAGCAATTTAAATATACAAAAATTGTGAAAGGCAGAAAATTTATCACGTTTATTGACTCTAAACCAGACGAAGTTTTGTAACTGAAGAACATTATGATTTAAAACGGTATGTTTTATTTTTTTATCTGTCGTGTCTGTTCTGGAACAAGGCACATAAAAGTATGGATGTGCGTTGTGATGCAGTGGATATCGGCTCGGAATGAAAAATCGGGGAGCCGAGTTTGAATTCCAATTGAATTCCTTGCATTCCTTGCATTTACTTACGTACAAATAACCCTTGGGAAAGGTATTAATCTGTCACTTCCCCCAATTAAGGGTTAAATATTAGAACAGATTTGGTTCGGTATCGCAGAAAGCAAAGACAACATACTGCGAGATAATCTTCTGCCCAGTCATTCATGTTTCGAAAGAGACATGATCGCTCAAATCGTGTATCACGTATGGAAATTGTCTGAATGTCTCTTCAGGAATTAGCCGATTATGGCAAACCGGATCTTCCTGATAAATGTACCTCTAAATAACTTTTGCTTATTTGCTATTTCTTTCAAACACTATTCTGCTATCCATTTGATCATGCTCGTCCAGTATGGCTACATTCCTCTGTCTAGCTTTCCCTCTATCTATCCTGTGGGTTTCGGGAATATCCAGGCCCTCCTTCCTCAAGAATTTTCATCTGCCTCTTATAGATGTTTTAGTGAGTCCTAAAGCATAAACATTTCGTCTAATCTGTCTGCTCATAACTGCGATAAACACTACGTGAAAATGGAAGGTACCGGCAAAAGATCGTCGCGATAAAAATAAAATATAATTAGAAAAATTGCCTGAAATAAAAAAAAACAGATCTTATACCTTATCATCCAATATTTTTTGCTGATATTAATTTATAAAAAGTGTTGTATTAGATATCTTTATATCACAATAAAAGTAATGTCCTTTTTTCTTTATCAAGACATGAATATACCAAGCAAGATATAGGGATCACCGCAAATTTTGAAACTTAATTTTTCACTCAGTCAACAAATATTAATTCACAACAATTACGAGCTCATCCGTTTAGATAACGATCATACAAAATTGTACATGTTTTATTAGTATTCATCAAAAAGCCCAAGTGTTACTAAAGTTAATTAATGAGGTGAGCGAATGACGGCAAAAGGAGGAGGAAGTATGTTAAGCTAAGATCAAGGATATTCAGTACAGGTGACTTGAAGCGGTTTAAGCTTGTAGCGTTTAGTGAAGCACTCACGCGGGAGTACCCTGACTTCGCAGCTTTTTCGAAAGGGCTGTCAGAATAGAATTTGTCCTTACAATTTATCCTTACGAGCATCTGCTTGCTTTCGTGTAGTAAGGATTGTTCAAAATTTAGGAATCTTTAAGTTTATCTTATAAATTAGTGAAGTCATGTCTAACTGAAACAAACCCTTTAAAATTTAAACACTTACACCAACAAAGAAAATTATTTCCTATGAGCCAGTGTTTTGTTATGTTATGTAATAGCAATTAAGAATTACTCTTTTATAAAAAATGTTTATGTATTGAATGAATTTACCAAGAGCCAAGAAGAAGATTCACCTGAAATCTTCACATTCAAAGGAGGGTTTTTTCTTTTATTACCTCAAATTCAAAAGCGGTTCTTAAGCAACACCCTCAATGATAAAATAAGAATTTAAATTCCCCTTTTTTTCACACAAAGAATACAGGGTGCACAGTGACAATTAAATGGTAAGGCGTGCGACAACTGTTGAAACAGATGTGAGTGAAAAATTCAAGAAATTACGGCAATCCGTTCGTCTGATGTACTTTGAAAATTATGATAACGCTCAAAATCAGTAAGTTTTTAGCCATATGTGATGGGAAGAACGAAAACGAAATTTTTGTGTAAACATCATTTAAGTGATGAGTCACAAGATTGAGCAGCAATTAATCAACCCTGAATTAACCAAACAGAGTTTGCTAATTAAGATGGAATCGAATTATCATTCAGATTCTTAGATATACAGGAAATGCTTTTAAGTTTATACAATGTCCATTATTCCTGTACAATATCTATGTCGTTGTTGTGGATCCCGGTAATGGGAACCATGCAAAATTAAAAAATAGAACAACAAACAGAAATTGAAATAGAAAATAAGTATATTAAACGTAAAGAATACAAACTTGAACGAGGGTTAGTGATCCAGGAATACGGGTTTAGTAAGAAGGAAATATAAAAGTCTCCGAAGTGAAGCCGTAGTAGAATGAGTATGTCCACATCGGTATCTGACGAATGCTGTATAATAATATTCTGCTGAGTGGAGTTCAGAGCTACTGTGAACTACTGACGCTGAATTATCGGTATCTCTCGCTACAATATCTCACTGATCTGACGTTCTCTCGCGAATCTCATCATGTCTGATGGCTTCCTTCTATGCAGGAGTATATGTATACTCTAGACGAGTATATTATCCTTGAAAAAGTGGAGACCCCATAACAGTCATAATAAATGTACCGCTTTATCACTAGACACCCTGCACAAGTTTATATTGCATCCAAATTTTTTATAGTCAACTGGAGAAATCATAATTTATAGACAAACACGATATAAACCTTTGCAAAACACACTGTCTAGAATTGTAATAAAAATAGTGTGTGTATATAATTGAATTCATCACAAATTAAATGAATGTCGATTTATAGCCATTGCAAAAATATCGGTGTATTAAAAATTAGTGTGATAGATAAGGAAATTGAATATTGGATAGTTTGAGACAAAGGTTGTTTTGAAAAATATAAACAGATAATAAAACTTAAAAGATTAATCTAAAAATTAAAGTCATGCTCTTAATCATCCTTGAAATAAAATAGGGATGACATGCAGGGAATCTATCTTATTTGGAAATGTCTAAACTGTCATTCCATGTATGAATGTTTTCATATATCTGAGAATAAAACTAGCTTCAAGCGAATAAATTATCATAAGGTCTTATAGAGAGCACTTCATCAAAAATTATAGACAGTATGTCATCAGATCTTACAAGCAACACTTAATCAGGTCTTATGGGATTGGCGTGATATAATCTTTTACTTTTATATCATAATGGTTTATACTAACATCGAAAGGTGTGAATTTTTGGACTAAAGCTCTCCTTTGGCAAGAACTAGAAATATTATAATGAATTAATTTTAAAGCTTGGCTACTCGGAAAAAATATTTGTGTGCTGCTAGAAAGTTTTTCTTGTCAGAATCCATCTTACATATATATAAGTCTACTATTCGTCTTTAATTCGCATATTTCTACTACATATGGTTTGGTCTTTTACAATATATCTATAAATTCTTTATAAAACTCAAAGAATAACCTGACATGTAATAGATCCAGACCAGGCATCTCAGCAGAAGTTATTTTCTAGCGCCACAAAGTTGTTTCCATGTTCTTAAACTATAACTATATTCATGATAATTTTTCATAGTAACTTTCATTTATGTTACTTTAATATTTTTAATTTAAGCACAGTACTAGATTTTGCGTTGTGGTACAGTGGATATCGGCTCGGAACGAGAAACCGGGGAGCCGAGTTCAAATTCCAGTTGAATCCATTGCATTCACTTACGCACAAATACCCTTGGTAAAGGTATTAATCCATCTCTTCCTTCCAGTTATGGGTTAAATAGAACGGATTGGGTTCTATAGCCTTGGCTGGCAACCATTCTACCGCAGAAAGCAATAGCAACCTACTGCGGGATAATCTTCTGCACAGTCAGTCATGTCTCGAAAAAGACATGATCGCCCAAGCGTGTTTCACGTATGGCACTTAACTGACTGACTGCCTAGATTGTCAGCTAGATTTCATTTTTTTACAGTTGAAATGTCTAAGCGCAGCAGTATGTTCTATGAAATTTTCGTTTGAGAAACTTTCTGTCGACTTCTTACTTTACCGTTAACTCTCAGATTCAAAGTTTAAAAGCCATATCAATCGTTATGTCTTCTTAGTTCCTGTTTTTTTATTGTTCCCTCTAATTAATAGTGTTTTATTCTGATATTCTCTAATACTTACTAACTCTTTATAACTTAGTGGCCTTTCTTAAAGTGAAATAATAAAAAAATAAAGCCAAGCAATCTAAATATCTATCGCCGATATCTACCAGCTAATAATGACATGAATAAAATTTCAACTACCCACTGCCTAATAAAACCTAAAGAATAAAACTCTAACGAGTAATCGTATGACTGGCAACAATGTGTGGACATGTAAAGCATATTTACTTAAAAAATAAAAAGAAGATTTCATTAATTCCATGCGTGAATAATCCTATTCGTTCGATTAATGAATGTCGAATTTTTCCTAAATTGAAATGGCTAAACCCATCATAACCATTATTATAAGGATTTTTATTAAGCTTATATTATTTATTCAGTCAGTTATGCGCCATTGGTGATACAAGCTTTAAGCGAACATGTCTCGAAGAAGATTATCACTCAGTAGGTGGCCATTGCTTTCTATGGTATACTGGTTGCCAGCGAAGGCTATGGAACCCAATCTGTCCTATTATTTAACCCATAACTGGAAAGAGAATGGATAGATTATATTACATTATTATATTAAGTATAATTAGTGGGGGATCGGTTTATTAATTCATAACAATAGAAAACTTATCCCCCACTTTATGTCTAGTAGAAGCCCTAATCATGTTTCCAAATATTATATTCAGTCAGTCAGTTATGTGCCATACATGATACACCGTTTGGGCGATCATGTCTCAAAAAAGACATGACTGACTGGGCAGAATATTATCCCTCAGTAGGTTGCCATTGCTTTTTACGGTAGACTGGATGCCAGTCAATGCTATAGAACGCAATCTGTCCTATTATTTGACCCATAACTGGAGGGAAGTGACGGATTAATACCTTTCCCAAGGGTATTTGTGCGCAAGTGAATGTAAGGAACTCAACTGAAATTTGAACGTGGCAACCCGATTTGTCGTTCGGAGCCGATATCCACTGCACCTTAACGCACATCAATATTATTTATTATCCCTACGAAAAGAGAAAATATAATCTTAGTGATCATTTATATATTGCAATTTATTTTCTTCTATTAGAAAAACAATAGAGCTCACCTGGAATTAATTTTGAAGATATATAGTTTTAAATATCTATATTAATAATTAAACTAATTTTATGTATTATATCAGCTGAATATATCGTCTGAATTATTGTATGCCATATAAAATTCAATATTTTAAATTTAGATACTCTACAGAAATAGATTTTAATTATATGATTGATATTTTTATAAATAATCAAATAAAGTTTGTTGATAGCCGCAGGTATAAAAAATATCTGAAACATTCTATTCTCTGTATAATTCAATATTATATATATATATATATATATATATATATATATATATATATTATATATATGCTATAATGTCCGTGTAATGGACAATGTTAGAAACAGGCTTGCACGTTTCTAGTTAAGTTCATCTTGTTGATAACTACTCAATCCTGATTCGTGGCTTAGCTTACCTTTACAGATAGCTCTATTTGAACAGGCTTTTAAAATTTATCACATACGTGACTGTATCATTTTACGATCCATAAACTACTATCAGTGAACAGAATGTATTTGATATGAATGTGTAAGCAACCTTTTTATTTAATTTGTGCGTCTTTTTTCTTGTTTAGGATTTGAATGTGCAAAACACGATTCTATATAATTGACTTTTGTGAGCAGGAAGACAGGTCGATGAAGATGTAATCGTCTGAGACCAAAGTAATGAACAGATATCAAACGCACAAAAAAGAAACGAAAATATTTTTATATGACGATCGATCGCCTAACGTCTGTCGATAGGTAGGACAAGAAAAAAATGGCAACAACAAACATGGCGTAGAAAATATGTATGACACAAAAAATTCTAAGAAGTTATATAATAAACAAAAACCGCATTTCTACCTTATATATATAATTAATTTGGAGAAGCTTTTGAATTCACTGAGCAGAGTCATGCCGAATTTAAAGTTTTGTAGATTCACGATTATGACGTCCTCCCTCCTCAGATTTTTTTTCAATCTGCTGTTGTGTCCCAGTTTTATTCTTTTTCATTTGGAGGTTGGTGTAATTTAATATATTTGTACATCAGTGTTTCTATAGACATCTAATGTATTTCCTTGTGTGGATGACTTTGTCGTGTGTTTTACTATTTGCCAAAATACTGTGTACTAACATATACTTTTAGCTATAAACTACTGAAAATATAACGATCGCGGCAGTGCATCTTCACAAGTCAATATACATATATATATATATATATATATATATATATATACGAGAAAAAATCGCAAGATCGCCAAGACCGCGCGGTTTCGCACAACGGCTCGTCAGGGCCCTGACGAGCCGTTGTGCGAAACCGCGGTAGGTCTTGGCGATCTTGCGATTTTTTCTCGTGTGTTTTTGCTCTACGTCACTGCCTCTTGGTTAATCCTTTTTGGTTAGTTTTGTATCGAGCACTTTTCTTTCTTTGTGGTTCGTTCCGTTTGAGGGTTTTTTTTCTTTGCTGTGAAGTACTGTATGTATTGTAGGTGCTCCGCAGTTTTCTTTTTTTTCCCCTCATTGTCCAAAGCTTTATAGCGGCGGACAATAACGGAGTTAGATTCTGCCGGTTATTCGTGGTCCTAAAAAATTACTTGTGTAACATTTTAAGATTGGAATACGTACAGAGTCGATTTTATTATTATATATATGTTAGCCGCGGATGGATGCAAAAATCGGAGATACGACTGTCAGTCACGTTAATATTCACTTACGTGCTGTTATCCTTGGGAATGTTATCAAAACGTCTATTGTGCGTAAACAAAATTAAATAGATATTCTTATATATGAAGTAATTCTCATCTAAAGTTATAAAAATAGAACAGAAAAAACAGCAGCAAGAATAGTTTTTAGAAGTCTAGATAGAACAACAAAAGTTAATTAAAATAATAAGGAAGAAAACAGAAATTCTCCAATTTGTTTCACATGAAATTCACATAAAATTCAAATCATAGATTTACTTTTTTTATTTTATAATATTCGAAAAATTACACAGAAGAATGCAGTAACTGGAAAGATGTGAAAACAAGACGTTTTTTGTGAAAGTTAGCACAAATGGAATGTGAAAATCCTGTAATTTTTTACTACAGAGAAAAACCAAGGGAAATCTACTTTGATGACTAAAACTAGAAATGTTAATTATTCAATAGGCGTTAAATGTATATGACTCCAACGAAGTAAGAAAACGATGATGTTGTCCCACGTAATGGAATCATTAATAAAAATATTAATATATTCAAATTAAACTAGCTAACTCCAGATATCTTTTCGTTCATGGGTTAATGCAAAAATAGACACAAAAAGAATTACCAGAATCTTAAGGAATCTTAAAAAGAATAAAAGATAAACACTAAAAAATATCCGAAAAATATCAGAGAACCCGAAAAGCTCGACCCAACGAGGAGAAAATTGAATAAAAAGATGCGCATTTTTTTCTTATAATCGTGTCGCCCGAATCAAGGCATTATACTACCACTGTTGAGCAGGGGGTTACATAGGAGGAAAGTTATGAGAAAGAGTGAGAGGTTACAGGGAGTGTCAGGAAGAGGGTAAGAGAAGGATGAGAATATTGATGAGAGAGAAGTGGACGAAGAAAGAAGCATGACAGTCAGAGAAAGGAAGCAGGTTAGTGAGACAGTAGATGACTACTGAATTATTGAAGATTGTAGCCGTCAGGTAAATAAGTAAACGGGAGGGAATTCCACAGGCGGGAAGTGCGAGAAAAGAAGCTGATGGAGTAGAAGTTACGTTTACAATTTAGTGGTCTCACAATAAAATGTGGGATCTAGTTTTTAATCTTTTGGCTCGAGTAAATTCTTGTATAGGTGGTATCAGTGAGCTAAGTTTGACTGAACAGAAGCCATGAAAGTATTTGTAGAAGAGACACAGGGAAGCCACATTGCGCCGGCGAGAAATTGACTGTATCTGAGCTCCCATGACGGGATCGATCACATTACATATTCTCCGTTGAATTTTGTCAAGAACCTCTATGTGAATGGCAGGACCACCCGACCAGATATGGCAGCAGTATTCAATGGACGAACGGATGGTAGATTTGTATATGTGCCGCATTGTTTCAGACGGGAAAAACTTTCTCGCCCTGAAAAGAGAACAGGCCTTCTTGGCAGCGGATTTAGCTATGGATTCTATACAAACCAAGTAAAAATGTAGGAAAAGAAAATATCCACGTTTGAGGTGTGGAAAATTACATCGTGGGATCGACTATCTTATTAAGAGTTTAAAGTGACACAAGTGTAGAAAAGTAGGACAATTAAATGTCACAATTTTATAAATAAAGGCGTCAAAACTTCTAACAAAAATTTTCATACACAGCATTGAGACGGAAAAATAATCACAGAACCCCCCCCCAAAAAAAAAAATTGTGTTTGAGAAATTTAATAATGTGAATGTAAAAACATAGCTAGACACTGGTCGTGATATCATAATAATCAAAAATTCACATGTAAAGAAGTCGGAGAAACTATATTAACAAAATAAAGTTTGAAGTCGTACTTAGCGTGTTGGGTGATCTTGACAAAATGACATTCAACTTTTTATTTTGTAACAATTATAAAAATTCTGAGGCTTGTGTGTTAAAAGTATAAACTTATTCGGTTTTGAATGGACGTAATTATTTGAGCTATGGCATTTAACTGAATATTTATTGCAAATATATAAGTAGACAAGAGACAAGTTTATAAATAAGCAATGTGAAAACTTAAAGCACAAATTGAAAAAAAAGCTTTTCGGATATTCTGTCGAAATTGTTTGGTCGGTATTACAAAATCAAAACAAATTTTGAAATAAAAATGTGTTAGCGTCATTATTAAAACAGAAAAATAACCATTTGCAGCATTGGATTAGCTCAATAATGAATAAGACAAATTTTTAAAATTGGGTTTAACTGAAAAAAAAAAAGACTATTCAAAGGGATAATCATAAGCAGTGTATGTAAAGAAAAAAAATTCTGGGTTTGTGCTTTTTTTTCGACTGGGTTATACAAGTGTTTAGGAACATAAATACACATTAACATCTTTAGAGAAAAAAAAACAATTACGAAATGAAACTGTGGAAAAGTTTTCCACGCTGAAATCTTCTGAGGTCTATTTGCAAATGCAAGGTGAAGATGATTGCAAAAAAAAAGACAGAATGACTAAAAGCAAGTAATAAAAAAGAAGGAAAAACATGTAAAATGAAAAGAAAAACTAAACGGCATTGAAATCAGTAAAGTAAGGTTTTACTGAAGAAGGGCCTGTAAGAAAGGAAGAAACTATGCAAGTTCTGTATGATATCTTTGAAGTACCATCACACAAATAATTCGTTGAAATTAAAAGTATGAATGTCACCAAAAAGAAAACTTACGAGGAAACGTTGTGTAGTACATATGAACTGGGAATGAGAAATCGGAGAGCGGAGTTAGAACTCCAGTTGAATTCGTTGCATTCACATACGCACAAATATGAAAAAGATATGAAGCCGTCGCTTCTCCCTCCAGCTATGAGTTAAATGGCAGAACGGATTGGGTTCTGTAGCCTTAGTTGGAAACCAGTCTAGAAATGGCAAGATATTGCGGAGAAAATTTTCTCCCTCCTGCTATGAGTTAAATGGCAGAACGGATTGGGTTCTGTAGCCTTAGTTGGAAACCAGTCTAGAAATGGCAAGCTATTGCGGAGAAAATCTTCTCCCTCCTGCTATGAGTTAAATGGCAGAACAGATTGGTTTCTCTAGCCTTAGTTGGAAACCAGTCTAGAAATGGCAAGCTATTGCGGAGAAAATCTTCTCCCTCCTGCTATGAGTTAAATGGCAGAACAGATTGGTTTCTCTAGCCTTAGTTGGAAACCAGTCTAGAAATGGCAAGCTATTGCGGAGAAAATCTTCTCCCTCCTGCTATGAGTTAAATGGCAGAACAGATTGGGTTCTCTAGCCTTAGTTGGAAACCAGTCTAGAAATGGCAAGATACTGCGGAGAAAATCTTCTCCCTCCAGCTATGAGTTAAATGGCAGAACAGATTGGGTTCTCTAGCCTTAGTTGGAAACCAGTCTAGAAATGGCAAGCTATTGCGGAGAAAATCTTCTGCCCGGTCAGTCATGTCTCTTTCAGTAGTATTATCGCATTAGTGTGTATCACGTATGACACTTAAATAACTGACTGAGGAGAAACTATTATTTGATACAAAACGAAAGAAATTCAAATTTAGTAAATTTTCGCCAGAAAGAGGAGGATGTGAACCAGAAGAATTGAAATAAAATATTTAAGAAAATAGAAAATCTCAAACAACGATATAGACTTCTAGCAGCCACCCTTTTCGTGCAAGGCAGCACTACCTCTTCAAGGTACTTGAAGTAGGCCCCAGGATTGAGTTTAAGGCCATGTGGGAAGATTAATTGTGGCACAACGTAACCAGCATTAGTTTTCACTCCAAAGGCCATAATGGTTATCTCTCCGAATCCTGTCATCATAGAGGTATCAAAATATTCCAAGATGTTTGTATTATAGCTTCCGGGGCGAATGCCAAGCAGTACATAATGCCGTTTTCAAATTTCCGCCAGGGAGAATTGCGGCATGTGGCTCCTTTTCTCAGATGTAAAGCATTTAGATAACAGCAACAAATATGAAGACAATGTCCGACATATAAATAAAATAAATAAAGTTTTAAATATGTTGAAAATTATCAGTGTGTGACAGAGATTATTCTACACAGGACCCAAGGATAAAACTTGTCTGCCAATCGTTTTTATTTTTTTGAACGAATATAACTAAATCCTCACCTTCAATGCAAAAGAAAAATATCACACCTGGTAGTTAAAAAAAAACGTTTATTGGATCTTACCAACATTGTTAACTACATGAGGTGACATTGTTTTTTCAATGTCGAAACAAAATATACAATTTTGTATAGATTACTTACGTGTCCTAATATAAATGTCAACAATATATATAATTATTATTGTTATTAACATTTACATTAGTACAAGTAAGTAACTTATACAAAATTGTATATTTTGTTTCGACAACTATATATATATATATATATATATATATATATATGTATATATAGTTGAGTTGCGATAAGATTTAGATTGATGCTTTTAAAAAAATTTATGAGTAGCATATATTTTGGCAAGGAGATTTGTCATCGTAAATTGCTGGATATCATTAACTGAGCAGATTCACGCCGATATCGATCATTTGTGGAGACACCGTTATGATATTCTCACTTGTCAGGGCTCTCTATATATATATCTACACAAGCGCACAAATATATATATATATATATATATATATATATATATATATATATATATATGTGTGTGTGTGTGTGTGTGTGTGTGTGTGTGTAAGTTTGAGTTTTCGTGTGTGCATGTGTGTGTACGTGTGTGTATTTGTGCGTGTGTGCGTGTACATCTGTGTGTATGTTCGAGTGTGCGTTTGCGCGTGTGTGTGTGTGTGTGTGTGTGTGTGTGTTTGTGTTTGTGTTTTCGTGTGTTCGTGTGTGTGTTTGTGTTTTCCTGTGTGCGCGTGTGTGTGTATTTGTGAGTGTGTGCGTGTACGTGTGTGTATGTGCGCGTGTACGTTTGCGTGTGTGTCTGTGCGTGTGAGTTTGCGTGTGCGTGTGTGTGTGCGTGTGTGTGTGTGTATGTGTCTTTTTGCGCGCGAATGTATTCCTAAAGGACAAAAGCATCACACGAAACATTTCCACTTTGTCAAAATTTTCGATTTTCCCTCAATATATACAAATTTCTATAATATATATACATATTAAAATAAGATAGTAATTTCTTTAACAAATATTGTTATACTACAAAATCAGCCATGTGAAATCAGGCAAATTTAATGCGTATAATCAAAGGATTAATGTATTTTCAAAGCATTTTTGTTACTTATGAAATTTAATTCTTCATTAATCTGAGTATATTTTATTCACTTTAGCCCAATGAAACGACTAACCGACGAAACGTATCTCAAATATACTTTTCCATTATGACATAATTCTCCCTAAAATTGTTCTTGATATATACAAATTTCTACACTGTTTCCCGATATATATATATATATATATATATATATGTATGTATCAGTTTAAATAAATATTCTTGTCAGTTTAAATAAATTGCAAACAGCTGATTTTTATAAAATCCGTTCATACTCACTGATAATCTTTGGCGTATTACAATTGAAAGATGTCAGAAATGAGTTATAACGTTGACAGATGTTATTATCTTTCATTTTTCAAGGTACCCAATTACTTTTAACCTATTTCCGTGATCATCTTCAAGTGTGTGAGTTATGGTAACAAAAAATAACCGCAAAACTCTGTTGCTAAAAATTACTCTACATTTTTTCTGCTTCAGCTATAAAGGTTGACAGATTACTAACGTTCATTAGAATTTGAAAATTGTCCCAAATGAATTTTTTCTATATGTTGTAATGTCATGGTTATGCACGTGTTAAAGCATGAAAAAAACTGTTCTTTTTAGAAACATTTTAGAACATTACTACGGTATTCATATCTGCTCCTGTTAATTGACGGCTTAAGTGTTTTAATGAAAATTGTCTCTAGAATCTGGAGTTAGCTTTTTTGGATAATTTTCACGTTCCAATGATGTATTTCTTACTAATTTTAGTATCTATTGCCAAGTGGATAATTCTAAATGAAAATAGATTTTTTTTAATACTGCATCATAATATGTGCATCAAATGAACTGTTCTCGTGTTCAGTTTTTGTGCTCTCTTCCACATGCTAGTCTCTTATCCTTATTCGCTGACTAAAGCAAAGGCTTCCTTTGTGCCTTGTAAAATTTTGCAAAGAAATAATAACAACCACTTGGCAATAAATATTAAAAATAGTATTAAATACATCATTTTTTTAGAAACTGGGGTGGCCTAATAATTAAGGCCTGTGATATATATATATATATATATATATATATATATATATATATATATATATATATTGTGTGTGTTTATTAAAATATGCAAGACACAAAATCGGTAAAGAACTAAAAATAAAGAGAGCATCGGGAATCAATTCTCGTGAAGAAAAAATGCAATAAAGAGGAAAGCAGTGGACAGAATTGTGAAAGGAAAGAAAGCTAGCTTCCTATGAGGGTGTAAGGGTTAATGCGGTTGGGCTATGGCCTATTCTGTGAAGGGGTGAATCGGGGTCTTGAATTTGGGACAGTTGGATCAATGGTGACGTTGAATTTAATGAACTTCATTAACAACGCAAATGACGTGTCCCTGCTTGCATTAGGGCACACAGGCGTGTCACCCGGGTTTTCATCAATCATCACTAGCGCTCGTATCAAAAACCCCACACATTTTCCGAGACGACCCCAAACCTCAGTGTCATCAGAGAGAGAGAACAGGCCGAGGAGTCACCGGTATTTCTCCTGCAACCACACCCCAAAACCTATCCTTAATGTCATCCTTCCCTGCACCTACAAACTCCAGCTCTGCGGGTTTTGTTGTCAGTGCCACCCAACCTTCATCAAATGGGACTAACGTCGGAGTTAGTGAGTGCGGAGTCACAGATTTGGATTCCAGAAAGACAAGACCGATGCGAGTCTGGTTTGGTGATGTCTGTCTGTGTTTGCGGTCCAAGAGAGAGGAGGCGAATGCCTGGGAAGAGAGGAAAATGGTGCATTTTTGGTTCATTTCATTCTCTCTTCAATTGTACTTCCGCCCACGTCGACATCATTTTCAAATTCATATCTTTTATGTGTCCACACCATCTCTATCGTCATCCTGAAGAACAGTAAAAAAAAAAAAAAAAAGAAAAGTCATAATAAAAAGTCAGAAATTAAATTGTACTGGTGACAAATGGCAAATTAAAATGTAACATAAACCGTTAATAAGTTTTCTAATAATTTAGTAACTCTTTCTCATTCAGTCTATCATTTTCTCTCTCTCTCTCTCTCTATATATATATATATACAGAGAGAGAGAGAGAGAGAGAGAGAGAGGAGAGAAAGAGATTTTTATGTCATGTTATATAAATATGAGGTAAAATAATAAGTAACTTGATAAGTTCAAAGGCAAATATTAGTAATCTTGGGAAAATCAACACCAAATGGAGACAATCTGTTTCGTGTGTGTCTTATAATTTCAGGCTTGAACACTGCGTTCGGGAAAGAAACTATTATGCAAAAACGTACACACAAACAAACATATATATATGAAAATATCTGAATATATATATATATATATATATATATATATATATATGCATCAAAAAATAGATAGATAGATAGATAGATAGATAGATAGATAGATAGATAGATATGAAGAATAAGATAGATAGATAGATAGATAGATAGATAGATAGATATGAAAAATAAGATAGATAGATAGATAGATAGATAGATAGATAGTAAGTAAGTAAATTTCTTTATTCCATATAGATATGTAAAAATGAATAATCTTTGTAGATATTTTATACTTTTATTTTCTTCATATATGTGAAAACTTAGTAACGTTTTGAAAATTATAAAATTTCCATCGTCAATACTAGTTTCTGATTTATAACAAGCGAAATTATATCCTCCTCCACACACACACACACACACACACACAAACACACACACACACACACACACACACATATGTCAGTCTCTATCGTCGACTCCGAAGTATAAGGGATCAATGTGTTTGGTACATAAAAAAATAACTTTTATTTATTTGTGTCTTATGTTTGCCACCAAGACTGAATTGGATTTGCATTTGCATAAAATTCCGCAAAGGTTGAATTTGAAACTGTTTGTTTGATAATCAGAAACCTCTGATGCAGACCAGAATTCTCCTTACTTATAATGTGTGTGAGTCTTGAAACCAGTCTTGAATTTGCAAAACAAATGACAAATTGTGCTACTGTCTTTTGTATACATTGTGCATATAACACTCTAAAATATGACGTATGGATGAAATAAAATTCCGCATCCATAAAAACACTATTCTTTAAAAATGCTCAATAAAATTTAAAGCGAATAATATTTATATAAGATTTATAATATAAGTATGTTATAATATAATTACCAAAAGAAGCTATTTGCTTTCGACACTACTCATGTCTTATCAAGTGATAGTGCTGACTTGGGGATGTAGAATTTTAAATATTCAAAACAAACAAAACCCTCTTAACCAGGGAGACATCGTTTTATAGTCTATGGTGATTTCTCTGGTTTAAGAGTCCTTGTTAAAGAACTTACTGTTCACTGTAAAAATAGTTCCTTGTTTACATTGCAATCCGTCAGTTAAATGTAATACATTACACAGGCTTGGGCGATTATGTCTCGAGATTATATATTTGTGTATGTGAGTTTCAGTTTCACACTATGCAACAACGAATGTATCTATCTGCAATCCACTTCTGGCCAATAGTTTGACATTTCTATTTCTTTTACATTTTCTTTTACGTTTCTACTGTCATCTCACCCACACTTTCTTCCCTTCGTGAATTTTCTCACATCTTCCTTTTTGCAAAGCCCAGACGTCGTGTGACCCTTCTGTGTATCTATCTATTTTTCACCTCCTACCTCAATTTCAGTTCATCTCTCTCTGTGAAATTATCATCGAATCTCTCCTCTTAGCTCTTTCTTTCTCTCCTGTCTTCCCTTTTGCTTTTTATTCCCACTTTTATATTTTCTCTGTGTTCCTTTTATTTTATTTTTAACGCTCTTTATCCCCCACCACGTATCTCTCTTCCATTTTTGTTTTCCCCTTTTTTCGATTTCTTTGTTTTCCCATCTTATTTTTACTCTGTTTATCTCGTACAAAAAGAAATTTTAAAAATCAAGTGGAAATGAAATTTTCGAATCTTCTTTTACAAAAATAATGTATATTACCATCAAAATTACTAACTACCTGATGAGACATTGTTTTTTCGATGTCGAAACAAAATGTACATTTTGTAGTAAATTACAGTTTGTACATGATCCAAACTATAATTTATAATAAATATCCATAGCTCTATTTCTGTATTGAGCATGGCTTTAAATTAAAATTTTCAATTTTCTCAATACTTTCTTAGTTCTTTATTCACTTGAATTATATATATGTATATATATATATATATATATATATATATATATATAGTCATCCCCATACAAACTTGTTTCGCTGTACCACTGCTCATGAGTGTGGATATATATATATATATATATATATATATATAGATAGATAGATAGATAGATAGATAGATGCATAGATGCCAAGAAATATACAAAAATGCAAATTCAAGTGAATATGAGAATGCCACTGTGAGAAACAAACACTTGCAAGATACACTGCCAAGACAGTACAATTTAATAGCGAAGACGAAATGGTGTTTGTTTCTTTTTACAAAAGTAATATTAAAAGAAAATTTGCAAATGTTGATAGAATCCTAAACATGGAAAACTTTATTATAATATTTTCTTTTGTTTGTACTATTCTCATTTTTATTGACATGTTTATGACGTTTCAGTCGTTTTACGTCCCGGTCTTCTTCAGGTGCTAGAAATTTCGAAACAAGCTCATTATTACGATCATTCGAGTATATCATTCTCATTCTATGTGCTATGTAGTTATCTGGTAGCCATGTTAACTCCCTTTAACTTAACTCTCTAAGTTATCTATTCATCAATGCTGTAGATTGGTATGGAACTCACAAACTTTGGGTAAAGTCACTGGATCTAACAACCATTTATATCTACTCGGCTATGTGTACCTGAGTTCAAACAATTTAAATGGTGTAAATATTACGTAATTTTAAAATATAAAGACAGAACTATATAAGTTTATTTCTGTCTAATCTAGAACCAAATGTCGAAGACGAAGAACACACTATGAATTACAGTGTTCCTTGTTACACTTTATGCGTCAATTTTTGTTCTATAATCAGTTCACCCTAAGCATGGCAGTACATTCGTTATATGGCCATTTCGCTTTATTGCAAATATGAGTCAAAAATTCACATTTTGGAAGGTCTCTCAAACTATGTCCATGCAGAGGGAAGTTTACATTAAAAGGAAAAACAAAGTAAAAGGGTAAAAACATAAAGGGAGGGGAAATTAAAAATAAACAAAACATTTAGACATTGTTATGGAGGGTAGGGAAGAAAGTGATAAAAGACAGAGAAATGGGTTCAAGATCGCACCTGAAGAAGGAGTTTATCCTTTTGAAGCATGGATATGTTTGTGTAGTGATATACTGCTTTTGTAAACCTTTGTAATAACAAAAATTAAAATATTAAGACCTACTTTCTATCGAGCACTATTTACAAAATAAAATGCTCTAACAGTGAGTTTTAGTCTACGCGTTCTTTCATTTATAATATATATATATATATATATATATATATATATATATATATAGTAGATAACCTGAAGAGCCAACAAACCTACGTAGGTAATCTAGGTAGTTTTGTTGGCTTTTTAGGTTTTCTACTTTGTCTGCTCTGCTTAAGTATTGAGCATTTTTAAGTTATAGATTACTCTTCTCGGTTTTTTTCTTTAGGCTACTTATTTTGACTGATGTTCACGTGCTTAGCTCTTTCTCTTTTTACATCCAGTTTTTTCCTTCCGCCTATATACTCGGAGGGTCTTTTGAAAAGAGTATAGTGATATGTTTACATTTATATGTATATAATTCATCATATATATATATATATATATATATATATATATATATGATGAAGAAATATATATATGATGAGAAATTATCTCTTTAACATCCACTTCTACCCTTGACTCACATTTCTCAATATAGACCGTGCTACATAAAAATAATTATAGAACGGAGTGTCTTTGTAAAACATTTGATAATTCTGCGACGACTGATAAGTAAATCTCGCATTTACAAGCAAAATTTCATGACAGAAAATCAGTAAAGATTATGGATCGCTATTTTATATATTGATTTATTGCTACATATATTTTATATATATAATTTCCTTACATGGACATTGCACATGGTTATTTACGGTGATGATTTTAATTTTTCTTATGTATGGTTGCTATGTGTTTGGTGTTTGAGTGTATGTAAATAACATTTTGTTTATTGTTTTTGTTTATTATCATGACCAAAAAGTTAGTCATTTATATCATTAATATCTTATGTATTTGCAGTCTATTCCCACAGCCTATACAAAAATAAAATCTGTCTCTCCCATAGAGAGTACCCTTTCCTTACTAATATTTCCATGAGTGTCAGTGCGTATGTTCAGGATGTAAATATGCAGGAATTACTAGTGATATATTTCTTCTCAAATGACATTTATTTCCGTAAGCTCAGAAATTAATCGACAAACATATAATCTGATTTTAAAAATTATAAAAACGAAATATATACATATCATTTTTTTTAAATAATCGCTTCAAATCTGTACATTCCCAGACGGCAATGGTCGTTTAGGCTAAAGGCCAACATTCACTGTTAACGAGGAATTGAAAATATTAAAGTAAATTATTAATTTAATTCCTTTAACTATGTGGGTTTTAGTTATATTATTTCCATTAAGTCAATGATTGTATGCCCTGCCATGGCAATCAACGTCTTCTCACTCTCCTCTGAAAACAATTAGACATTTCTAACTCACGTAATCGATATTACCATCATCATTAACAAGAAAATGGACGAAAGCAAATACAATTTAAGATAAACATGTTTTAATGCAACAAGCCAAACACTGTAATTTCTCACGAATATTTTCGAGAATGCACTAAACTTAAAACCTGTTTCATATCATTAATCATTTCGAATTATTAGGTGTCAATTATGTTTCTTTTTTTAACTTTTAGCGATTTGTATTTTTGCTTTTTCAGTGTACATTATTTTTCTATTTGAAAACTCGTTTAATCACTGTTTATATTTTAATATTTGTTTCCAATTTTTTCAGAATTTTTTTAACTGATTGCATGTTCATCAATAAAGTTGATGCTAGTTTGATTAGCAGGGCACATTTATAATGGATGGCCCGATATATCTGGTTAAAAAATGTTAACAACACATGCCTGGCCGATAGTACACATGTACACCTGTCAGTTTGGGTGGTTAACAAATCCCAGGCGTAGACGTGTGCGCAGGCACATTTCTGCAATTATTACGAGCGGATTTTAATTTTGGATTTTTCTCTTAGAAAGCGCTTAACATAACGAGATAGAAATTTCGAAAATGTTCTGAACGCTTACACCATTGATCATGATTTCGTGCTCGTACTGTCATTGAACTAACTGTTATGGTGAAACACACCTATTCCTCAGATAATGAACTCTCCCTCCTATATTAATAAGAGTTAACGAGTTCTTGAGAAGTTCTTGGGAAGTTCATAGGAGTTCTTTAGACTTCTATTAAAGTTCAGTAGAACTACTAGGCAGTTGATATTAGTCAGCAGTTATCCGAATACTAAAGAGTCAGATTTCAGTGGAAGATTACCAAGTTCTTAAAATTTGGGTACGTTAAGTCGATTAGCAACAGACATAGCACGATTTTAACCTTCAGTGTGAAAACTACTCCGCAATACTAACCCAAACCATTTTCATTTACATGTCTTTGGTCAAGTCTAATTAGATTTTTTTGAAATTCACTATGGGTATTCACGATGGAACCACAAGTAACCTCCTTGAAAAATAAATCTGTTTAAACGAGTTTAATCGAACTCAGTACTCATCATCAAAATTCTAACATTCTAACAATTTGGTCAGCCTCCAACTGTCCCCAACTTAACCTTATCAATAAACCCGCCACAAAATATATGAGCATTTTCGTGTACATCTAACTGTACCGTACTTTATAATCCTTTATTCGAAAGAGTTGTGTCATGCGTATTTAGCAATATTATATGAACTCTATCCCACGGGTCTATTACTTTTTATAATCTTCTCCCAGCAAGAAGGCAATACTGTCACTGGTGCCCAGAGGTTTACTAAATAGAAGAATGAAGAGAGAGGATAACAGGTGACAATAAATGTCGGAGAATGGGTAAGAGAAGGACGAGAACATTGGTGTGAAGAGATCTGTGTGTGAGGAAATTGTAAACTGAGAAGACGGATATAAGCGATGAGAGTTGACGTTGCATTTAATCTCTTGAAGGCTGTAGCTATCAAGGAAGCATGCATACGGGAGACTGTTCAGGAAACGGGAAAACTAATAGAGTAGAATTCATGGTTACATTAAATTGTTTTCACATTAAAAGAGTGAAATCTTGTCTCTAGTCTAATAGCTCGGGTACATTTGCGCAGGTAGGAGCAACAAGGAGCTCAGATCGTCGGAGCAGTTTATTTGTAGAAGAGATATACGGAAGCAACATCTCGTCAGTGAGAGAGACTGGACTCGGGCCGCCAAGTCAGGATCGACTACATTGAAGATTCTTCTTTGGATTTTGTCGAGAATCTCCAGATTAACAGCAGGGGCATTCGACCAGATTTGACGGCAGTATTCAATGTACGAGTGGACGGTAGATTTGCAAATATGATGGATTCAGAAGAGAAAAACCTCCTGGCTCGACACAGGGACTTGTCTTTCCGAGCAGTAGATTTAACTATTAATTTAATTTAATCATTCCATTTCAGGTAAGCTCAGAGGCCGAGAAAGCGCAGTGTATTGCTTTCAGGGAGACTAGTGTAATCCATGCTGATGGCAAGTAGGAAAAACTTTCTATGTTGCTTGAAATATACCAGCCTCTTTTGGAAAGCTTTTAAAATTTATGAGTCATTTCTTACCCCAGTCCACTACTGACTGGAAGTCTTTTTCGAGAGCAGCAGGAAGGTTTGCTTTGTCTGCATCGTCAGATTTCTTAATGAGGTGGCAGTAAATGGCAGTGTCGTCAGTGTAGATGTCTATTTGGTAGCTGACTACATCAGAAAGATCGTTGATGAAAATTAGAAAAAGCGTAGAACGTAGGATAGAGCACTGAGGAACACGCGTTCGTATGATAGGATCTGAAAGCATGTTCGTTTAATACGACCTTCATTACGCGATTCGATAGGAAAAGTTTGATTGTCAAACAAGCGTCCAGATATAGCATAGGTCTATAGATTGTGCAGAGGGCAAGCATTTCCAAACTCTGATAAATGCTTTGGAGAAATCCAGTGCAACAGCTCGTTCTTATCATGAGCCTGGTTTATGTACTCATTGATAGTCGTTAGCAAGTCAGATGTAGACCTGGTGAAACAGAAGCCATACTGTCTGTCGGAGAATAGGCGGTGAGATGTTGAACTATATCAGCATTGATGATGGCCTCGAGTCCTTTGCCAAAAATCGGTAGAAGGCTGATAAGGCGATAATTGTTACTGGTCAGGGGGTTCTTTCGAATTCTTAAAAAACAGGAAAACACAGATGACAGGCAGGGAAGCAAAATGCAGAGAGACAGTAGTTGTAGAGTTTGGAGTAGACAGAGGGGAGATCAGGGGCTCACTTCTTTAATACATATGTCTTCTAATATATATATATATATATATATAGTCATCCACAGACAGATCGGTTTCGCTGTATCAAAGCTCTTCAGTACGGTTATACATCCGATTGGTTTTTACCCAGGATTGAAACCCGACAAAATTGGCGTCAATCCTAGATTCTACCTCTGAGCTATGGGCGCTCGATAGAAGGAGGCAGACTTTTTAGCGTGTATATTATCATTATACACGCCCAATAGCTGAGAGTGTTCTAATTCATTGCTGAATGAACGATGCGTATATACTAGAGTAGCTACTGTTTTTCGAAGTCTACCATTCTTCCAGAGTGCTCATTCAGGGTGTGAGAGCGTAAATAGTCATCCGCAGACAGATCTGTTTCGCTGTTTTTTAAATATATATATATATATATATATATATATATATATATATATATATATATATATAGTTTCTAACACAAGTATGTTTATAACATTATGGCAATGTAGCTATTTGGTTTCAGCACGCCATTGTGCCTTGTCAAATTATGGTGTTGATTGATCTCTCAATTAAACTTTGGAATCAATTAGACTGTGGAATTACTCGTGGGTCGAGTGGTCTATGAAGCCCTAGATCAATTAATTGCTCCTCATATGTCGATTTAAGTCGCAGGTTCAAATCTTTTCGAATGACTCACATTTTTGTCACCAAATTTATCGTAAATAATCTGGCGAGTAGAAATAAATATACAATAATCTGCTCAAATAGGAGTATCATTTCAAAATAATGTTCAAACAAATAAATTAAATATGTCGGTTGTTGAAACCATTCCGTTAATATATATATATATATATCAACACAAATTTGAAACACGTGTAGGGAAACAAATGTCGTTATGGAGACTTAAAATATCATTCAAAAAATGCAAGTAATAATAATAATAATAATAATAATAATAATAATAATAATAATAATAATAATAAAAAATCAACAATTTAAACAAAATAATTCCAGCAATTTATTCTATTACACACACACATACAAACACACACATATATGTGTGTGTGCATGTGTTTTAAAAGTTATCATTATATATTTTAGCATATAATTATTTTTATTTTTATTTTTTTATTCTTGCGAATAGCTAACGCATTAACAATATTTTGGGAGATAACTATGACGTTTTCAAGACAAATACTATTTTTTAAATTTTAATTTATTTTCGCGTAAGTGTATGAAACAAATTCGACTGGAATTTAAAGTCAACTCCATGATTTACCATTTTTATCCGCTATTCACTAACAGCCACTCTGTCTTTTTATTACTCAGTCAGTTAAATGCTATACATGATACACGCTTGAACGATCATGTCTTAAAAGAGACATATCTGACTGGGAAAAATGTTTTTCAGCAGTAGATTTCCAATACTTTTTGCGGCAGTCTGGTTGCCATCCATCGCTATAGAACCCAATCTATCCTGTTATCTAACACATAGTTGCAAGGAAGCAACTGACTAATACCTTTACCAAGGTTATTTGCGTGTAAGTTAATGTAATGGTTTTAACTAGAAATCGAACTCGGCTTTCAGATTTCTCGTTAGTGTCGATAACCACAGTACCTCAACTTCAATCGATATTCCTTGAGCCACAACGTGAATCCGTTTATCCTTACGCTGCTTTATTATTTTAAGATTTCAAGTTCCTTTGTGGTCAGTCGTTTATTTACTCCTGATTCATATCTACACATCACAGTGTTTTCATAGCTGCTTTTCATAGACTCAAAACACACTCCAGGAGGCAGTCAAAGAAGCAGAAAGCAATTTAAAGGCATCAAATAAAGATCTGATAGGTTTATATTATGCGGATATGTAGTATAGAAAAGAGTTTGCCACCAATTTTAGGTTTTTAGGTGGTTAAGATTGTAATGCTGTTAGAAACATCATGCCTGAAATCTGTTTCATGGCCTAGCATTTCCAGGAATAAAGCTCTCTGAGTAGAAATTCTTCCTTACAAATGGAATACCAGGTGAATGAAGATAGACCAACTTGATATAAGGAATGTAGATCATTTGAATATTTGCTATGAAATACTGTTAAATAATGCGGAGGAATCAAACCTTCGTCTACGGGAAAAATGGTTTGACACCGGAAAAGAATTTAAAACCCACAAATCAGCGTAAATGCATTTGCGTTCTGCCAAAAATGGAAAATGAGGATTGAATAGCTCCAGTAACAATTCGTATTTTGTTTATTCTGGATATAGCATAACTGTAGAAGGAGTTAGGTATTTTTGGAGCTATACAAGGAATCGACAATTTTTCAAGCATCTCTACCGATGGATTGAATATCAGTCACTTAAGTGCCATAAGTGGTGCGTATTTGGGCGATCAACTCTTTAAAGAAACATGACTGACTGGGCATAAGTTTTTCTAGCAATCGATTGCCATTACTTTCTGCGTTAGACTGTTTGCGAGCGAAAGCCCTATAACCCAATCTGTCTTGCAAATTTTACCCATATCTGGATGGATAAGAGACGTAGTAATAGCATTTCTCAAGGGCAAATGCGCGCAAGTGTATGCAACGGATTCTACTGGATTTCGAACTCGGCTCTTCTATTTCTTGTTGCGAGCCTATATCCACTGAACCGCAAAAATCCATGATACGAATTCTAATTCAAGTATGGAGTGAGCTTGAACCTTAATACATGCCTTAGGCAAGGATTTTTATTTTTAGTGTTCAAAACTTCATCAACATCAAAGAAAAACGCAATGCTTGTTTTGTGATGATGAAACGGAAAAATCTTCGGAAGTATTGAAATTATAAGTCGATTTCTTTTCATTTAGCCGAAGCAGCTAGGTCACGTGGTATCTAATCTGGTTATGTACATATTTGAAGGTGAAACCCTATACTTCGGTACCGTTTAGAATAATGATCAGAGATATAATGTAAATTTCTTTTATAAGTTCGTATATCGTTACATCATATTTTTCTAATTACTTGTTTTCTATTTAATGTGACTCGACTATCTCTCACATTCAGTGATTTTTAGTTTTATATGCTTGTTTTGATTTATTTTTATTGGGTGACATCTTGTTAGTGTTAGTTCAGTATTTTTCAATGACTATAGGGTTAGGTAGATATAGGTATACCAAAGACTAAGGCAATTTCCAGTTATTCTACCTTCACCTGCTTCTGGGTTAGACGACTTTAATGTTTTAGTCAATATTTTGCTAAAATGTGAATTTTCAAATCGTTTTAAATTTAATACGTATTCTATTCTATCAGCTAGAGCTACGGAGTTTATATTCGACTCACGTAGTCTTGATGATTGTAATAGCCTATATAATAATGAGAAAATGCAGAAAATTAATTATCATTTCTCTGAGTTTAAATCTTGAGTACGACAATAAATTTTATCATGCCTTTATCAGAGGATTGAGTGTTTTTTTTATGATAATGGAACAAACATTTAATTACAGTTGTTTCTCGGTACATCCTAAACCCTGTTGATAGCACCTATTAGTGTTATGGGCCAGGTTCAGGTCTGAAAAGAACAATATGACTACAAGGGTAGAAATAACAAATATATATTAACAAGAAATAACATTACAAAATGTGGAAGGTGTTAGTATGACTGTCATGTTGTTTAGAGTGTACTACTACCAACTCGACTCTCTCTTTCTTGAGAGGTGTAGTATATATAGTGTTAGGAAGAGTTCATTCTGAAGTTACAAGTAAGGGTCCATGACAGCAATGCGGATATTGTGAATCTCAAAACAGAAACAAAAACCAGTGAAATTACAAAAATACATTTTTATAATAAAAATACTCTCAATATACTTTGTCTAAAAAAAGTGCCTGGAATACCTGTTTATGGTAAAATCTTAGTATCACCTACGATGTAGGGCAGCCCAAAATGCCAATTACAGGTGAGGGACTCTAAAAACAAGCAGGTACAGAAACCTAGGAAGACGGAGAGTGCGACACTGAGATCCGAAGCTGAATGTGCATGGCGAATGAAGCATTCCAGAAGTTGAATAATGTTTTAAGAAACAGGACAATTCCACTAGAAACAAAGAGGAGAGTACCGGATTGATATGTAATGTCGGTTTTTTAATATGACAGTGAAGGTTGGACAATATCTTCGAAGATGAAGGAAAAACTTAAAACAGCTGAAATGTGGTTCTACATAAAGATGCTGCGGCTATCATGAACCGGGCATGTCAGCAATGACGAGGTTTTGGAAAGGATGGAGAAGAAAAGAAAATTAATACTGAGCATCAGGAAGAGAAAACTAAAGTTCCTGAGACATGCAATGAGGAAGGATGGCTTGGAGAACCTGATACTAACAGGCCATATAGAGGGGAAAAGAGAGGGGAAAGCAGAAAATAACATATTTGAAGGACCTGATCAGGTGGATGATGGAACGAGGTTTGTATGTTGTAACAGGAGAAGGATTGCTACGAGCCACCAGGGATAAGGAGACATGAAAAGCCATGATTACTTACGTCCTGAAAAGACAGGGCACATAGAAGAAGAAGAAGAAGAAGAAGAAGAAGAAGAAGAATATCAAATTTTTATTACTTAAATCTCCAAGGAAAAATATATTGCGACATTGAAGGACAAATAAAGAGTTGAAAAGCTGTTAGACAATCAATCAGAATGTTTATTCAGCATAGTGGTGTCTTTTTAGGAAAATAGCGGGAAGGTTGTGGTCGGGTGTTGATATCGAGAGAGAGAAGTTACATTGAAAATCCTCATTTGAATTCTTCTTATATTTATTCTAAACTAGCAGTATAGCCCGGCGTTGATCGGGTGTAATAAAAGCATTAAACTAATCCAAGGTCCTGGAGATCATACTCTTTGGACGTTGGCACGAAAGACTAAAAAGCAATAGCTGTTTCCAGTTAAAGCGAAACCGTAGACTGAAAGAAAAATGAATGGATGCAAGTCAAATTTTGATTTCCTGGTATCGATATCAAATAGGGTTTTTCGTCGTAAACTGAATTTTGAAGTCTAAATAAGTCCTCTGAGTAAATGGTATCATGGCTGAGACTAAGAACTACAATTATACCTACTTAGAGCCAAACCCGAAGCAAAAACTAAAATAGAAGGGCTGAAAAAAATACAGACATACAGGCAGATAAACAAACACACACACACAAACATCTTGAATTATATATATATATATATATATATATATATATTATCGATTTTCTGCAGTATTGTAAGAACTGCAACCTTGAAACTTCTGAATATCGTTTCTTATGGTTTATCTATGAGTGTATCAAATTTGATTAAAATCGGACCACTCCTTCTATAACACGATTTTTGCGATTATCGATATTCGATATTTATCGGGGGTACCTCGACACAAACCCTAGCTAAGAACACTTGCAGACGCTTATAGCACAACTGTGGAAATTTTCAAGAAAATCGGTTCAGCCGTTTCGGGGTCTAAAGGTAACGGACACACACACAGACACACGCACACAGAAAAAAGTTCCATTTAAAAATATGTTTAGATCTATAGCGAAACATTTATCCTTGTAGAGTAAAAATTTTATCAGAGCTTTGCATAAGTCTCTATTTTCTTCTAGTTTATAATTCACCACGTATTTCTTCTGATGTTGGTCCTTGCATTTTCTTATTTTAAATCGCTTTCCTTTCAAGAATTTACAACAGTTTTTAACAAATAGCAAGTAATTTGTACTTTGCGGTTTCTTATTTTTTCAAAAAATAAGGTAGTTGTATATAAACACTGACTCAGCTTACTCCATTTTTTTTTCTATTTTTTCAAGAATTCGAGTCCATAATCCGAAGGTTATATTTGAACTGACATTTCTTGCGGGAAAATTATATTTTGTCCACTAAATAACAATCAGCAATAAGCATACTATACATAACAAGAAATAAATTAACTGAATTTTGCTGGTCATTAATTTTATTTGTGCAACAGAAAGAAGAACAACCATCGTGACTGAACATTCATTACGTCTTAATAAATATATAAAGTAGAAATTCTTAAGAAAAAACATATGTTTTACACCAAAAAGCTAACAAAAACTACTATTCGGTAAACACAATAATTTATTATCTCGTGAGGTCCCTTGGTCCTCTGCGACGTCCCTTGGGGAAAAGTGTTTGACCTATCAGTTGATGACTGTGCCTCTGAGGTCTCGTCATGGGTGAAAGCTGGCATTGATGCCTTCATACCCACCAGGAAGTATTGCTTAAAACCTCATTCCCCTCCGTGGTTCTCTCCAGCCTGCTCAGCCGCCATTGCCCACAGGAACCATTACTTCCATCTATTCCAGAGACAGCCAACTGATCACAATAGGCGCCTGTTCACATCCGCTCGCAGTGAGTGCAAGAGAACTCTAAATGACGCCAAACAGTTGTTTGCGGAGAGAATGCGACAGCACTTAGCTGACCGCAAGTTCGGCTCCAAGGACTATTGGAGGATTTGTAAACGAGTGCTCAACAATAGGAAATCCTCAATACCTCCTTTAATCCATGGATTTGACGTTCTCACGTCATCTGCTGAGAAAGCTGAGTGCTTTGCCCGCAGATTCTCATCCAACTCCACACTCGACTCGTCCGGAGTGCACCCACCCGACTTCCCTATTAGAACTGAGGCCAAACTGCATGACGTGTATATTACCCCGACAATAGTATCCAGAGTAATTTCAAAACTCGACCCCCATAAGGCGTGTGGAGACGATGGAATCCCGGTCATAGTCCTTAAGAGGTGTGCCCCAGAACTTTCCCCTGTCCTCTCTAAACTGTTTAACTACTGCCTTTCTGCTTCCTGCTTTCCTGCATGCTGGAAATTCTCCTCAGTCGTTCCTGTCTTTAAGAATTGTGGTGAACCCTCGGACCCATCCAACTATCGCCCTATCAGTCTCCTACCAATATTCGGGAAAGTGTTCGAGGCTATAATAAATGCTGAAATAGTTCATCATCTCACCGCCCACAAGCTGTTCTCCGACAGGCAATATGGATTCCGATTTGACAGGTCCACAGCCGACCTGCTAACTACTGTAACGGAGTACATGCTACAGGCCCTTGATGAGTCTGACGAGGCTCGCGCGGTTGCTCTGGATATCTCCAAGGCTTTCGACAGGGTTTGGCACCCTGGCCTCCTATGCAAACTACGCGGTTATGGTATTACCGGTCGCCTGCTTGACCTAATCCAATCTTTCTTAAATAACCGCAAAATGAAGGTCGTTCTGAATGGGCGTGCCTCTTCGTCCTACAGCACGAATGCTGGTGTCCCACAAGGCTCTATCCTGGGCCCAACGCTCTTCCTTATTTTCATCAACGACCTCCCAGATGAGATCAGGTCCCAAGTAGGCATCTACGCAGATGACACTACAATATACTCCCGCTCCAGTAAGAAACCTGTCGTGGCGGACAGACATAATCTCGCTGCTGACCTTGAGCGGGATCTACACTCTGTGGTGAACTGGGGCAAGAAGTGGCTTGTCAACTTTAATTCCTCTAAGACCAAGCTGTTGTCTGTCAACCATTACAGGCAACCTCTTCTGCCTCCCATAAGCATGGACCAGATGATTCTCCCGGAGAGTAATACACTACGCCTCCTCGGACTTACCCTGTCCTCAGACCTCAAATGGAAGCACTATATTGAATCCATAGCAAAATCTACTGCTAAGAAGATTGGGTCACTATGTCGATCCAGGATGTTTTTTCCACCTGAATCCATCCTGCATATATACAAGTCAACCATCCGTCCGTGCATGGAGTACTGCTGCCATTTATGGTCAGGTGCCCCTGCCGTTCTCCTCAGTGTTCTTGACAAGCTCCAAAGGAGAGTCTGTAATGTGATAGGTACTGATCTGGCGACTCGTCTGCAGCCACTTTCCCATCGTCGAAATGTGGCCTCCCTCTGTCTCTTCTATAAATACTTTCATGGCTTCTGCTCGGATGAGCTTAAGTCACTGATGCCTCCTCAACAGGTGTTTACCCGTTCAACCAGACTGGCAACTGGGTCCCACCCATTCACAGTCAGGTTAGCCAAACGCAGACGACAATTCTACTCCTGCAGCTTCCTCTCTCGCACTTCCCGCCTGTGGAACTCACTCCCGTATTCTTGCTTTCCTGACGGCTACGACCTCCAGAAATTTAAAAGCAAAGTTAATACTCACCTACTAACCACTGGCCTCTAGCTCTCTCTCCCCTCCCCTGTATAACCTTCCCTTTCTCTCCGCCCATGTACCTGTCATTGCACCTGCTTTCTCAGTTTTCTATTGTTCCTTTCTAACTAGCTTGTACTCCTCACTCTTTTCTAATTAATCTTTCTACATTTATGTAACCCCCTGCACATCAGTGGCGTTTCTGCCTTGCTCGGGGTGAAATGATTAAAAAAAAAAAAAAAAAAAAAAGATTATAACGGAATTGCAAGAGATGACGATTGACAAGTGTTGCTTTCAATTTAATACTATAAAAATAAAATTATACAACAACTACGTGACGCCATTCTTAAAAGTTCTACACATGTATTTTGTTAATGGTGATTGATTAAGTCTACTTTGAATGAAGAGGAAATATTATAATTTATTGCTGACATTTGAAAATGTGGCAGAAAACAAAAACAAGAAAAATATTAAAACAAATTAATAAATCAACTAAAAGATTCAGAGTGCCATTAATTTATCAACTTCACCCTAAAATTTTATTTTCAAATTTTGAAACAGAAAAATTTAAATAGAAAAACTTTCTTGATCTGTGATATAATGAGTAATGCGTGTGGAATTCACGAAACTTTGATATGTGAATACCTGATCATTTAAGTGTCGTATCATTCTTTTTACTTTACACGTTCAAATATTAAAAAATAAAGCAGTACCTACTGATAATGCTGATGACTTTGTGTTTTGAAAATTCACTGATATATATATTTTTTAATCATTTCACCCCGAGCAAGGCGGAAATGCCACTGATATGCAGGGGGCTACATAACTGTAAAAAGATTAATTAGAAAAGAGTGAGGAGTTCAAACTAGTTAGAAAGGAGCAACAGAAAGCTGAGAAAGCAGGTGCGATGACAGATACATAGGTGGGGAGAAAGGGAAGGTTATACGGCGGTAGGGAGAGAGCTAGAGTCCAGTGGTTAGTAGATGAGTATTGAATTTGCGTTTAAATTTCTGGAGGTTGTAGCCGTCAGGAAAGCAAGAATACGGGAGCGAGTTCCACAGGCGGGAAGTGCGAGAGAAGAAGCTGCAGAAGTAGAATTGTCGTCTGCATTTGGCTAACCTGACTGTGAATGGGTGGGACCCAGTTGCCAGTCTGGTTGTACGAGTAAACACCTGTTGAGGAGGCACCAGTGACTTAAGTTCGTCCGAGCAGAAGCCATGAAAGTATTTATAGAACAGACAAAGGGAGGCCACATTTCGACGATGGGGAAGTGGCTGCAGTCGAGTCGCCATATCACTATCTATCACATTGCAGACTCTCCTTTAGAGCCTGTCAAGAACACTGAGGAGAATGACAAGGATATATCTTGTATAAAGAGATTCTAAAAGGATCAAGTCATTAATACTGAAAGTGTAAGTATTTTTTTTTAAGTTCATCCTGAAAATCTATTTGTTTAAATTATGGAATAAAAATAATCGAGATAATATGACACCTTGAAAGAACAAATAATGAATAATGAAAGAGTAAAAATTAAAAATCAAATGCATTAAAATATACTTCAATAATTTTCCACCCACACAATTACCAACCAAATAGTATCTTTTCTACCTGCAATGAGAATGATTGATACTTCTTCTTCTACGTGCCCTGTCCCTTCAGGACGTAGGCGATCATGGTTCTCCACGTTCCCCTCTCCATTGTGACTCTTAGTATGTTTGCTTCTGTTACACCTCGCAACGCTCGTTCCGTCATCCACCTGATCAGGCCCTGCAAATATTTTACCCGCTGCCTTCCTCTGTCTCATTTTCCTTCTATCTGGCCAGTCAGTATCAGGTTCTCCAGGCTCTCCTTCCTTATTGCATGTCCCAGGAACTTCAGTTGTCTCTTCCTGATGCTCAGTAAGAATTTCTTTTTTGTTGCCATTCTTTCCAACACCTCATCGTTGCTTGCATGCTCAGTCCACGATATCCGCAGCATCCTTCTGTAGAACCACATTTCCGCTGCTTCAAGTTTTGTCTTCATTTTCGATGATATTGTCCAGCATTCGCTGGTATCATTTTTTTTTATTATTTAGACCTTACACTTGCATATGTGTGAAATACGATTTATTCATATCAACACGAACCTACCGCTAAGACAGGAGAGACGTTCAGTACAATTCCTGAGCTTATCATTGTTTGATTTCGTGTTTGTTTATCTACTGAATTTTTCATCATCGAATCACAAAACAGTTCACTTCGTATAACGTTACACTGATGTAATGATTATGTTTACACTTTTTAAAATTACGTTCGTCTCTAGGATGTTTAACTTGTTCAAGAAAGAAGGGACTTTCGATATTTGCTTGAAAAGATTGATTAGACATACAGATTGTACTAATCTTATGCTAAGTTTTGCGATATATAAAGAATGGCAAAGATAGGGTAGGTTGGGGATAGAAGAAGTAATCAGGTTTTTTATGAACGTTAGAGATTGTCTTATAAATATTAATAATTTAAAGAAGTACAACATCGTGTACATATACACACACACACACATATATATATATTTATATATGATATACACATAGGTTCGACACACACACGCAAGCAAGTACGAACACACACACGCACACACACACACATATATATATATATATGGTATACACATAAGTTCGACACACACACACGAGCGCAAATACGCACACACAGACACACACATATATATATATATACTATACACAGAGGTTCGACACACACACGCAAGCAAGTACGCACACGCACACACACACACACACACAACACACATACACACATATATATATATATATAATAAAAATCATATTTTACTTTCCAATATCATTTTCAAGTTTCGGTATAAACCAAATTAAATTATACATTTAATAAATGAAAAAATAAGACACCAGAGATTAATAATCTTTAGTATTCCCACACAATGCTAGAAACAAAAACAAAATAATAATCTCTAGCTGGTCAGTTTATTTCATATATATATATATATATATATATATATATATATAAGTGTGTATGTATCAATGTGTGTCTATATGTTCCTGATTATTTGATACACATCTTTAAAATATCAGTAAGAATATTCAATATTAGTGACAGTATATATATATATATATATATATATATATATATATATACTCGCAGGTACACACGCATAGAAACCATTTTCTGTGTTAAAGCTAGAATCTTTTGCAATCTCTGGTGTGAGATGTATTTATTCAAAATTCCAGTCATTAGAGATTAATTATAATTAATGTCATACTTTTATTTTTGAAAATAATCTACATAAATATTTCTAAATTAAAAGTATCTGTATATGTGTTACCATTCTACTAATAATTCATTCTGCAGATTGAATTTTCGCTGAATTAATTTCTAAATGAAAGTCTTTCATATTTTATGTATAAAATTCATTTGAATAAATGTCATTTGAATATATACATACATATATATATATATATATATATATATATATATATATATATATAGATAGATAGATAGATAGAATGTAAGCAACACAGAAATTGATCAGTATCTATAATGTTGAGTGCTTGGAAGTAGTTCGGTTCAATAAACTTGGATGTAAAGTGGTGAACTCTAAACGGTCAGGAATTGGAAGTCGAACTGAATTAAAATTCTACTTAGATTCCTCATATTCACTTACGCAGATGTAATCAATGGAAATGTTAAAATGAACTTATTCGTCCCACCATGTATAGACTAATTAGGACTTCAAGCACTAAATAACTTTTGCGTCTACAAATTTTTCTTGCTATCTAAAAATATATTTTGGTATGAGATAAGCTATTACAAGGAAATTTACGCACACTAAAAAAAAACAAATTGAAAAATTATATGAAACATCATAACAGAAGAAATGTTAAAATTCGTCAAAATACGAGCCTAGGTCAACTACGCAACTCTGTTATGTGTCGATAAGATTATTTATTTCTCGTTGATCTAAGGTTAATACCTGACTTTGAAAGTTGATCCCACCTCTGGTTTGTTCTTAATAAAGTGATAATCAGTGGGTGAAATATCAAGAGAATATAGAGGATGAGTTAAAACTTCGTTTCCAAAGTATGTGAGATTTTTTATTAATGTCATTCTTGCAAAATGTGGCCACTCATTTTCCTGGATCAGAATTAGACCACGTCGATTAACCAATACAGGTTTCATTTACTGCAGGCGTGCACGCATTTCAGGAAGTTGATTAGAGTAAATCTCAGCATTAAAGTTATTTTTCTTTTTCTTTTTAATCATTTCATCCCAAGCAAGGCATTCCACTGCCACTATTGCTCAGGGGGTTACATATGGGAAAGTGATTGGAAAGAGTGGTTAGATATAGGAAACGTCAGAAGGAGGGTGATAGACGGGTAGGAATGTAGAAGGGAAGAGTGTTTCAGAGAATAGATGCAAGTTAGTTTGCTAGGAGGTAACTACTGACCTTACATTTAAACTCTTAGAGATTGTAGCTGTCGGGGAAGGAAGTATGTGCCAGAGAATTCTACAGGCGGGAAGTGCGAAAAAAGAATCTGTTGGAGTAGAAATTGCGGTTACATTTTATCGTTTTTTTTTTAATCATCTCACCCCAAGCAAGGCATTCCACTGCCACTATTGTGCATGGGGCTACATAGGGGAAGGTAAAGAGAAGGAGTGGTTAGACATAAGGAATGTCAGGAGGAAGGTGACAGATGAGTAAGGATACCGAGGATGAGGGTTGGGCAGATGGGAAGAGTGCTTGAGAGAATGGGAGCAGGTTAGTGTGTTAGGAGGTGTCTATTGACCTTACATTTAAACTCCTGGAGATTATAGCCGTCGGGGAAGCAATCGTTTGGAAGAGAATTCCACAGTCGGGAAGTGCGAGGAAAGAAACTGTTGGAGTAGAAGTTACGGCTGCATTTTATCGGTTTCACTGTAAAAGGGTGGGATCTAGTTGCTAATCTAGTATCTCGTGCAAATTCGTATTTAGGGGGCACCAGTGATCTAAGTTCATCGGAGCAGAAGCCGTGAAAGTATTTATAGAAGAGACACAGGGAAGCCACGTCGCGCCGGTGTGAGAGAGACTGCAGGCGGTCTGTCAAGTCGATATCTATCACATTACAGACCCTCCTCTGAACCTAATCGAGAAGTCCGAGGAGAACAGCAGAGGCACCCGACCAGATATGGCAGCAGTATTCAATGCACGGGCGGATTCGCAAATGTGCAGGATAGATTTAGGCGGAAAAAACTTTCGGGCCCTACACAGAGAACCGACTTTCATAGCAGCGGATTTAGCAATGGATTCGATATAGTCATTCCATTTGAGATCCGCTGAAAGTGTGAGACCAAGGAGGCGTAGTGTTTTACTCTCTGGGATGCAAGCCTGGTCCATGCTAATGAGAGGTAAATGAGATTGTCGATGATGGTTAATTGAGAGTAGCTTCGTTTTAGAAGCATTAAAATTTACTAGCCATTTCTTACCCCAGTCCAATATGGATTGGAGGTCTTTTTCAATCTCGGCTGCGAGGTTAGCTTTGACGCCTACACCAGATTTTTGTTGGAGGCGAGAGTAAACTGTGGTGTCATCGGCGTACAAACCTATTTGGGCTCTTATGGAATCAGGGAGATCATTAATATATATCAGGAAGAGTGTAGGACCTAAGATGGAGCCTTGGGGGACACCTGCGTTTGTATGGTAGTTCTAAGAGGCATGTCCGTTTAATACCACCTTCATTGTGCGGTGAGAGAGGAATGACTGGATTAGTTGAAACAAATGTCCAGTTGTACCATTACTCCGCAGTTTACATAGAAGGCCAGCATGCCAAACTCTGTCGAACGCCTTAGATATATCCAATGCAACACTTCGGGCTTCGCCATTCCTGTTAAGTGCCTGGTATATGTACTCGGTGATGGTCGTTAGCATATCAGCAGTAGACCTGGTGAAGCGGAAACCATATTGCTTGTCCGAGAGGAGCCTGTGTGCTGTGAGATGCTGAACCATCTCGGCGTTGATAATAGCTTCGAACACTTTGCCAAAGATCGAAAGAAGGCTGATAGGGCGGTAATTTACAGGGTCAGCGGGTTCTCCAGTGTTTGTAAATATAGGAACTACAGAGGAAGATTTCCAACAGGCAGGAAAGCAGGAAGCAGATAGGCAGAGGTTGTAGAGCTTAGAAAGGACAGGGGAGAGTTCAGGGGCGCATTTCTTTAAGACTATGGTTGGGATTCCGTCACCATCGCTCGCTTTGTGAGGGTCAAGTTTTAAGATTATCTTAGAGACAAGCGAAAGTGTAATGTGGACATCATTCAGTTGTTAAGTACTCTTTTACAGAGTCGCCAGTAGTCTTCAGAGCCGAATTTAGAGCATGCTATGCGTTGCTTCATTCTGGCAGCAAACAACATCTTAGCTTCGTTAAGTATCGTTTTACACTTATTACGAGCTGAAGTGAAAAGGCGCCTGTTTTGGTCCGACGCGTAGTTATGATAGAGTCGGAAGAAATGATTCCGGTGGGCAATGGCAGCCGAGCAAGCGGGTGAGAACCATGGAGACGAATGAGATTTAAGCTGGAATTTCCTAGCAGGGATGAAGGCATCGATGCCAGCCTTAACCCAGGAGGAGACCTCGGATGCACATTCTTCGATGGGAAGACTAAAGACGTTGTTCCAAGGGATGTCACAGAGGAAGTCTCGGAACGAATCCCAGTCTGCTCTTTGATAGCAGTAGGATATTCTACTTGTCTGGGTTTCATGGGTCGGGCGGGAGTGGAGAGAAATATTGACGGACACTACAGTGTGGTCAGAGTTTCCAAGTGGGCAGAGTTGTCTGGTAGTGCAAGAGTCTGGGATGGAAGTGAAGCAGAGTTCTAGAAGTGAGTCCCTTCCGTTAGGGTTGTCGGAGAGACGCGTGGGGAAGTCCACTACTTGCGTAAGGGATTGGGTGATTGAAAAGTTCATGGTGTGGACACCAGCAGGATAAGTGATAGCGTTCTTCAGCCACTTGGTTTGGTGGGCGTTAAAGTCACCAAACACGAATACATGGGCAGAGGTATGGGAAGAAATGGCTTTGTCAATATTGTCAGAAATGATGTCAAGTAACGAACAGTCAGGGGAGGAAGGAGAGCGGTAGAGAAAGAAGAGATAGCTAATCGAGCTGAGAAGTGAGATGCGGAAGCACATGAAAGAATGATCTGGGGATTCAAAAGATGACACCCTAGCTAGACACCAAGCCCATGCATATGAACATTGCAGTCCTTTCTGAAGAGGGGAAGGTAGCCAGGAACGTAGAACTCAGATGAGGGAATAAAAGGGTTAAGATTAGTTTCATATAGGGCTAATATATCAGGTGAGTTATTATGGAGGAAAGAATCTACGCTGGGGAAGTTGGTGCGGATGCCGCGTATGTTAGTGAAAGAGATGCAGACAGGTTTGGGCGTTTTCAAATGAGCTGGTTTAGTTTTGCTATTATGTTTGCTTTTTTCCATAGTGATTCAGTTAAGGAGAGGTCTTAGAATAGAATCAGTCGGTCAATCATTTGCAACTTGTGAAGGATGGAGACTAGCGCGGCCTACAACATAATGTGGCCTCGGGGTTGCCCACCGAACGTTCATGCAGGGACGCCGGTCCATGCGCGATATGGCACTACAAGAATCCCGGTATTATTCAACTGTTGATCAGAGCAGCCTCTCAAACGCTACGCAAGAGTTCGGGCTCCTAACTACCAGTCGGAAGCAGCAACCAGGAAACTGCCAACCCGGTACCCTCAGAATGTAAAGACGTTGCCACCATACTCCGTAACTGCAAAGAGCTTCCAGCTGAACTAACACCAAGACCTGAGAAAGGGGATGAACCGGGAACCCCTTCCTAAACAAGAAACAAAGTGATCACCTCTAAACTCATTCAAAAGAAGGGGGTGGAGTGTGAGACCGGGCGATAGTAGGAACTATCTACTCCAATTTTACTGTAAAAGAGTCGGACTAAGTTGGTAATCTAGTATCTCGTGCAAATTTGTACCTATGGGGCACCAGTAATTTAATTTCGTCGGAGCAGAAGCTGTGAATGTATTTATAGAATAGACACAGGGAAGCTTTGATTGGATTCCAGAAAGTTGCAGCGGATAAGGTCAATTGCAGACCATCAGATTGTTACTATAGTATTTTGCTGATGCACCTTTGGCTTTGGAAAATTTTGGGAGACTCATCACAATCAAGCCATTGGCAAGCTTATTTATTGTTATCGTAAAGCATTCACTTTTCATCACGAGCGACTATTCGATCAGGAAATGGATCATTAATGTTCAGCAGAAAAAAGTATCGAGCACATTCCAAAAGACCTAAGTTTTCATTTTCAATGCGTAAGATCGTTATTGTGCTGACACCTAGCCTCTGAGACATTTCTATGACCCTTTGCTGCGGGTTTTGCTCAATAACTGCTTGTAAATATTTGTCGTCAAGACTGCATGGCCATCCTCTACCTTCATATTCAAGGCTCTAACCACCAGTTAGAAATTTCTGAAAGCACTTCGTACCTATCAAAGTTGTAACCATGCTCCGTTGATATTAGCAGAAGTTTGGGAGGCGCTGTGGCTACGTGTGAACTAATGTGAGAAAAGTAATCCTGTTCTTAAAAGGAGGTTTCTGTGCTTCAAGAATATTTCTGTCTGGAAAATAACTTAAAGTTTATTAAAGTTTATTAATTATGATGTATACCATAATTAACTTATATATACCGTGAATACTATGTTAATGTGTACTTTTCATAATACAACACTTCAAGTAGCCATTCAGTCAGTTAAGTGCCATACGTGATACACGCTTGGGCGATCATGTCTCGAAAGAGACATGACTGACTGGGCAGAAGATCATCACGCAGTAGGTTGCCATTGCTTTCTGCGGTAGACTGGTTGCCGACCAAGGCTATAGAACCCAATTTGTCCTGCTATTTAACCCATAACTGGAAGGAAGAGACGGATTAATACCTTTACCAAGGGTATTTGCGCGTAAGTGAATACAATGGATTCAACTGGAATTCGAACTCGGCTCCCCGGTTTCTCGTTCCAAGCTGATATCCACTGTACCACAAAGTAGCCATTATGTTTTTGAAACAACCTAATATACCTATCATTACGAACGCTAAAGTCGTAAATTTGTAAGATGTTACCTACGACCTGAGCAAGTGTCTGTACAACCCATACACAAATGACACACGTACTCATAAATACATGAATAGGTTATCAAACCACCCCATAGAATCATCAACAACCTACATATATCCACCCATTTTCCTATAATTAACATCTTTAACAGAAAGAAAGTCTCTGATAATTGTAAAATTAAATGTATTAATGCTTTAGAATAAAGGAATCTCAACACTAGATTAATACGCCGTTAAAAACAAAAATTGCAGAAATAATCAGAAATCAAGTAAATATAATATTATTTGGTTGATTCTCTGTTCAGTCGTAATTTCCAAAGAAATATTGGTAAATTCTTACTAAACTTAATTCACATATATTTCTACCATTCAGTCAGTTAAGTGGCATACGTGAAACACGCTGGGGCGATCATGTCTCTTTCAAGACATGACTGACTGGGCAGAAGATTATCACGCAGTAGGTTGCCATTGCTTTCTGCGGTAGCCTGGTTGCCGACCAAGGCTATAGAACGCAATCTGTCCTATTATTTAATCCATAACTGGAGGGAAGAGACGGATTAATACCTTTCCCAAGGGTATTTGCGCGTAAGTGAATGCAAGGAATTCAATTGGAATTCGAACTCGCTTCCCCGATTTCTCGTTCCGAGCCGATATCCACTGCGCCACGACGCACATAACTGACAAACCTTGTTTTTCTTGATTTATTTTTAGTTTGGGTGAATGGTAGAGAGAGACGTTGCTCAGTGTCTCTCTACCATTTACCCAATCTAAAGACAAATCAAGAAAAACAATGTTTGTCAGTTATAGTTGCGTTAAGGACATAGATAAATATATTTCACAACGTAATAATATGAAATCAAAAAATGCTTGACTCACCTATATAACATCAGTCACTCTGCATTAATGATCAATCTAAAAATAATTAGAGCTGCTTTATAAGTAAGATCTGCCCATTAGCTAGTGCAAGTGTGAAAGTATCGTTGATAGAGCTTGCGTTCATTAGGATGATGATGATGATGATGATGATGAATTTTAATTTGGATCAACTTCAAAGATGTATATATAGTGCTTTAATAACCACAAGTTGTATTTAAATATAAGTAAATGCAGCAAAAGCACTGTTTTATCCATAAATTTTTGGAAATTTAAAAACAATAACTCTTACCAATTTATTACCTGAAATATTGTCATTAAATCCTAATCTTACAATAGAAAAGAAAACATATGTAACTTATAGCTTTTAAAAAGCTTGTCATTTTAAACCTTAAAAATAACTTTAATATACTAAATACAATTTTATGCGGCCATAGAAAAACTACTTACTGAAATATTTAGACCCTGATTGATGCAGATTCCTATACATGTCTGCCCCTTTCTACCTCACACCTTACACCACTTTAATTCTTCTAAAAATATTACTACTAATAATTATGACTTCAATATCGTTTTCCTGCATTTCAATAACTTTTTAATTTGAAATTTTAATTTTATAGTTTTAATTTTAATAATTTATCTATTTGTTGTCTTTATATATTTTAATTTTAATCTTTATATTAAAAAACAGTAACCTAAACTTTTTAGATTTAACTCCTATGAATATCGTGTGAACTTAAATTCAAATCTATTACACGGCCAGTTTGCAATATGCACCTGATGATGCATAACGCATGAAACTCCGGTCCGTGCTATCGATTTTATGCTCAATTTCTTTTTATTTTTATGAATAAGTCCTAGGCTGTCTTTCCACCAAGGTTTACTCGGGGACCAATCGTTGGCACAATTGTAACCATATTAGTCTAGAGGGAGAATAATTCAAAGATATAATGCTGGAACACGTTTGAAATTAAGATTAATATGAATACATAAAATTAAGAAATTAAATAAATTTAGGATTAAAATAAATGATTAAATAAAGAAAATGCGTAAATAAAACAGCAGAGCATAAAAGAGATAAATGACTGCTCACATATCACCAAATAAATGTAGAGATATTCCTTTTACACACACAAACACACACACACACTATTCCTTTTTAAGTCAGTTGATTTCTGATTATGTTATGTGTTTACGTAAAATGGTAATGTGAAATTGAGAGATAGGTATCTAGGACAGATGAAAAGAAATTCCCGAAAGGCCTTCAACAGACAAGTCGGCATCATAGATAGCAATTCTTTGTACATTTTACACCGTGAAATTTTTAAGCGGTTTAAAAACTTGAAATGTACTGTACATCAGTTAATTCTGAAAATATATAAGTTGCTATCACATTGGAAATATTATCGTAATAATAATTAACCCGTTGTTGCATATTGGTTACTATATATCTAAATAAAAAAAAAGACGCTGTTTATATATGCTTGTGGGTTCAACTCTGTAAATTCAGCTTATATACGCAGACGTTTATTGGATTCAGTTTAATTCTGTTTGACACACTAGAAGATATGAGCCTGAAAGCAATTTGTTTTGCTTTTTATAAATGATTTAGAAAGTTTAATTGAACCAGACTAATCGAGTTTAACTTTTGTCAAACGCTTGAAACGTTTTCACATTCATACATTCTTCTTTCTATTTCATGAATAAAAGAAAAAGAACTTGCAATGTTTAAACGTGAGTGAGAATCGGGAGGCAAATGAAAACATTCTAAGAGTAAATAAGAACTGGAATAAAATAATAATTAATAAGATATGTAATTCAGGAAGAAAAATCATGAAATAGAACCGAAATAAGTACCGTTATGAGAAAAATAAACAAACATAAACAAGATAAACAAAATAAACAAACCTCCTAAGACACTAACCTGCTCCCATTCTATGAAACACTCTTCCCATCTGCCCAACCCTCATCCTCGGTATCCTTCCTCATCTGTCACCTTCCTCCTGACATTCCCTATGTCTAACCACTCCTTCTCTTTACCTTGCCCTATGTAGCCCCATGCGCAATAGTGGCAGTGGAATGCCTGGGTTGGGGTGAAATGAATTTTTATATATATATATATATATATATATATATATATATATGTTGCAACTTCTACTCCAACAGTTTCTTTCCTCGCACTTCCCGACTCTGGAATCCTCTTCCACACGATTGCTTCCCCGACGGATACAATCTCCAGGAGTTTAAATGTAAGGTCAATAGACACCTCCTAAGACACTAACCTGCTCCCATTCTATGAAACACTCTTCCCATCTGCCCAACCCTCATCCTCGGTATCCTTCCTCATCTGTCACCTTCCTCCTGACATTCCCTATGTCTAACCACTCCTTCTCTTTACCTTCCCCTATGTAGCCCCATGCGCAATAGTGGCAGTGGAATGCCTTGCTTGGGGTGAGATGATTAAAGATAACAACACGGATAGGAACTCGAATAAAGAATGAGAACAAGAACAAGAATGCGAATTGGAACAGATACATGACTAAGAACAAGATTATGAGATTAAGAACAAGAGCGAGATTAACGGATAAAATAACGTTTGCACATATTCAAAACAACCATCCATCCGGGTATGGAATACCGCTGTCACATATGGTCAGGCGCCCCGCTGTTAATCTCAGTGTTCTCAACAAGCTCAAAAAGAGAATCAATTATGTTATATGTACCGACTTGGTGGTTCGACTCCAGCCACTTTTTCACCAACGGGATGTGGCTTCTATAAATATTTTCATACCATCTGCTACGACGAATTTAAGTCACTAGCGCCCCTGCCACATGAGTGTACTCGTGCAACCAGGATGACGACTGGGTCCCACCCATTCACAGTTAGATCAACCAAATGCAGTCGACAATTCTATTCCATCAGCTTCTTTTCTCGCACTTCCCGCCTGTGGAACTCTCTTCCACGTTCTTGCTTTCCTGACAGCTAAACCTCCAGGAATTTAAATGCAATGTCAATACCCATCTCTTAATCACTTAACTCTAGTTCTTTCTACATTGCCCTGTATATTCTTTTCATTTTTCTCTAGCTTTGCAACTGTCATCCCACATGTATTCCCATTCTTTTCTTGCTCCTTTTTTGACACCTCCTGTAACTGGTTTGTCTGTTTATTCTCCTCCTATTAAATCTTTTCTCTTTGCAGCATCTTATGCGCATCAGTGGCGTTAACACCTTGCTTGGGGTGAAACGATTAAAAAAATAAAAGAAAAAAAAATTGAAGAAGAGGTGATTGTGACGATGGTGATAATAATAATGAATTGTTTCAAAATGTGTTATGAAAAGATGCAGGTGAGGAAAAATCAGTAAGGAAAGTCATTCCTGTTTTAAGATGTTTATTTCCTTAACATTCATCTCGAAGAAGTTTTGTTTATCCTGACTGAAGCTGACAGGATTCTTTTCGTTATTCATTCGTTTACTTGTTTTATTTTTATTTTGTAAATCGACAATTACATAAGTAAACGGACATCGTTGGAAACATCATATCATATTCGTTTAAACCAAACTAATACATTTTGTAAATAAATGCACTCTTTCTTTAGCTCCAATTATTAATGAATAAAAGTTGAATATAGATAAGTTAATTTTTTTGAAGATTTTCTGCAGAATGAGTTTTTAAGAGGTTTAAACTTTTCACAATAGCTAATGTTTCGAATATATTGGAAAAATTGTAATTGAGCTTCAGGTACAAATATAGAAATATATTTTTAAAATAACATTTATGATCTGTGTAGAAAATAAAATTTTATTTTTTTAAATCTTTGGTTAATGAAAAACTGTAATAAAACGTGTTATTTTTAATTTCAAGATATGTTTCTTTGTTATTAACTCGGAGGTGATGAAATTGAGAGATGTATTCGTCCCATATTTTTTAATATATTCTCAAAGGATAATCAGAACAAATTCGTTTAATTTAAATGTAGAGATAGACAGACAAACAGAAAAACAAAAAGAAAGATGGAAAGATAGAAGGAATGACAGAAATAGATTAAAAGATAACTCGAAAAGAAGAAACGAAAGAAAGACACAAAGAAAGAACGACATAAATAATTAAAAGACAGAAAAGCAGAAAAGATGACAGATATAAATAAAAAAAAGAAAGAAAGAAAGAAAGAAAAAAGATAAAAAAAGAACTACACAAACAAAAGAAAAGAAACTCAGAAAAAAACAGATAGACGGGAAAAAAAGAAAAAAAAGAATGACATAAATAATTAAAAATGAGAGATAAAAAGTCAAAAAGAAAGAAAGAGTGAAAGACAGAAAGAAAAATGAAAGAATGACATAAAGAAATAGTAAAAGATAGAAAAGCAGAAAGAAAAAAATAAAGACATAAATGAAAGAAAAGAACAAATGTGATAAATAGATTTAAAAATCAGATAAAAAGTCAGAAAGAAAGAAAAACAAAAATACAGAAAAAAGGAAGAATGAAAAAAATGAAAAAGACAGAGAGAAAGGCAGAAAGAAAGAAAAAGAGAAAGAAAGAAAAAAAGGACAAATGACAAAAAATGAAAAAAGGCAGAGAGAAAGGCAGAAAGAAAGAAAGAGAGAAAGATAGAAAGAAAAAAGAAAAAATGGCAAGAGAAAGCAGAAAGAAAGAAAAAGAGAAAAACAAAAAGGAAGAAAAATGAATGACATAAATAAGAGAAATAAATAAATAAAGGAAATAATGACTTAAATAAATAAAAAACTAAAACGTCAGAATGAAATATAGAAAGACAAAAAGAATGAAGAATGACAGAATAACGAAAAAAACAAATTGAAAAAGAAGAAAGAAAGAAAACAGAAAGAAAGAAACTATAAGAGAAAAATAACTACAAATAGAAAAAAGAAAGGAAAAAAGAAAGACACAAAGAAAGAAAGAATGAGAAGTAGAAATATATAGAGACAGAAAGGTAGAAATAAAGAAAACCGGAAGTCAGTAAGAATGAACGGATGACAACAATAAACACGGAAAGAAAAGCTGAAAGAACGAAAAACAGAAAAACAGAAATAAAGAAATAATGACACCAATAAAAAATGACAGATTTCGGTGATGCTTCCTAAATTGGCCTTCTTCCAAACACGTTCGGAGTTCCTACAATTTATGTATCAGAAGGTTGAAGGTTGGATGTAGAAATATGGAAGGATAAAATATTTCGTTTCTACATTAAAGATTTTCTAACAGAATGACAAAATTGTAAGAATAAAAATGTAAGTGAAATTTTGTTAACTGAACACTATATCAAAACTGTGAGAAGAGAAGTTTTCATTGAGAAAATGCATGCAGTTTTGTAAGTAAAATTGTTCAAAGAGAAATGTAAGTATTTAAAATGTCCGCAGAACTTTCACAGCGTTCATAGTCGATAGTAGTAAATAGCTAAGTATCCCTGGCGTGTAATGATAGTAGCAGTATATAAAGTGTTATATTCCTTTCTCTTTTTTGGTGGGTCGACGACTGAGTTAAAAAGAAGAAAAGCAAATTGGCAGTAAAGGTAAGACGTGACCGAGTCAGTTTGAAGTTTCTTCCTTACCTTGTGGTGAGGTGCTCTCAGATACCGCTTCCATTCTGACTGTTTTGAAATTTCTTTTGTTACATTGCGACGAGGTCCGTTAGATAATCGCCCCTATGTTGGACTGAATTTAACCGGTCACTGACGTGGATTAAAAAGTGAAGCTTCTCATGCTGACGGCTCCAGCAGGCCTTTTTACTTCTAGGTGAAAAAAACCGTCATATAAGAATTTTCTATTTTTTATTCAATCAGGATCCAGAATTTTGCTTTTCCCATTGTGAAATTTTCTTTGGTCAAAATGTTTCTAGTCGTTTGAATCCACTTTTGCGGGTGCGCAATTTTAGTTTTTCTGTTATAGTTGTTTTTTTTTTCAAAAATGTTTTTAGTCGTTTGAATCCGATTTTGCGAGTGTTCAATATTACTTTGCTTGTTTTAGTTAGCTCATGGATTATATACGATTTGTATTCTATAAACGAAGGAAAGAAAATAGAGATAAAGAAAGAATATAAAACAATGACTTAAATCAGAAAGGCAAATGAATAGGCTGAGAGAAAGAACAATAGAAAGAGTGAGAGAAAGAAAAATAATGACAAATATCAGAAAGAAAGGCAGAAAGAAAGAAAAAGAGAAAGACAGAACAGAAAAAAGAAAGAATAAAGAATGACATAAATAATTATAAAACATAGAAACGCAGAAAGAAAAACAGAAAAGCAGAAAAAAGAAAAAGCGATAAAGAATGACATAAACAATTAAATTAAACAGCTTGAAAAGCAGGAAAAAAGATAGAAAAAGTAAGAAAAATGAGAGAAATAAATAATAAAGACCGGTAGATAAGCAGGCAGAAAGAAAACAGAATGATAAAAAGAAAGAATGAATGATTGCAATAAATAAAGATATCTACAAATACAGAATAGAAAATATCTATAGAGAAAAAAGACAGCTATAAATTTTGAAAAAATGCAGAAAAATTGAAAAGAGAAAGGCATAAAGCAAGTAAAAAGAGAAAATGTAATAAATAAAGACAGAAAGAAATAATAATAGATAGATAAATAAAGAAAAATGGCATCAATAAATAAATTAAACATTTCGAAGAAATAAAGAAATAAAGAAATAAAGAACGTAAGAAAGAAAGAAAGAATGAATGAATGAATGAAAAAAGAACGAATGGTATAAATAAAATTAAAAAAAACGACAGCTAGAAAGGCCGAAAGAAAGAATAGCAGACAAAGTAAGAAAGAACGAGATAAATAAAGAAAAAAAATCAGATATAAAAGGGAGATTGAAAAACATAAAATATACACAAAAAAAAGAATGACATATATAAATAAAATAACAGCTAGAAAGTCAGAATTAAAAATAGAGATACATATAGAAAAAAGACTGAATGACAAAAATAAAAAATAAAGCTTGAGTGCAGAGAGAAAGAAAAACAAAAAGGAGAAATAATAACAGAAACAAGTGAAGACAATTAGAAAAAATGGAAAAAGAACAGATAAAAAGAAAGAAAAAAGAATGAGACAAATACAAAAAATACATACAAAAAGTGAGAATAAAGAAAACAGAAACAGAGAAAAAATAATCATGGATATAAATGGATAAAGAAAGAAAGAAAGAAAGAAAGAAAGAAAGAAAGACAGACAGATTTACATAAATCCAAATACACACAAAAACGCAGAAAAAAGAATGAAAGAAAGACATGAACAAAGAAAGAAAAAAAGGATGAAGGACATAAATATATAAAAAGCCAGATTTAGAGGCATAAAGAAAGGAAAAAAAAACAGAAAGAAAGACATGAATGAATAAAAAAGACAGAAATGAAGAAAGAAGGAAAGAAAAAAGTCCAAAGAATGACAGATATAGAAAAGACAGAAAGGTAGAAAAAACATACAAGCAGACAGAAAGAGAGAATGACATGAATAAATAAAAAAGACAGAAAGGAAGAAAGAAGGAAAGAAAAAAATCCAAAGAATGACAGATATAGAAAAGACAGAAAGGTAGAAAAACATACAAGCAGAAAGAAAGAGAGAATGACATGAATAAATAAAAAAATGGTTAGAAAAGAAGACAGAAATAAAAACCCACTGACGGAAAGAAAGAGAAAATGACTGCAAAATAACAGATAGGGAAGTGGAAAGAAAGAAAAACAGAATTGCAGAAAGAAACAACAAAAATTAATGGCATAATTAAATGAAGACAAAGAAAGATAGAAAGACACAAAGAAAGAAAAACCGAAAGACAAAAAGTAACAAAAGATGATATGAATAATATAAAAAACAGATTGAAAGAGAGGTTGAAAAACATAAAAAAAACGCAGAAAGAAAGAATGAGATAAATAAAAAAATAACAGCTAGAATATCAGAATGAAAAATAAGAAGAGATAAAGAAATAAAAAATGACAGAAGTAAAATAACAATATAGATAAAAATAATAATAAGTAAATAAATAAATAAAGAAATAAAGAAAGAAAGAAAGAAAAATGAGAGAATAAATAAACACAGACAGGAAGGTGGAAAGAGAGAAAGACACGAATAAATAAAGATAGAAAAAGAGAAAGAAAAACGGAAAGAGAGAAATAACCTATGATTGCATCAAATAATGACAAATAGTTATGGATAATAAAAAAATAGAAAGAAGGAAAAAATAAAGAATTACATAAATTAATAAAAAAAGGAAGAAAAACAAAAAGAAAAAAACAGAAAGACCGAAAGAAACAAAGAATGATCGCAATAAAAAAAAGACAGAAATGCAGAAAAATTCAAAAGCAAAACACAGAAGGAAGTAAAAAGAAGGAATAACATATATAAATAAAGATAGATAGAAAGGCAGAAAGAAAAAAACAGAAAGACAAAGAAAGAAAGAAAAAAAGAAAGAAAGAATGGCATAGATAATTGAAAACAGATAGTATGTTAGAAAGAAGAACGACAGAATGTAGGATTGAAAGAATGATTGAAACACATAACGACACACAGAAAGAAAGGATGACATAAATAAATGAAAAAAGTCAGAGAGAAATGCCGAAAGAAAGAAAGAAAGAAAAAAGAAAGAAAGAAAGAAAGAAAGAAAGATGAGCATACAGAAAAACAGAAGGATAGAAAGAAAAACAAAAGAAAGAAAATACAAAATGAAAAACTTAAAATAAAGACTGGCAAAAAATAGAACAATTAAGAAACCTACATATAAAAATGAATATGTCTGTGTATGTGTTTATGTTTCTCCATATCTAACAAAGGCTACTCCTTCGAAATCCTTGGTCCTATTTCAACCAAAGCTGGGTCATTTGTTGATGATGACCATACCCATAATGTACGCAAATATTTTTCGAATTAATTTTTAAGTGTACGGCATGAATCACCGAAACGCTTAGAATTTGCGAACACTTCTTCTCCGAGACGCCTTATGCGAATTAAACCGAAATCGGGTATTTTTAGATCAACATCCCAAATTTCGATGTACATAATTTTTTTAATTAATATACAGGGATCGTCAAAAAATCAACGGAAAACAGTAGTTCGGGTGTTCATTTTTTTTTTTTTTTTTGCTATTTTATGCATTTTTCGAAGTCGTTTCACTCAAACTCAATTTAATCTGGTCACTAGTAGATCAAAGTCGGATGTCTTGATATGCCAACTAAAATTTCAATTGACAAACAAGGTGCGGCAAAAATAATGGAAATTAGTGCTTTTTGCGATCGTTTGTTTCTCGGAAACACTTGTATTCCAACAAAAATCAGGCCTTTTTTGTAACTTCTACCTAATCATATACCATTACGATTTAACGTTTTCTGCAAGGTGTCAACCCCTTCAACATTGCAGGGACTATGCCTCCACTTCTGCATCACAACGTCATCGCGTCACATTACATTTTTCCGTAACGCCCACCCCGTTCTTCAAATTTGACAGATATTATTCACGTTTATTGACAATATTGACCGAGCATGAATCCCGTTTTGCAAAAACAAAAACCAATACTTACTTCGCATTTTTTAACTTACACTTCACGGGAACTCATACTGGAGATTTTTGAATAATCACTTTACTTTAAATTTTCACCATAACCAATAAAACACCCCGTCCTACACCGAGCCATACAGCTACTATATATGTAAATTCATCAATGGCATTATTTTTATTAATCTGTCTTTTTTTTTTACACGTGTGTATAGATGTTAAATAAAAAAAAATCTTATTACCTAAATTGAGAGAACATTAGTCTGTGTAAGCTTATTTTTCTTAAGTTTCTATCACAATCTATTCATACGTATCAGTCAGTTAAGTGCCACATGTAATACACGATTGGGCGATCATGTCTCGAAAAAGACATGAATGACTGGGCAGAAGATTATCCCGTAGTAGGTTGCCATTGCTTTCTGCGGTAGACTGGTTTCCAACCAAGGCTACAGAACCCAACCTGTCCTGTTATTTGACCCATAGGTGGAGGGAAGAGACGGATTAATACCTTTTCCAAGGGTATTTGCGCGGATATGATTGCAACGAATTCAACTGGAATTCGAACTCGGCACTCAGATTTCGCGTTCCGAGTAGATATCCACTGGACCACAAATCAGCGATGGTGAAAAAGAGCATATCCTGACGCATGGTGGGTACTTTTGAAAATACTATTATAGATGGAATCTATAAGGAGAACAATAAAGATATAATTGCGATATCATTTTATTGTTCACATTATTTACACTGTTTGATCTGTTATTTTCATCTTTATTCCTTGGAATTTTGAACAGAACACTTTATTTAGATCCTCAAAGACATACAGCCCAGATGATATAGACATTTTTTTTTCTAGTGACTTGACCCAAAAAGTTGTGCGTTCAATACCTGGCTACAGCAGTGGTTAACATTTGACTTAGAAAATAGAGTTAAAAGGAAGATAACTACATGGCCTGAAATTAGAATGTTATCCCCATGTGATGTAAATAAAGGAATCGGTTCAAAATTCTTAGCACCTGAAGAAGGCCGGAGAGTATAACGGCCGAAATTTCGTAAACATGAAAATAACATGAGGAGAACAGTTTGAACAGAGTAAATGATGTAAATACTACCCCATCTCCATCGCATAACCAAGTAAATTTTATTGTTCACTATGAAACATTCAATATGTCTTTGTCATTCTTAGCAATTCTTGTTCATCAATCTGGACAGGAATTTGAACGCATGAACAAATTTCATAATTATTTTCTTTCCATCAATAAACATTTTAACAATTTTACGCTTGTGCTTTGTGATGCAGTGGATATCGGCTTGGAGCAAGAAATCGGAGAGCCGAGTTCGAATTCGAGTTGAATTTGTTGTTTTCACTTACGCACAAATATCTTTGAAAAAAGTACTAATCTATGTCTTTTCCGTCAAGCTATGGGTTAAATAGCAGGACAGATTGGGTTCTGTAACTTTGGTTAGAAATCTGTCAACAGCAAAAAGGCAATGTCAATATACGGCGGGAAAATATTCTGCCCAGTCTGTCATATCTATTTCGAGACATGGTTGACCAAGCATGTATCACGTATGACACTTAATTGACTGGTTCTGGGAAATTGACTACACAACATTGCTAAAATACAGGCACCATGAGAAATTGTTTATATTTTAATTCGGTATGTGCGTTAACCCACGAGAAATCTGAAGAAATAAAATATTTTCCTTTTCATTGAAGCTCTCTAACAGGCCATTATTTTGTCACATCTAGTTTATCATTTGAATTGGGCGTCAATCTAAAAGATTCTAAAATGTCTATTAAGGTAGATAATAAACATTAAAACGAAATCTATTTGTCCACCAGGGAAATGAATCTTTAAGACAAAAATCAATCAGACCAAATAGACGTTAGGCAGACCACCGTCAAGAGAGTTTCTTTTAAATAACAGATTAAAAATAATAATTATAGTAAATGGTGAGATTGATTTTCAGACTCTTATTTAATAGTTTTTTTTCCAGGTCACAACGATGCAATGAGCGTTTAATTATGGTTTGAAAATACATTTCTGTATTTTTAATATTTCAATCAGTTTCTGGTGGCTTTTTGTCGAAGATTAAAAAACGAAATACAAATAAACAGAAATAGAAATCTCATAAGAAAGATAGACTAATCTTGAACACTGTGTGATAGGAAAAATTGCAAGTTACATGATTTGTCTTTGTTCGATGTGTGAATAACGCATGTAAAGATTGAGTCTGTGGTTTTGAAGAGAGAAAGAGAGAGAGATAGAAACAGAGAGAGAGAGAGAGAAACAGAGAAGGGAATGAAGAAGACATAAAAAGCAATATAAGAGGGGAATAAAGTAGAGGGTGATATAAAGTGATATAGAATAGATATAACAGATTTACTAAAGAAAGATTAAAAGAGCAAAAGCAAGAAAAAAAGAAGGAAATAATGTAACAAATTAAAATACATTGGATATTATACGTTTAGAAAAAGAAAGAAAGAAAGAAAAAGAAATAAACAAAGAAAAGAAGAAAGAAAAAAGATATAAACAAAGAAATAAACAAAGAAAAAAAGAAAGAAAGAAGAAAGACATAAAGAAAGAAGAAAGAAAGAAAGAAAAATGAAGAAAGAAAGAAAGAAATACAGAAATAAATAAATAAAGCCATGAAGAAAGAAATAAAGAAATGAAGTGAAAAAGAAAAAAGAAAGAATAAAGAACGAAAGAAAGCAATGAAACAAGAAAAAAAGAAAGAAAAAGAAAGAAAGAAAAATAAAGAAAGAAAGAAAAAAATAAGAAAGAAAGATAAAGAAAGGAAGATAGAAGGAAATTGTTACATAGTTTATAAGACACCACGGGTAAAATATATATACTAGGCAAGAATCCTTAAATGAAGAACTCAAATACAGATTTCCCCTAGAGCTCACAAATGTCAGACAAGATCTTTATCTTCGAACAGAGAATGACTCGGTCTACGAACTGGGACTTAGCGGAGAAAGACAGCAAGATCTCTTCTTTCGGGCAGAATTCGACTCTGTCGAAACTCTCTCTAGGGACAGAGACTTGGATTGGCTTAGTGTACTCGGGGTCTGGGCAAATTTCCACCCTTGACTCGAGTGTCCACGGTCAGGTTATCCATGTAAATCCTGACCTTATGTCACATCCCAACTTAGTGGGGGAGACTTCGGGTAAATAACGAAAGTTATAATAGGGCTCACAATTATCAGACAAGCTCTCTGTTTTTGGACAGATTACGTCGCAGTCGGGACTCGGTCTACGGATTAGAAGGCTGTGAAAAAAGACAAACAAGCCTTCTGTTTTCAAGGCGATTTCAACTCAGTTGAGGCTCTGTCTACGAATAGCGATTCGGCTGAGATGATTCTGGCTTAGTGCTCAATCACCCATACGCGGAGGCTGGGCAAATGTTTACCCTTGGATCGAGGGTATGCGCTCGGATCCCTCAAGTAAAGCACAACCTTGTGTCAGAGCCTTTCCAAATGGCAGATGTAGGGGTGAATACTGAGAGTTCTGGTAATGTGTTTGCTTAAAATACCGACACAATATTATAATTTTTAGTAACGTGTCATAAAAGAAAGAAAGAAAAAGAAAATAAGAAGAGAGTGAATAAACTATTACATGTGTGAGAATGAAAGTGAGAATGAAAATGAAATAACGTTAAAGAAAGAAGGAAATATACAGGGGATATAACTTAGGACAGCAAATAAGTAAAGAAAGGAAGAAATCTCAGAGTAGGTATAAAATGAAGGAAAATAAGCTGTATTAAATATATTCCAAAATGTTTGTTGATGATAAGGAAGAAATAGAAACAATCAAACAGCAAAAATATATAAAATCCAATAATAATAGTTTAATATGGTGTACAAAAATGCATTTCAAAATAATAAATACGCAGAATAACATGAAATAAAAAATTGAAGGAAAGTATGAAACGTGGAGTAATTAGATATAAAAAAGTGATAGAAACAAGAACAAGAATTGGAATAAACATTAAAACCTTATCAACAAAGTGAATAAAACAAGAATGAGAACAGGAATGAGAGAAGGAATGAAAACAGGAATAGTAATGAATGGAAATAAGAATAAGAAAAATACACTGAAATAATGAATGAGAATAACAATAACAACAAGAAAAATATCAACACACAAACAATAAACAAAATAAAAATATCAGCACAAACAATAAACAGAATAGAACAGAATAAATAGAAACAGAAACAGGAATCATCGGCATAAGAACAAGAGACATAATTAAAAAGAACAGGAATAAGAATAGTAAAACGATTAAGAATATATAAAGGAATCATAAGGATATGAAAATAGCACGCATTGAACGCAACTAAAAAAGAACAAGAATGAGAATTTGAAGCCGAACAACATTAATAGTAAGAACGAGTCTACTAACATGAACGAGACTGACAGAAAAGTGGGAGGCAGGAGGATTTGATGATGATGCTGATGATTATGATGATGATGATGACGACGAAATGTTTCAAATTAGGTGATTGGGAGATCCACATGAAAAGAATGTAGTAAGTGAAATCATTTTCCGTTTTAAAAGCGTTTATTTGCATGGCATTAATTTGGAATCCATTTGTTTGGCTCGATTGAAGTAGACGAGTGATTTTGTTTTCATTATTTCTTGTTTTTATTTATCCTGTGAAACGACAAGCACAGAATGTGATGGACAAGATTGGAACCATCATATCATTTTTGTGTAGAGCAAAATAATAAATCCTGTAAATAAACTTAGCGTTTGTTCTGATTGTTGATGGATAAATAAAAATAAATTCTTAAATAATTACTAAAAATGGAAACAAAAATCAATACAAATTTACAGAAAGAATTCCAATAAACTTTCTCGAAATTTGCAATTGAACAATTTCAAATTCCAATATAGAATCTATTATCAGAATGCAAAATTTTATAATTGCTTTTGCGCAGACGTCAAACTACGGAAATCATTTCAGCTCGGCAATGAAAGAGAGCAGCCTCAACTGCATTCAGGCTGATTTATTTTGTAAAATTTATTATTATTATTATTATTATTATTATTATTATTTATTTATTTATTTATTTATTTTTATTTTTTGTTGTTCTCCTTTGGAATTTTATCGTGTAGTTAACAGTGAGTGTCTGCCTTACACATTATAACTTCCTGCACGACGGCTTACACTTGGTAATAACTAAACTATACATTAATGTCAGATACAAACAAAATAATACAATAATCGCAGGCCCGTCTAAATAAACCATTGAGAAGATAATGAATGGGCGATAAATTGCTTTCTCATCGTTATTGCTTTTTCCTTTTCTGAAATGGTTTTTTGAAATTTCAGTGCTCAGGTTCTAGAGAATGAAAACCTCATTTTCTCAACCATGTTCTGAGTAGCCTACATGTGTTGATAGTAAAATTGATGTACGCATATATAAACTAGAGTGAGCCGAAACAGAAAATTAGAATAACAAATTCAATTAGAATTTATCTTATATATTGCAGCCAGGTATTTGCATTCAGCTCAACCCGAAAAGTGCAGTTGGCGTGCCCAGTTCAAATTCAACTTCTATGCGAGAATCTAACTATGTTTTTCTAATTCACCACTTATATGTTATACAGCAATCGGGGCAGGACTCTCTATCATGAGAAACAGTCTCAAAGAAGATAGAAATATGAATTCGAAAAAATAGAGAAGGCAGCTGGAACCGATAAGCCCCATATTTGCCAAGAGTGTGAGACAGGTCAAAGAAAATAAAGAAGAGGAATCGGCATAGGGTTATTGTCGCTTCTGTACTGAATCAACGTACTAAATACATAGATGTATATATCTGA